>JARHVA010000016.1:1390000-1875000 GCA_037957365.1 Torreya grandis
TAGTTAGTAGGGTAATAGATGGGTAGGTAGAATAAATTATATTTTTAAATTAACAAGTGGCTTAATGAGTAGGTTACTAGGTAAATAGGTTTAGTTATTAGTTTAATGAAGGGTATTAATTATTTGTGAGGTAGGATAAGGTTTATCAGATGTAGGAAATAGGAAATAAGATATTAGTTAATTAGCTAGGAAATTTAATTATAAGTTAAATTAGCAGAATTAGTGTAATTATTAGGGTGAGAAAATTTTAGTGCATACAAGTAAAAATGAAAATAAGTGAAACCAATTGGTAACTTAATTGACTATCATTCAATCTTTGAATTATTACATAGGATATCAGGTGTGTCATTTTGAGAAAAGACCAAGACTCTAGGAACTTCTTTTAAAATCTGACATATAAGGTTAGCACTCTATGTCCTCAAAGCAAAAAATCATTAGTCATAAAATATATGGGGTTTTCCATTTTTCCATTCATAGACTCTTGGGGTTCATGTATCATATCAATTTTTCATTATAAATTCTAAAATTTTGGGGAAGTTAGGGTGACATGAGATTTCAAGGACCTGGTTTAGGTGAAGCCAGTCAGAATGAAAGAATGGATTTGAAATATCTAGTTTTGATGTTTTTAAGGAAGGGTCTCCAATTTATATGAAAATGGGTGTGTTGGCCCCAAAAAATGGTGAAATATATGGGAAAATGATGATAAACACTTAGAACTTGACCAATTAATTTTTCATTCTTACATAGAGCATAAACTATAATAGAGATATTTAGATATAGCAGAAAAGAAGGCACTAAATTCATGTAATATAAAGTGGCATACTAATATTTTATCCTATATATGACCACCAATGTGTGTAAGAATTTATTCTCAAATTTTTTAGTTAATTCCAAACTCTATTCTAGTAATAAAATTTGGACTAGGTATCAGGATCCTTTAATGGCATTAATGGCATGGAGGGGAATGATGTGAGCATTGCTATGATACTAGACATGTATCCATATTCCAAAATGAGATACCTATGGTGTCTTTCAAGTCCTTTTCCTACTATCATCTAGGCTATAAACCCTAAGATGGAGGTTTCCCCAAAGGCCTTTTTGAGGAAGACTTATAATTCAGATTTTGTATGATTTTACTATCTTTTTCCAATATCTCTTATGAAAAGATTTTTCTTCCTTTTTTTAGTCTATCCATTAAGGTTTTGGGACCAATACAAGTATGAAATGATGATGAGGAATATATACATACCTAGTTGGTCCTTAATTATCTTGAGTGGTCTTGTCTTTTCTTGAGATGCTACATTAAGTGTATCTTGATGGCTCTACTCAAATATGGGATGTTAAAAAATTCACTTATTTATTTTAGAATCATTGGCCTCCTAGATATGAAATTTAAAAAGGTTCAGTTACCATCCTTGCCTTGTTTGGATTAAAGATTCAACCTGGGTCCCCTACTTCTCAACAATTCTTCTTAGGTTTTGACCATCACATGAAATGACTACTAGCATGGATGGGCACTAGAGGAACATCATAAAAACAAGATGAAAATAAAAGTAACAAAACACAAAATAAAAGAAAACACATGACAAAATCAAAATAATCTAATATATGTGTTACCAAATGTTACCTAGATTATTCATAAATTATGCTGAATAGGATAATTGAGAAATAGTGTTTCAAGATCTGTCCATTTACTGGTAGTGGCAAATCATCACCCTCAAGATATTTGAGATGCAAGGTATTCTAACCCAATATTTTGGCTATCTGATATGGGAAAATCTAGAGGTGATCAATTTTTTAATGCTATCCCTTATTTTCATGATCCTTGTCCCACATTAGGACTAGGTTAGAAGGTCTTGATCTTAGCTCTTTTATCAAACCATCTCTTGAATACAACCTGATGTTTGATGAAGATTAACATAACTTCATCCTATAATTACTCTAATTGAATAATATCAAGGAGTCTATAACCTACCTTATCATCTAGTTCTATGAATTATTAAATGAATTTATAAGTTGGTAACCTAAGTGTGACCAAATTTATCAGCTCTAGTCCATTAATTAAAAGGAAAGGATAGATTTTTAGGGCTTGTTTATACCTAGTGTAGTCAGCTCATACAAAAAACTTTAGTAATGGGTGCCATTCCTAGGGCTTCTCTCTAGCTGAATTCTTGATGGCCTTTATTAAATTCTTATTGGTGGACTTTACCAGATTTTTCCCTTATGGGTAGTGATTGGATGAGAATTTTATCTTGATTCCATTAACATATGCCCACTTTGTGAACTCTATAGATTAGAAGGCAAGACCATTATCACACACCAAGGAGGTAAGGACCCAAAAATGGGTGGTGTTATCAATCAAATTTTCACCCTAAGGAGGGATAATCTATCCTCCTTTAATTTAATGTAACATTGAAACACCTTATATGTTGTGGGTGATAATTTTTAGAGGCGAGTCTCTATATTAAACAACTAGCTCCCTTACACAACACCTAAAACTAACCACTAACCTACTTGTTTTGAAATAAAAAGGATAAAATGAGATAAAATATAATCTAATGGAGGTGATTCACCATAAAAAACTCCAAAACTTACTTGAATCTACACTATGAAATAATAACTATAAATCTGATTTCAAACTCAAGGTTTTCTTAACATAATACTTCCTTATGAAGGTAGAATGCAAAGTATTTCTCAAGGGAGATGATAAAAATTTCTAATAATAGATTCTAATAACCCTCTTATGCACTTGAATTCATACAAATCTATCAATTACACTTCATAATACCTACTAAAAAGTAGATTGCTCACACTAAGCATGAAAGAGATAAATAAGTGTAAGGAAAGAGAACTATCACTTACTACTCATTAATGAGCTAATGAACACACTTATGAAAGAATTTGAGAAACTAAAACTATTTTAAATATTTATTTCAAGGGAAAAATGAGTATTAAATTCATAAAGGCTTTATCATACCAACTTTTGGATGCATTACAAGGCCAAAAGTGGTAACTTATATAGAGAAATGAGGAAAAGAGGGAGATTTACAAGTGTCTACATGAGAGTTATAACCAAGAGTTAGTTTTAAACTATTTTAATAGGTCCTTAAGGATATATTTCTCCACTCTAAATATGTTCCATTCATCCAAGTGACGTAGGAGTTAGAAACTCAGCTTGATACTTTGCACATCTTCTTCAAAACTACCTTTGTTTGCATATGAGAAGTGAAAAATAGGATTTTTCATCATAGATTCTCCATGAAAGAATTTTAGACATCTTATTTGACACCTTACATACATTTATAAAATTCTTTGGTTTGACATTTTAGTGGTAATCATCATCTATATGCTTAGGTGTATTGAAACTCCATTTCCCATGCCCAACCTTGTCCAAGTGGCTCAAAACTTGATTTCATCTTCTCTAATTTGTTATCTCTCCATGAAATTAATTTAAATAACTTATCAGACTTAAATAAATCCATTTTGGTTCATGGAATAACTCTCAAAACTTCATTTTTCTCCTCAAGCTCTCATTAGGCTTCTTTTCATGGTAACACTAAAATAATGTAAACCTCATTTTGTAGGAAATTGAAAAAATGATACAAATAATATAAGGGAATATTTGAGGACCCAATATGTTTTTACAACTTCATGCCAAGTTTTAGGTCTTGAAAGTGAGTGGAAGTATCTTTTTATCTTTTTTATGGATTTCTCTCTCTTTAATTAGGCCTCTTTATCTAGAAGCCTAATTTTCTGCTTTATATCTCTCCCACAACTATGTAACCAGCCAAAATCATGTGATTCACTTTTCCTAGCCTATCACAAATATTTCATTCCAAATTTGAGACCTTGAGACCCTATGAAAGTGTGACAACCATGAAATGGTCTTGAAACCTAGTCTCATTTTAAACCTCTTGAAGATTACTATGAAAAATGAAGTTTGTTTGATCACTTCCAGGATATCATGTATAGATTTCTATGATTTAATAGATTAAATAAATCCAAAATGACCTTTCCCATTATTTTAAAAGTGTCCAACTATCTAAAATCCTAAAAAACACTATAAATCCTTGTAAAATAGGGAATTTAATCCCATTTATATAGTTTCAAGTACATTTAAACTACATGGTTATAACCTAATTAGAATATATAAATACTTTAAAGAGGTTAGGGGATAAAAATATGTCATATCATGTTATTTTGAGACTAATATTCCATAATAGGTCTTTACTAGGGTTTTAAGAGGGTTTAGAGTGGCTTAGGTTATTAACAATTATTCATAAACCATAGGCCCTTAACCCCTAAACCAATACCATAAATTTCAAGTGTACTTTCCCCCTCAACTATCCCTAGGTTATTAGTCTCCCATTCATCCTATCCATATGGTACTAAGTTCAAGAAGTTAAATCTTGGTATGCAAATAGGCCATTAAATAGGGGTTGATAGTCTTATCCTTCGTTCACACAGGTGATGGACCTAAAATAAAAACTAATTCCATAATATTTTAGTGTAGGGAACTCATTACCTCTTACAAAAGTAATTTATCTACATGCATAGGTTCATGATCATTCCAAGTGAGTGAAAGTCTAGATTTAGACTGTTATCTTGCCTTAAGGGAAACTTGAGTTGGTCTCAAAGGTCAAATTATACTTTTATTATTTTTCCAATATTTTTGAATGATATTAGAGGTCTATAATATCATCTTGAACCTTTAAAAATACTCAGACTTTAACTCTACTCCAATAAGTCACCCTTTCCATGACTGTCCATATGGGCCTGTGTATGGTCTTAGGCTTATTTGGCCTAAACAGGGTTGATCAACATTAGATCCACTTTTTAATGGATCCGAGTGTTAAATGGAGTCATGCTATCATTGTGAACCATATAAATATTATTTTCCTTCCTTCAAGTTTCTCATAGACCTCTAAATCTCTCAAATAGGCAAATGTCTCTTATGAAAGTAGGTTAGCCTATAGATTCATTACATGTTTATGCAGGGTTTAGAGATATTTGTAGATAGTCAACTATTGTGAACCTCCTTTAGTTATTTTAAATTATTTTGCCTTAGATGGTCTCATTACCTATTCATGATCTCAACCAACTCCTCTCTCACTGACTGTGTATGACATTATTTTCTCAAGCTTTGAACTTAGCTTGTAGGTGAAGCTGAACTATGTATGTGGGTTAGGGAAGTTAATTTTATCATCTTTATATACACCTTCTCCTTATTGATTTTGACTTCCAACTTACTTCTATAATTTTTATATGATCTCACCTAAAACTCAAATCCACCATTACATTATTTTCAAGTTTATGACCAACCTATTTACCTTGTAACTTGTATGTGGTTACTAGGGTGGTCTACCTACATTTGAGGGTTTTATGGATTCACTTTCAAACTATTTAACATCTTGATAAAACTTGTTATATTTTTGATATTTTATTACCTTCTTAACTATCCAAAACCTTTCATTTTCACAAATACACAAATGTTCAAGACCACCTTTTCAATTTTTATTATAGGTAGTCATTTAGGAAGGGTTTGACATGAGCTTTAAAGTTTTATTTCTCCACTCCATCATTGAATTTTTGAATTTAATAAAAATATATGAAATTTCCATCTCACTACTCCATAAGCTTCATTGAACCCTTCATAGTGTTTTCAACTTCTGCCTTCTTATCATCATATTCAGACCTATGTCTAAGTATTAGGGCTATATACTCAGTCATCTCAACTTTCCTTTGGCTCTCAAACCAATTATTTTTCTTAATTTACCTTTTTATTATTACATTTATAAAATGAATAATGTTTTCACATCTACCATCCTCTAATGGTAGTTATTTTTAGTCCAAAATGAGGACCTACAAGTTTGTCACCTGTAGGTCTTCATTTTACTTACATAGGATGCTAAGACAACTCTCTTTATTTATAGACACCTTTAAAAATTTTATGGTTGTATCAACTCTTTTACCATTATATATCACCTTTAAATAATCATATGGATCTTCTTATATAAATATACAACCTCAAATGTGCCCATTCATATGTATAGATTGTATTTATAATGAGATCCTATACAAGGAATATGCATGGAAAAGAGTATTTGGTTTGTTCATGACTTATAATGAATGTGACAAGATCATTCAATATCACATGAATGTTTTTGAGTTCATTTTCATATCTCTATTTCCAAAATACTCTCAAAATGAAACCTAGGTCTATGGATATCCACCTACAAGTCTACAGATCTATGGGTGGATAAAACACATCTAAATACTTATAGAGAGTGTAATTGAGACTCATGATCATTTCCTTGAGTTTATAACCTATTCAAAAATTCTATCTCATGATTTATCATTTGTGTTCATTTTAAATTCATCCAAACATAGCATTCAGACTTGTAGCAGACTATTTATGACTGTATCATGCTTCTTAGAGTAAGAAACATGACATCTCTTGAAATACTATCAATAAGGAGCCATTTTAAGAGAAATAACACATTAATATTAGGAGAGTGAGGATATTTTCCATGAATGATGAATCATTTATAATCTCTAGAGGTGAAAAACATCACAAACTAACCAATAATGCTTCCAGCTAGAATGATACATTTCATACACTTGAGACACTTTTCATTGATGAACCCACTTCAAGGATTTGAGTTGGTTGATGAAACTATAACAAGAAGAATTAATTTATCCTCTAAAAACATCCCACAAAAATATTCTACTCCAATGAATTCTAGCATGAATAAATAGGAGCAAAACCAGACCCTACTTGAATTGACAAGGCATAGTGACCTACTGTCACTCTTAAAAATTGTTTATAAAGGAGGGGACATGAATATACAATTCAATTTCACTAAATTTAATCTATTTAAGACTACTAAAAATTTCCAAAGTTTCATCTTCCAACTTTCTCTTTCTTGGTCATACCACACATTTGAATTTTCCCTTTTTGAGCTTATGAAGGTGATGATGAAGGAGAGCGTCTAATGCATATATTAGACCTAAAACTTGATCTAAATCTTGAAATTGATATGATAAATGCTTAAAGACTCTTTTAAATTATTTTCACCTTCAATTTGATCTTTCAAGGCCATACAAGTGCCCAAAAGTTCTTGTAAAGGGGTATTTTATCATTTTAAGCATTGAACTAAATGTTTTTAGGGTTTGACCATTCTCTAACCCTTATCTAACATTAGGTATGCTTTGAAACTTCTTTAAAACTTTTATATTTAAATTTATACTTAAAACTCTTCCAAATTAGCCAAAAAGGTGACAAAAATGACTTTGTGGCTTATAATAATATAATAAGAGGTTAACATATGAAAATATATATTTCAAGATATGCCAAACACCTTATATAATGACTCATTACTACGTTAAACCTTTGACCACACTTGACAGTACCATGACTCATAAATGACCCCTAGGACTAGACAAGTACATATGAGACTAAACCTCAAATAATGCTAGTTGGAGACCAATACGACTAAATGGAGACCATTTTGAAGACATTACAAGACAATATACAAGTTTTAATAAGCCTATGAAAAGTTTCAAACTATATGGGTTGACCATTTTTTTCTTAGGGTTAAAAATTGGTCAATAAATTAGTGATTCATAGGGGTAGCATGCTTAAAATGCTAATATATTAGTGTTTTTATCATCCCATTGGACAATGAATTATCTCTTATAATAAAATATAAAACTAACATCCCTCTATAAGACTCAAAATCACACTAGACCACACAAAAATAAGCAAAGACACTATGGACAAGGCATTTAGGAAAAATAAACATAAAAAAACTCACACCAAAACAATGTTTTGAGCACTTATGGAAAATAAACACTCCTAAGCTATGTACAAAATGTTAAACTAACCTCGTAGGAAGGATTCAAGTGTATCCCATTGACTAGGATACTTATCACTTCTCCATTGAGTCTTGATAGTTGAAAGGCATTGTGTTCCTTACAACTAATGATCAAATAGGATCCACTCCATAATGTGTCAAATTTTGTGTACTTACTAAGCTTGGCCCTATCTTCATCCCATTTTAAAACAATATCACCTTCTTGGAACTTTCTTGAACTAGATATCCTATCAAAAAAATTCTTCATTTGAGCTTGATGATATTTGAGAATATGCATGTCTTCATTCCTCTTATATGCTAGTTCCATCAATTTTTCCATACTTACCTCCATAGGATTATTTTCTTCTAGTTATATCTTATGTGTTAGCTCTAAAGAATAAAAATCAAGATAAATAGAGATTTTGAATTCTTTATCATACGCAAGAATGTATGGTGAGTTACCTACAACTCTCTTAAGGGTGACTCTATCAATCCATAAGTTTGTTTTTAAATTTGTGTGCTAAGACCTCTAATTATCATCAACTATCCTTTTGATAATCTTGATCAAACTCTTATTTTTAGATTCTGTAAGCTCATTCCCTTGGGGGTAGTAATTAGAATAGGTACTTAGATATATTTTAAGATTTTTTCCCCATTCACTTGTCTTTGTATCAATGAATGCTAATGTATTATCAAATATGATGGTTGATGGTGCTCCAAACCTTGTCATTATACCCTCATAGAAGTCAAGGGCTAATTTTTCATTAGCTTATTTAAGGGTTACTACATATACCCACCTTGTAAAGTAATCTATGGCTATGATTATCCATTTATGACCTACACTTGAGGGAGGATTAATCATTCCTATAAAATCAATCCCCCATTACATAAATGGTTGGTCTACTTGGATGTGATTGAGGGGAAAGGATGACAACCTTTACTTTCCAGTGAAGAAAGAACACTTTTCACACATTCTTACCCATGCATTGGAGTCCTTGAAGAGGATAGGACATTAGTATTCTACTCTCATAATATTTTTTGTTGTTGTTTGAGGAGATAAATGACCACCTATAGGCCCATAATGAAATTGTTCCAAAATTATGCCTATTTTCTCAATTTCCATACATCTAAGTAGCATACCATTAAAATATTTTCTAAAGAGGACCCCATCTACAAGGAAATAGGGTATATATTTAAGTCTAAATTATATCATCTTTGACTTATCTAAGCTAGTTGGGCATTAACCTATTTTTAAGAACCTTTTCATGTCTTATATCTAGCTTGTAACAAGTGAAATTGCTACTACTTGGGGCTCATCCTAAAGTACCAAAGCTTCTTATTTATTTCCCTAGATATCCCATGCTATATATTCACATATTCTCCCCCCACTCCTCTTAATAGTTTGGTGATCTCAATCTTTACATCATATTCCATCACTTTAGTAATCTAACTTGCCCTCTTCTCCTTCAAGTATTTATTGAGAAGGAAATCATTGACACTTGGATGAGATACCATGATGTTTATCTTGTTTTTTGAGACTTTTCAAGCTTCTTATGCCTTACAAGATTTTATTTTATACAAAATTATACCTATCTTCATAGTTTTCAAGCCCTTAACTAAATAAAGTAATGGGCTATTCATATCCTTCATTGTTTTGTTGCATTAACATGGCAGATATGGTGTCAACAATAGAGAAAGATACAAAAATAAGTCCTTGGATAAGTTGGGGTTTATTAAGGTAGTTACTTGTGCTATATCTCATCTTATAGCTACAAAGTTACTTCTCCCTTATTTAGTCTAGTTGAATGTTTGATGATTCTTTATAATGGATATAAAAGTTTTACAAGGTTTTCAAAACTAGGTATAAATGTTCTTATGGAGATTATTTTTCCAAGGAAAATATGCATTCCCTTCTTATGTAATGGTAGAGACAAGGCCAAGATAATTTTCACTCTTTCAAGATCTATGGTCAAACCTTCCTTTGAGATAATGTGTCCAACTAGCTTTCCCTCATGGACTTAAAAAACACATATTTTAGGACTAAATGATATCCCAAAATTCCTACATGTCTTAAAAATCAATCTTAAATGAGATAAGTGATCACTATCATCTTTTTAAAAATAGTGATATCATCAAGGTACACTAACACCATATTATTAATCAAACCTTAGAACTCCATGTCCATTGATATTTAAAAATAAAGTAGATCATTAATTAGATATTACAAAAGGCATATTTTTTTAGTCATATATGTCCCATTTAGTTGTAAAGGTAGTTTTATATTGATCATCCTCCTTAAACAAGACTTGGTTATAACCTAAATACCCAACCAAGAGTGAAAAAGAGTTTAGACCCTACAAACATTTGAATTATTTTTTCCACTAAAGGTATGGGTGATTATCCTTCAAATACACCCTATTTAAATCCCTAAAATCAACACATAATCTAATTCCCCCACTCTTCTTCATCACAAGAACTAGATTATCAACCCATGAGGAGTGCTTAATGAAGAAGATAATGTTTGGCTCAATCAAATGGATTAGTTCCTTATTCATCGAAACCTTAACCTTAAGATTTATGGGTCTTTAATTTTGTCTTATTGGTTTTGCATTTGGATTTAAGGCAATGGTGTCTTGATCAAGAATAGGGTCAAAACCCTTGAGGTCACCATATTCCCATGCAAATACATCTAAAAATTCCCTACATAATTCAATAAAGGAAGCCTTCTCATCGTTAGTACATACCTTTCCTAAGTCGAAGAATTTTTCCTTGAAGATTTCAACTCTTTAAAAAATCTCTTTGCTTGTAGACATGCCTAATTTTTATTTTCTCACTTGATCTTCTTCATTGAAGATACTTTCAAAGGTAACCAATCCTTTCGGAAGTTTGTTGGACTATAGGTGCACTATTTGGTCACCATATTTTTCTTTGATATTAGCTTGATTCTTTGAGGATAACTTAGATTCCTCACATATAAAAGATGAAATATACCTATCACTATAAAAAAACATGCCTAATTTCATTTTTATCTAGATTAGATGGTCTTACCAATAACTTAAGATGTGGTTGATCTTTATCACTTTTAACATTATCTAGAATATCAAAATGGGTTCCTATTATTACCAATATATCAACATACTAATTACTCTCTCTCTCTCTCTCTCTCTCTCTCTCTCTCTCTCTCTCTCTCTCTCTCTCTCTCTCTCTCTCTCTCTCTCTCTCTAATGTGCCCCTACATTATAAAAACCTAGTTGTTGGCTTGAAGTGGGATGTCCTAATTAGATTTGATGTGTTACAAGGATTTTCTAAAGCATTAGGGAGTTTTTATTAATATTAGGCAATAAGCTCAACACATGCATTTATGGTAGCACATTAAGAGTGAGAGCCATAATTTAACCTTGGGGGTTTAATTGCCTATTTACCTTGATGGCACCTACATAATCCATGCATAGGTGCTTTATTACTAGGTCTTCTATTAGAAACATGGCCATTCAAGGGTCTAAATAATTCTTATATATATTAAGTGATAGTTTGGGGTTAGATTGATAAAGCACGGTAACCTGACTCTACATTTTTTGAAATTTAGTGTTGAAGTTAATGATATACTCATTGGGATCTCATTTAATACAAGTAAATTGATGGTATAGGAAATTTGGGTCTATCACTTTCCCAAATTAGGTGAGGAAGGTAGTACTAAAATGGTCCCAACATGAGATATAATCCTCAAAGACATTGAAGAACCAATCATATGTTGAGTCCATCAACATAAATGGGAAAATCCTACATGCCACATCCTCATGTTCTAAATTCAAGACCCTTAAGGTGGTTTTATATGATGTTATGTGCTTTTAAATAGTCCATCCCACACTAGGAGTGAAATGGGGAAGATATCTCTCAGGGTTTATAGGAAAATCATGGACAACTCCCAAGATGTTAATGTTCGAGCCAACCAACTAGGCCATCCTGGGTTGTAAATTTGGAATAGTTTGTGGGGATAATATAGTTGAAATCATATTATTTATATGTTTATTGATATTGGGTTTTATATGAAAAATCAAGGGAAAACCACCAATTAGTCATGATGGGACCTAGCCATAGTGACAAGTGAACTAGTCTCCAAGATACTTCACAATCAAGCAATAGTTAATATGTTATTATCAATAAGCATAATTTAAAATAATCCAATGCTTAATACACAAAATCTTGTTTCCATAAATTAATAAACTATTATTTTAGGCATTGTAATAATTATCCATAAACTAAAAGGGACCTCCTTCTAGTACTAGTTATTTTTTGGTCCAAAATTTGATTCCAAAATACCCATGAGAATGGTTATTCTTAAAGAGGAAAATGTGAACAATGATGGAATTTCATCCTCCATTTTAGGAATAATTTGGGATCAGCATAGGTCATGACTCTAGGCAATTAGATATTTATCTAAGAATTATGTATTGAGCTTCTAGTGGTGGCATTACATATCTTGGAGATTATTTCATGTAGACTCCATAGTGAAGTCAAATACCCATAGTCATGCCCTGGGTTGATCCCAAATTAATCCTAAAATGGAGGATGAAAGTCCATGATTTTTCCCATTTTCCTCTTTGGGAATACCAAATATCATGGGTATTTAATAAATGGATTTTGGACTGAATAATAATTTTATCCTCAAACATAAGATAATTCTTGAGATTCATATAATCAGATAATTAGATCCACAAAAATAATTGACAAAAGAGTAAAACACTTGATAATTATGATTGACTCCAAAGACTCATGATGTTTGAATATATATCATTGAATTTATCAATATTTATTTTAGGAAGGAATCAATGTGGATATATAATTGTTTTGATAGAATGCATGGTTTGTCAACAAAATAAAGAAGAAATAATTAAGACACTAGGTCTTGTACAACCATTACCCATCCCTAGCTAGTGGTGGGAAGAAGTTTTAATGGATTTCATTATAGGTTTATGAGTTTTTAAGGTAAAAATTTTATCATGTTATTTATGGATAGGCTCAAAAAATATGCTCTTTTTGTTCCTTATCAAAACCATTTCTAGATAGTATAGTGGCCGTCTATTTTATCAATATAGTTCAAAAGTTATATGGTACCCCCAAAGTCATTGTAAGTGATTGTAATATTATGTTCACTATTAACTTTTAGACAAATTTATTTTCATATTTGGGTACTAATTTAGCTCATACCTCATGTTATCATCCTTAATCTGATGGGAAAATAGAGGTTGTCAACAAATCTCTAAAATGGTATCTCCATTGTTTTACATAAGGAATGTTATGTACATTAGCTACCACCAGTAAAATGGTGTTTTATAAAATGTATCCCTTTTTGTCACTTTATGGATATCATCCCCCATCCATAAATTCATATTTTAAGGTTCAAACCAAGGTTTGAGCTATTGAGGAACACATTCAACATCAGTAGGAGGTACTAGCTAGTTTAAAGGATAATTCAAAAATAATACAAAACAGAATGAAGCAATAAGATGATCATCACCATACAATGAAAGGAATATTTATATCAATGATCTGATTATTTGTGTGTTTTCATCCATATAATAATGTCTTTGAAAAAAGATAAAAAGGATAACATAATTTATCCTAAGAATTATGGCTCTTATGTTGGAAATATTGTCATTGATGTCAAAGGTTTATTATTGTTGGTGATAAAGGCCCCATTGCATTTAATATTGTTTATCTTGGCTAATATGAGTTAATATTTATTTAATATTAACAAATATATTTTTAGTTGCATATGAGACAAAAATAAAGGCCCATGGAGAAGTCGAAGAGTCACGGGATAAAGACAAAAGAAGGATGGGACACATTTTCCCATGAAGAGTCATCTTGGGGAATACCAAGAGTCACCAAGTGAAGACAAAAGAGTAAAGGGTGAATTTATCATGAAGGGACACTTAAAGGAATATGAAAAGTCACCAAAGATAAGGACAAAAGTGGGAAAGACATTTTTGGTCATGAAGGGTCACCACATGACTTTTCAAATGCTTGGATATGAAGGGTCATCCAAGATTGGTGCCATTTTCCATGAGATTTGAAAGGTCACAAATGGGGAAGGCCAAAGGTCAGTTGAAAAGCTATAAATAAAGGCTTGAGTAGCCATTTGTAATGTAGAAGTGAGAGGTCGATTTGATATTGTAATATCTAGCTTAGAAGAGCAATTGTGAGAGATGATTTGTATTTGTTATATCTAGCTTAGAAGAGCAAAAGTGAGAGAGAGGAAGAAGATATTGTATTGATCTATCATTTGTTGAGATAGCAACATTGAGAGATAGGTGTGTGGTATACATAAAGGGGTTGGTGCTCCCGTGGGTTGGTGATCACGAATTGTTGCTGAGTTGGTGCTTGGCAAAGGGGTTGGTGCTCCCGTGGCTTGGTGCTCAGCAAAGGGGTTGGTGCTCGACAAAGGGGTTTGAAGCTCCTGTGGGTTGGTGCTCATGAATTATAGCTGAGGTTTATACTTGGTAAAGGGGTATGGTGCTCCTATGGGGTTATTCTCACAAATATATTTGAGATTGATTCTCTATGGTTTTTCCCACATTGGGTTTCCATGTTATATCTGGTGTCTCTCTTTGTCTTGTGTGATGTTTATTATTTGAGTTTTATTGCATATCTTGAATGTTTGATTAAGTGGAATTTGATAAAGGTAAAGTTTTATAAGATATATAATATATTGATTCACCCCCCCTCTCAATATATTCCATGCTTAACAATTGGTATCAGAGCAGGTTCCTTTTTGAAAAGTTTTATAGCTTGAAGGTAGATTGGGAAAGCACGATGGCTAGGTCATAGGAAGGATTTTCTACAAATAAGGCACCTTTGTTTGATGGGATGAATTATGCTTTTTGGAGCATGAGAATGAAGGTTTATTTGATGGCCCTTGGATTTAACATATGGAAATTAGTGGTGGAGGAATATGAAGAGCCACATACATCTACAATTACTCCAGAAAAAAAGAAGGCAAGTGAATGTAATGCTAAAGCTTTAAATACTATTTTATGTGGTTTATGTGAATCTAAATTTGTTAAAGTTATGCAATGTAAATCTGCTCATGAAACTTGGGTAAAACTTGAGAATATTTATAAAGGTGATGGAAAGGTTCAGCAAGCTAAGTTGCAGACTTTTAGAAGGTAGTTTGAAAGTTTGAAGATGGAAGAAGAAGAAGATATAACAAGCTATCTTTTGTGAGTTGATCAAGTCATAAATCAGACTCAAGGTCTTGGAGAAACCTTGGATGAGTCAACGGTGGTGTAAAAGGTTTTGAGATCTCTACCAATGAGATATGATGCAAAGGTTTTGGCAATTGAGGAGATGAAGAATTTAGCCAAGCTAAAGATGGATGAGCTTCATGGTATTCTCATGGCATATGAGATGCGAATAGAACAAGATAAACCCTCAAAGAGAGAAGCAGATTTCAAGACATCAAAGAAAGAGAAATCCAAGATTTAAGAATCAAGTGATAGTTCTAGTGATGATGAAGATGACAACGAAGCACTTTTCATTCATAGGCCAAAAAGAGGAACAGGTAAATATCAAGGAAAATTACCTTTTAAATGTTTTAATTATGGAAAGATTGGACATTTTTTAGCTAGATGCCTTGATAAAGTTAAAGATGATGAAGAATAAAAAGCTACATGCAAGAATAATTTCAAAGGCAAATCTAAGAAGAGTTTCAAGAAGAAGAACCTGTATTCTAAGGATCCTAGTTTAGGCGAAGATAGTGGAGTCAGTGATTCAGAAGAAGAGATTTTATTCATGGCCATACATGATGATCAAGAAGAAGAAGAGGAAGCTAAAGTAGATATGAAAGGAGAACTCAATTGTTCCCTAGAAGAGTTAGAAGTTGTTTAAAAGAAGAATCAAAGGTTAAAGCCTCAGATCGAGAAAAATGAACAAGAGTCAAAGGAAATGATTGAAGATCTACAAGCACACTTTGAAAAAGCCAAGAAAAATGAAGAAGATCTCAAAGCACAGTTGGAAATAACAAAGAAAGACTGTGAAAGGTATGTTATTGAAATTGCCTCTTTAAAAGAAGATATTAAGAAAGCAATCAGTGATAAAGTAGTTAGTGATTCAAAATTTGAAGATAGCACTAACATGCTGAATAAGATATTGGAAAGTCAAAAAAGCATATTTAGATAAGACAGGGATCAGTTTTGAAAAGAAAAAGATCTATGCTGAAGTTCTTACACAAGAGGAAACAAAAAGGGGAGAAGATAAAAATACAGAGGACATTCCAAATAGAGAAGGTTGGAAGGAGCAAAGCTACAAAAGGCAATCAGGTCAGAGATATACAGACAAGTCTTATTTTTATGGCTATTTTTTTATTGTAATGGATATGGTCACAAGAAATTAGAATGTAGAAAAAGAGATGATAATTTTAGAAATAAGGAGAGGGAAATTCAAGTAGAGTCAAGCAGAAGCCACAACTATTTTGCTCCTCTATCAAGCTTTAATGAAGAGACCATAGTATGCTACAAGTGCAACAACTCCAGACACATAGATCGGTATTGCATAAGAATGTTCGAGTTAGTTAAGAAGGATCAGAGGTTTAAATATCTATTCATCAAGAAGAAGGATCAGAGTTTCAAGCTTCCATTCATTAGGGAAAAGGTTCAGACATGTTCATGGCAAAAGAAACAACATGAAGATTCTATGATGGTGCAGACAGCTCTGCATGTGGGAGGTAAAAATCAGCCATGGTTAATTGATAGTGGATGTTCGAGGCATATGATAGGAGATAAAATTAAGTTCATTTCTCTAAAGAAGATTAATGGTGGTATAGTGAGGTTTGGAGATAAAACCACTACCAAGATAGCTGGAAAAGGTACTTTGAGTTTGGATTATGGTAGAACTAAGACTAAAATTTTTTTGTATGTAAAAGGTCTTAAGCATAATCTGTTGAGTGTTAGTCAAATTTGTGATCAAGGATACACATTAGGGTTTCATGCTGAAGGTTGTGAGATTAGAAGAAAATATTCAAATGAGTTGATTGCAAATGCTCAAAGGATAGGGAAAAATGTGTATGTATTTTTAGATATCTTCTCAAAGGCACGATCAAAGGATACATTCAAAGATCGGTGAGAGGAGTTGGGAGTAATTTATATTACTTCTTGCCATTGATGTTTAACATCAAGTGAGGGGGAGTTAAGTGTTAGCTCCAGGTAGGCCCTTTGTCATTGATGTCAAAGGGGGAGAATAATAGGTATAAGTACAGGTGCAAAAAATAGGTATAGGGAACAGGTACAGGTTACTACAATAAGGGGGAGTTACTGTATGTTTTCAGATGATGGTATGTGTAGGTGATAGGATGTGGTAGTTTCAGGATTGAGGTTGCCATCAATGACAAAGGGGGAGATTGTTGGAAATATTGTCATTGATGTCAAAGGTTTAGTATTATTGGTGATAAAGGTCCCATTGCATTTAATATTATTTATCTTGGCTAATATGAGTTAATATTTATTTAATATTAACAAATATATTTTTGGTTGCATATGAGACAAAATAAGGGCCCATGGAGAAGTCAAAGAGTCACAGGATAAAGATAAAAGAAGGATGGGATGCATTTTCCCATGAAGAGTCATCTTGGGGAATACCAAGACTCACCAAGTGAAGACAAAAGAGTAAAGGGTGAATTTATCATGAAGGGACACTTAAAGGAATATGAAAAGTCACCAAAGATAAGGACAAAAGTGGGAAAGACATTTTTGGTCATGAAGAGTCACCACATGACTTTTCAAATGCTTGGATATGAAGGGTCATCCAAGATTGGCGCCATTTTCCATGAGATTTGAAAGGTCACAAAGGGGGAAGGCCAAAGGTCATTTGGAAAGCTATAAATAAAGGCTTGAGTAGCCATTTGTAATGTGGAAGTGAGATGTTGATTTGGTATTGTAATATCTAGCTTAGAAGAGCAATTGTGAGAGATGATTTGTATTTGTTATATCTATCTTAGAAGAGCAAAAGTGAGAGAGAGGAAGAAGATATTGTATTGATCTATCATTTGTTGAGATAGCAACATTAGTAGATAGGTGTGTGGTATACACAAAGGGGTTGGTGCTCCTGTGGGTTGGTGCTCACGAATTGTTGCTGAGTTGGTGCTTGGCAAAGGGGTTGGTGCTCATGAATTGTTGTTGGGTTGGTGCTCGGCAAAGGGGTTGGTGATAGTGTGGGTTGGTGCTCATGAATAGGTGTTGGGTTGGTGCTTGGTAAAGGGGTTTGAAGCTCCTATGGGTTGGTGCTCACAAATTTTAGTTGAGGTTTGTACTTGGCAAAGGGGTATGGTGCTCCTGTGGGGTTGTTATCACAAATATATTTGAGATTGATTCTTTGTGGTATTTTCCACATTGGGTTTCCATGTTATATCTAGTGTCTCTCTATGTCTTTTGTGATGTTTATTATTTGAGTTTTATTGCATATCTTGAATGTTTGATTAAGTGGAATTTGATAAAGGGAAAGTTTTATAAGATATATAATATATTGATTCACCCCCCCTCTTAATATATTCCGTGCTTAACATCTTATTAGATCCCTCAGAAAATTTGTAGTGTGACATAAAAGTTGGAGCTACCTCAATCCACTTACATGCATCCTATATTTCATTTATAATTTTTGAATAAGGTGATTAGATAAATATTTTATACCTAGACTAAGTCATCTCAACTAGATCAATAAGGTAGAGTCATTTTGGAACCCGAGGAGATCCTTCACACACACATAAAAATGCTACAAATAAGAGAGATTAAGGAGTATTTGAGTGAGTGAAAGATTTTGAATTATAAATATTCAACATGGGAAGATGGAGCTTTCCTAGAAAAAATCTAGATTTAATTCAACATTGATGGAAATGTTACTTTTAATAAGAGGAGCATGATATGCCCTTAACCTATAATGTGTCTAAGAATATGTGTGACCAACTTGTGGCTTGAATACCTTTAATATTATCATATTACATTTACATATGTTCATAGTATGGTCCTATGGAATAAACATGGATAATTAGAGTATATATATGAGGTATTAGTTAGTATTTTGTAATCATATTGTGAATTCTGCTCTGTTTTCATTATTGTGGAGGTTTCCCCCTTAAAGTGGTTCATTCATAATTATCAAGTATTATTATCTTTTAAAAATTATTGTTGTGGATCTAATTATTATGCTCTTAATTATGCAACATATTATTCCATTATTTTGAAACATATAAGTAATCTAATTACACATGTACTATATAGAGTGCCAATTTAAACTTTTTAAAAATGTTTGAAATCTTTTAACTATATTTACACAAGTGTATCTTTACTTGAGTAACTATAAGAGTGGAGTGCATAAGCAAACCAAATTCCCACATATATATAATAATCTATCAAATATGAAATGTATTACTTGTGAAAGCTTGGAGATAAACCCACTATTATGCACCCCTTTTGAGATGATGGAAATTGACTATAAATCACTTGTCTCAAAATAAAAAGTGTCAACATTTGTGAAAGAGATAATAATGTAATAACATTTTGAATATTTAAATTATATCATAATAATATAAACGTAACATTGAAGAATATGGAAACTTTATATTTTGTATTGCATCATTTAATTTGAATATATCATTGAAATAGTGTATGAATCATGTAAAGGGCTTGCAAGTCTTGAATATGTATTGTAAGCATAATATTGAATAAATGAAACATTGAAGCACATAAGTAGTATGTTTTTGATATGTATCATGTCACCATAGATGTATGTAATTGATAAATACTAGTGCATGAGAGGAACCACGACACCATAGTATTAAGTAATGAACATGTAATCCAAGTCACATAATGTCACACCAAAAATCCTAAATGATACATAAAAGGTACATGTAAATATCTCATAAAGTTATAAAGTTGAAAATAATGTCACACAGAAGGCCCAAAGGATGAACAAAAGGGACATGTAAATGTCAAACAAACATAGAAGGACAAGGGTTATACACACATGGAATGATGATACTATATAAGCCATGGGGTGTATGTTGATCATACACAAGGCTAAGGGCCACATAAAATAAGTAAGAAAGATGAAGCATGTCATGCAATGAAATAGTCACATGAAATAATAATATATAAAATTAAACTAGCATATTTTGAGAAAATGTATCTATGTCCATGTTAACAAATGACATATTTCATCATGACATATGTAAAGTATGACTGAAAAACAAAACATTTATTTTTTTATAGCTCAACTCGAAAAGAGATTATGGATAAATAAAACTTATAAAATTTCTCATATTGAGTGATAAGATGACCCCATCTGAGAAAGGTTGTTGGGTAAGAGTCTCACCCAACATCAAAACCACATGAGATTATGTCTTAACTTGAAATTTAACTAATATCTGGATATGTTTTTTGCTCTATGATATAAAATTATATAATAGGTCTCTATGAATATGGTGTATTTAAAAAAATATATTTGAAATGCACAAGGACATTTCTATAATAGAGGATATGTGCACAATGCACTATTATATAACTAGTGCAACTTTGTATTGATTAACTATGTATAAGAATTTTTGACTAGGACATCTTTCATGTATGATAATTTTTTGGTTCTATAGAAATATGTCATGTTTCACACTCAAATACTTTGTGATAAGTATTATGTATTGAAAATTTAATGAAATATTCTATGTAATAACATAAAGATAGATGGCATATACAAATATATAATATAGCAACGTGAAAATATGTTTATAGGTCCTAGTTTTAGATATTTTTTAATTTTTTTATAATTTTATAATATATTAATATTTTTTTATTTTTAAAATAGTTGATAACTAATTTGAACCCTAAGAAATCAAAGTGACTCGAGGTCACTTATTGAAAAAATGTGAAAGTTAAAAATATTTTTTAGATGATGCAAGATTTTCTATACACCTTGGATGCTCTTGCATTATACATGTAATGTTATTATAATTTATCATGATCTCCTTCTCATTAATATAAAATTTATTTAATTGATCTACCATGTTTTGAAATATTAGATGCACTCATCTAAGTTTAATCTTTGGTTTCTCTATTTTTGCACTTTACTAAATACTTGTAGTGTTCATTGTCTCTAGTATTCTTAGTAATATGTGTCCAAAATGGTTTATATTAATTCCTATTTCTTGGAAAATATATTCTCTTTCTATCCAGTGTTTGAAGAATCCATAACTAACTTTGATTCTTGTGTTTTTTTTTCCACATAGTATTAAAAATATGTAACATTAAAAATTGGAGTGATATTGAAATCCGTATGGAAATTCATTTTCATATGCATTAGCTAAGAACTTCTCAAGAATTATTCAAGGTCTAATATTATTCCAATTGATATTATTATACTCACATTTTGGAATTTTTTTCTTTATGTAAAGGGAATACAATAAAGGCTCTAGGTTAAAAAAATTATTCTCTTTGTCTTTGATCAACATACTCCTTATATTATTTATACTCTCATCTAATTTACTTTTAACCTCTAAATACACATCATGCATCATTAATGAATAATATTCACCTTCAAAACTTATTCTACTCAAATAATTTTTACTTATTAATTCATACATACATCTAGGAATACTACCATATATAATTTGAAAAGGATTCATACTTGTAATCACATTGATTGAATTGTTGTAAGTGAATTGAGCTTGTGCCAAAATCAAATCCCATTTTTTGGGATTATACCCTAATAATAATATTAGTAAAATACCAATAGTATGATTCAAAACTTCTATTTTCCCATCTGTTTGAGGGTGATATGTTGAACTAAACTCTAATCTTATGCCTAATTTCCACCACAAAGTTTTATAAAAATACCCAAAAATGTTAGTATCTTTATCTAATACAATACTTCTTGGAAATACATTAAATTTCACAAACTTATAAACAAATAGGTTATAAATATCCTTGGCATCAATAGTATTCTTACATGCTATAAAATGCACCATTTTTGAAAATTTATCAACAAAAAAAATACAATTAGTATGTTACTAATTTATTGGTAGTAAAAAAATGAAGTCCATGTTCAATGCATACCATGGTTTATATGGGTCAAATTTATCCTTGGAATCACTAGTCTTCTCACATGCTAACAAATTATACATATTTACACAAATTTATTCACATCTATAATTGATCTTAGCCAATAATATTGATCACTTAGTTACATTTCTTTCCAAATTGATAGTGACCAACTTAACATCTTATTTGTTTATAATTTATTAGGTTTTCCATTATAGATCATTGAATTATGCATAATGTATTCCATTTAAAATTTAATACATATTAAATTATGTATTTTATCCGTGATGTTTTATCCATTTATCTAGGATGATTAAACACTAGTCAAGCATCCTAAAAACACTCATCATCCCCATACAATTATCTCATTGAATCAAAACCAACAACTTCAACTTTGAGCTCATTCACAATTAGAGTTTGTATATTCAAGGAAACCATAACCTTATTATTTTTATAACTTATATGTTTCAAAACAAAGGAAAAACTCTGAAAAAACTAAACTCATTTCATATTATTTTTATTTATTTAACCTTTTTTGTTTATAAAATACAAGGCATGGTGATAGATATATTAAAAAAATGACTTTGGAAAAAAATAATGTTGCAATTATTAAGAGCTTGCACTATTGCATGAAACTCTTGATCATAAACATAATATTTTCTCTTTGCCTCATTTAAATTCTCACTAAAGTATACAATTAGCTTACTTTATTGAATTAAGATCACACCTATAGTGGTTACACTCGCATCATAATCCAATTGGAACACTTTCTAAAAATGAGGTAACATCAACATTAGCTATCCTATTATCTTCTTCCACAAAAGTTAAAAACTATTTTCTAATATAGCTTACTAATGTATTTTTTTTTGTTTCCTTCAAAATATCTATGATAGGAGCACATATACCACTAAGTTCCTTAATTTTTTGGGTATAAAATAGATAATCCATGAAATTTTTTAGCCTCAAACATGATCTTTGGAAAAGGACACTCAATAATTTATTTCACCTTTTTAGGATCCATATGTTACCCATTTCTTGAGACTACAAGTCCCAAAAATAATATCTCTTCTTACATGAAGCTACATTTATTCAAACTAATCAGTTATTTCTCTTTTTAAAACTTATCTAAGACTAACCTAAAGTGTTTTAAATGTTCTTATATATAATGACTAAAAATCAAATTATCATCTAAATAAACAACTAAAAATTTAATTGTACATCTTCAAAACCTCATTCATGATCCTCTTAAACTTACTTGGAGCATTACTTAACCGAAATGGCATAACTAGCCACTCATACAAACCATCATTTTATTTAAATATAGATTTTCATTTGTCACTTTCTCTTAGTCATATTTGGTGATACTGACTCTATTAATTATCTTATTTAAGTATTTGGATCCAATTAAACAATCCATTAAATCATCTATTCTATGTACTTGATGGTGATCTTATATTTTCCCTTGATTCTAGACACATTAGTCATTATCCTCTGTTTTTTGGTTATAACATAGATGGAATTACACATGGGCTTAAAATATCTTTGATCAAACATTTATCAAATGACTCTTTCTCCTATCTCTTTATCTATGCATTCTCCATTGGGTTTTATCTATAAGCTTATTTATTGGGTAAGCTTGCTCATAGAACTAGATCTATTTGATGGTTGATGCTTCCCATGTGTGGTAATACATCAAGAAAATCATATACCAAAATGTCATCATACTTATTTAATAAATTTTTAAGTTCAATGGGAAGTTTACTTACCTTAGTTTTTGTCATATATGATACAAATTTTTTAATGAAAGAAAAACATTTCACCTCTTCCTTAACCACTTTCAAAAATTCTTTTCCTGAAACTATTAGTACTTTTTAATTGTTCTCCATTTATTTTCCCTTATCCTTCAATATACTCAAGGTGAACTTATTTCCATCTTGCATTAACTCATTAGTGTTTTTTATTCCATCGTGCTCAACTCTTATATCACACTACCACAACTTTATCAATATCACATGACACACATCCATGGGAATAATATCACATATCAATTCATATTTATATAAATAAATTTAAAAATTCACCATGCATTTTACATTCACCAATTCTTGATGTCCTTTAAGAAACTATGAATACTTATATGGATTAGGGTGTAATAAACTTTTCAACACAAGTTTCTCTACCATTTATTTAGACATAAATATATCTGTGTTTCCTCTATCAATGACTACCTACATAAATTACAAGAATTTTCATTTTTAATAGATCATTTTATTCCTTGGATGGTTTTAAAAACACTATTTTCATAATAAACACCCCTCTATGCTTTGTCTCTTCTATTTTCACGAGAGACCAAAAATTTCTTCATCACCATGAAAAATATGTATTATACCTTGAGTTATATTTTACACTATTATGAGATGAGTTTGGATACTTTAAATATATATGTATAGCATAATTATTGCACTTATATCATTTACCTATGAATCCTTGACCTCTTCCTCTTCCAAAAGATCCTTTTACTTTGGAAATTTGGCCTTTTACTTTGGAAAGATATCTTCTTCCCTTTGTATTTGTATTTTTATTTTATGATCTACCCACTTTTCTAATGTTATATTTTTATCATATGACACCAACACTTTATCCCCTTCATCTTGAGGAATGTAATCTACCTCTAGAGTTCATTTATTGCCTACTAAAAAAAAAAAAAAATCTTTCAATGAAAATTAATAGGATTATTCCATAGTTCTCAGGTTATGAAAATAGATATCATATTGAAAAAAACACACAACCCATTCACATATATAGCTTCTTTCTCTTGGTAATATTATAAATTCCCTACTATTATAATGAGTGATGAGTACAAAATATGACTCATTATTACTATTAGTTTTCTTTATTTTCATTCCATTGTCTCTCATATGGACTGAACAATGTAAAGATATTAGGCTTGTATCTAATCCTAGTGTAGTAAATGGATTATTTATCTTATTTAATGTAATTAAAGTATACGTTACTAATTTTGTCATTTAATTCTAACTCTTTGCATTTTTAGTCTCTCAATTTTATGTATATACATATGATACAATAGTCTAGAAGGAATAAGGATCTTTGTGATGATCTTATAAAATAACCTATATGAAATATCTTGACATTTGGAAAGATAAATATTCATTGGACACACTTTCATCTCATTTAACATGTTATCCAGACTTAGCTATGGACATTTCTAGTAGTTATGAGCTCACACAATCTATTGCTACAGACTCACCTAGTAACTATAGACTCACCTAGTCTATTGCTATAGACTCATTTAAGATCATATTTCATTATTAATTGAATAATTATACCATTATTATTACCTTAACATCCTTTCTACATACTTATTAAACATTAAATATCCTTGAACCATGTTACTATAGACTTCACCAGGTTATTGAGCATTGTTTCTATTATTAAGAGTGTTGTCATTAATGTCAAGGTTGATGTCATTGATGTCAAGATACATGGTGTGTGGGGAATGATATTTTATTCCTGATATGAAGAATGGAAATAAAACATAGTGATATATTAATATCCTTAGTCAAGATCCAAATATCTAAAAGGAAACTCTAAAGAAGTGTTGTTGAAGCTCTGAAGATCTACCCAAGTAGCTCAAAATATGTGCGTAACTCTAAAGATGCTTTAACAAGTTATGAAGATATTATATTTACCATAATAATAATAGGATATGTTAGGTTACTTGAGAGGTTATATGAGGTAATTTATTACTTATAATAATTTCAAGGTGAGCCTATGTTGTAAGGCCTTAAGCCCAGGTCTATAACTAGACTAGTTCTAGACCCTGCCTAACCTAATGAGGTGTCATGAGGTATTTTTAAGGAAAATTAAGGATGTTTAAATTTTTTTGATCATGTGATATGTTGTGTTACCATGTAAGTGAGGTGGAAATAAGTTTTAATGTCATTTTCAATCCCTAATATGATTTGCAGGTCAAAGCCTAAAGAGCAAAGGGAGAAAGCATGACATACTGGAGTATCATGTTTAATTTACAAGGAATTATGATTATTTGTGAATTGATATAGTTACTTAATGTTTTTTATAGTATTTTTACCAAGTTTTAGGTTAAAATTTAAAGGTCAAGGCAAGAAAAAGTGTTTTGAGGTCTCTCATGTGCACAAAATGAAGGGTTCTCAACCTAAAAATAAATTTTAAGTCTTCATTGGCACGTAACCTATTAGTGATAATATAATATATTAATTTTATATGGGTAAGGGTCCTAGATAAAATTTCCAAGAATTGGTTTTTTAAATTATGGGATAATCTTTATGAATTATTGTTAAGATTGGAAGTTGGTTTAAACTCCCAAAGAACCCTAACAATGACCCGATGTTGAATATCTTGTTATAAAGTGATCAGAATGGTTTGGTATGGATATAAAAGTGATTATAGGTTTAATTAAACTCTATCAATAAATTTTAGGTATGTTTGGTTTTTCAATAAAGTGAGTGGACCCTACAAGAAAGACCTTGTTTCTTAGAAATTTATTGTAATAGATAGAGTTGACCAAATCAAAGAATGAAAATCATTGGAGGAAAAAGTGTGAGACTTGAATTTTTTATCCATGGTGGTTTATAATAATATTATATTCCTTATTGGTGATAAATTGGTCATATAATTTGACCAGTTGCTAACATACCTAGTGGTGCAGATGGTGTGAAAACTAGGTAGAAGTGAGAAATTGATTAGGGATGTGTTAACGTGGATTAGGGATGAATATGAGTGAATGGATAATGTTTAAAATAAATTTAATAAATTTTAATTTTAGATATATTTTTTAAATATTATTTTATATTATGAAAATGTTGTTTATAAGTTGATTTGTCTAGTGTAGATGAGACAATGAAGGTGTAAGGTTATGGGATTGGTCTGTAAGACCAATATTTCTATTTGACCATGTTATCTATCTATTTGAGATTGTTATAAATGATATTATAAGATAATTGATATATATTTTAATTATATAAAAGTTTATACATAGCTGTTGAAGGTCATTATCACCATGACTATGTTTTAAGGCAATCTGGGAGTTCTAGGTAAGTAGGATACAATGATGAGTTTGAGGATATATGACTTGAGCTGATGTATATAATTAAAATAATGTTTTTTTATGGATTTTTTGTTATATAAATTATTTTTATAATATTTTAATTCAGTGTAAGAGGTTTTAAAATTGAATCCAAAAATGGCTTATTTGTTTAAGTAAGGACTGTGAAAGAGAAGTTCAACAAATTGGTCTACAAAACCAATCGTTTCCATTAGATCTTGTGATATTTTTATTGTAAACTATTATAAGGATGTTATAAGATCATTTTAGTGAATTTAAATTTCTTTATTATGTTCAATTATGTGTCAAAAATTCATGTTTCCTTAACTATGTTTTGAAACCAGTTGGCAGTTCAAAGTAAGCATCTTACAAAGAAGAGTTTGAATCTTTATACCTTGAGTTAAAGCATATAATTAATTTTTTTATGAAAATTAGGTAATAATAATTATACATATGTTATTTTTTTCTATTTTTATTTTTAAAAATTGATTTTATGCTTCAATTGTTCAAATAGATTTTCTATGTATGCACAAGCCTATTGTGAATAGTGTTTTGAGAAAAACTTCAACTAGTGTTTGGACCTAAAAGGTGTTATGCACCTAAAGTGAAACTTTATAAGGTATATTTGAGTTAAATATGAGTTTTTAATAATTTTTTTTTTAGTTTTTAATCATTTTAATAAATACTAGGTGTAACATGCTCCAATGAAGGCCTAATGGGATTAGGTCTCCTTAAGGACTAAATGAGAGTTTGGTCTATTAAGCAATGACCAACATAATATATTGTTTTATTAATGTTTTAAAATTTTTATATGACCTATTTAAAGTTTATTCTAAGTTTTCAAAGTTATATTACTAACGAAGGTGTATGAGATCAAGAAACTAGTATACGTACAAGGCAATTGTAGGCATATTTGCGTGTGTAAGACAAGTATGTGTGCAAGCGAATAGAAGAGAAAAAAGAGGAATAGGATGATGTAATATATAACATAATATGGGTGTCATAAATATATAATATGAGGTATATATATTAATATAATTTCCTATGTAAACTAATCGAAGTGATAGAGGGCTTATTGAGCAATGACAGATTTGCTTGGGTGAGAGGAAGTTTTGAATGTGATCATGAGTGTCAAGGAGTATACCATGAGGGAATATTGTGATTAAGATAACCTTCATGAGGATAATATAATAACATAAGTATATGAGGTTTCCATATATGATCATAGGTCTATAAGAGGCTTGAATATGTTGATAAGGCCATGATGAGGTAGTTGATGTGTAGAGAGAGCAGATAGAAGATTGAGTATGACATAGATGTCATAAAAAATATAGGAAATAGAAAGAGAAAAATAATACCATAATCATGTGTTGATAATCATAAAGTAAAATGTGTAAAAATCATTGGTGTTTGAGTTGGTGTTGAGTCATCTAGGGGGTTGGTGCCTCTTTACAAGTTGGTGCTTGATAAAGCCTAGCTAAGTTGGTGCTTAGCTAGTTGGAGTTGGTTCTCTATTTTAAGTGGGTGATTCACTAAAATTGGTGGATGAGTTATTCTGACTCATCATAATTTTTTATTGAGTGGGTACTTGATCAACAAGGGGGTTGGTGCCTCTTATCAAGTTGGTGCTTGGTAAATCCAAATGTGTGCTTGGTGAATTAAGGGTTGGTGTTCCTTGCTAGGTTGGTACTTAGCTAAAGATTGATTAATTTATTTATATGAATCTTTTTACAAGATTTTTTTAGTGGGTTTTATTCCCCATAAGGTTTTCCCACTTATATTATGTGTTATGGTTGATTATACATTATTCTGGTTGATTAATCCTTTCTTCATGATTATGTACATTGTGTGGATATTGCATGATGAATGGTGATGAATTAATGATGAAGTGAAACTAAAAGAGTATTAATGAAACTAATTAACACCCCCCCCCCACCATCTCAATGATTGTGCTTCCAATAATTGGTATTAGAGATTAGTCCTTTTGAAGACAAGTCTAATAGCTTGAATGTAAGAAGCACAAGATGTCTTGTGATCAATAGGAATAAGACATGTATGCTAAAGAATTCTACTATGATAGTGAAGAAGGAGAAATTGAAGTAGTCCTTGAAGTTGAGTTTATAAGATCCATTAATGACTTAAATAATCAAAATAAGATTATCAATTATCTCAATAGTCAATTAGAAGGAGTCAACACAAGGTTTAAATCAAAGGAAGTTGAGTGTGATCAATTGAAGTTTGAGTTAAATTCTTTAAAGGTTGATAATATCCAACTAAAAGACAAAATGAGAAAGATGAAGACCTATGATAAGTTTAAAAAGAGCACTGAGGGTCTAGATGAAATTTTTATTATTCAAATTTCTACCAATGATAAGGTAGGTCTTGGATTTAAAGAAGACCAAAAGGAGAAATCTAAATCCAAGGAGAGTCAGACCTTAAAGGAAAATGGTATACCAAAGAATGATGGTGTTGGAATAATGAATACAAGTCCTATCATACAACCTAGTTCCATAAGGTATGCAAGTTCTTTTAATGGTTATTATTTCTCTTATAACTAGTTTGGTTATAGATTAAGAAACTATAAAAGGAGAGAATACACAAGATCATTAAAATATGTGTATTCATGGAGCTATGGAAGGAATCATGGTATGAGAGATGTTGTGTGATAAAAGTATGATCAAAGAGGACACATTACAATATATTTCAAGATAAGGTGTATGAAGAAGACCAATGAAGACAAGAAGGTTCATAGTCAGGCCATTAAGAAATGGATCAAGAAGACAAACCCTATAGAAAAGGTAAAGGCTAAAGAAGAAGATTATATGAAAGCATAGAGTATAGATAGTGGTTTCTCAAGCCACATATCAAAATACAAGAGAGGTCTTGGTTTGCATGAGGTTGATAAAATCATTAAGAATGAGGATTTGATTAAGAATAATAAGGATGACAAGGTGAGTCATGATTAACTCATAAACCAAGGTGGGATGTTTGCAACTATAGAGAATAAGTCAAATTTGAAATAATATCAAGAGTATTATTTGCTAGCTTAGAATGATGATGAAAAATCCAAGTTAAAGGTCTGGCTTAAGTTGACAGTCAATCCTAAAAGGACATTAAAGAATATTTAGTCTTTTGAGAGTATGGAGATGTAGGAATATCCTAAATTTATGTTGTTTTAGTTCCTTATAGAAGGGGTGACTCCATTAGGCATTATGGAGACACTCATATATAAGTGGATGCTTGTTGATTTTGATCTATGTTGAATATAGTTTTTGTGTACTATTGATTTGTATGATAAATATGTTGAGTAGATCTGTATGATCTTTCTTTGTCAAGTAGTTATTTTGAAACTGGTGTCTAGGTAAGAGCAAGGTCAATTCAATGGGTAGTAATTTATGTCAATGAACATAAAAGTGTTTCATTGATAAGAATTATCATAAGTGGTATGAGCATAAAAGGCACATTTCAAGATTTTAAATGTGTTCAAGTACATTGGAAGCTTGAGTCTTGTCATGGCATAGTAGAAGTATGAGAGCAGTGTTATGAGTGATATCTTCAAGGTGAGTTTGTTGATAATTTTCTTGTATATTGATGAGTAAAAAATTGATATCAAGGAGCATCTTTTGAAGTTGCATCTTACACAAGGTGGATATCAAAGGTGAATAGAGATATTTGGAAAAGTATAGATAGCAATGATTAGGTGCATGAAAGAGTTGTCATGATGAGGTCTATGCCATGATATATTGAGAAACATGGATAAATATTGATGCAAGAAGAACATATGAGATACAATATGGACTTGACATGATTAATATATATTCTATCATGAAGGGCTATATTGTTTCATTAGAATAATATCTTTGATTGTAAATGGACATAATATGCTTGGTGGATAAGCACTGATTTTAGAGATGTTTTATGATCATAGGCATTGAGTGTGATTACTCTAAGAATTTTAATATGATAATTGGGTCATGTATCATAGGTCTATATGCTCAGTATGCTTTGGTTGTGTGAGTTAGAGGAGATCAAATAAGATAGAAGTTTGGTAGATAGTGAACTAGGTGTTTTATAAACCTAATGAGCAGTGAACTAATACAAGAAGAGTTGTCATGGATCAGATATGGTGTCAAGATATGAGAGGTTGATGAAAAAATTATTTATGGTGTGACAAAGGTTGAAGGTCAAATTAAGCATAAATGAAGTTACAAGAAGAGATAACATTAGCTCAGGGGGAACTAATCAGATAATGTATGTGCTTTAAGAATAGGTGTGTAGTATAAAGAAGGTATGCAAAATCCTAAAGACAAGTTAGACATCATTCATCTATGTGGAATAAAAGTGCATAAAGGAAGGTAAATAACCTTGTATACCTAAGAGGTCTATTTGAAGAGTATATTTTTCAGATAAAAACAAATGAGATAGCCTAAATATTTTGAGTCATATTAGTCATGTCAAGGACAAGATGTATGGTATTTTTATTTGAGTTCATTTGAAGGAAGTATGCATGAATTAAGGGGGAGTGTGTTCATTTGATACTTTATAACCTATGTTGCAAGAACATATGGTTCTAAATGGTAGTCTATGTAGGACCCTTTGTCATTAATGTGAAAGGGGGAGAAAGTACAAGAAGGGAGTTTGAACAGACTAGGGAAGATGAGAGTGGTCAGTTTGTAGAATGTTTTGTGATCAATGACAAAGGGGAAGATTGTTGAGCATTATTTCTGCTGTTGAGAAATGTTGTCATTGATGTCAAGGCTATTATCATTTGACATCAAGGTTGATGTCATTGATGTCAAGATACATGGTGTGTGGATCATAATCATATATGCCTAATATGAAGACTTGAAATATAACATAGTGAGATATGAATATCTTTAGTTAATCTCCAAATATTTTCTAGGAAGCTTTGAAGACATTCTATCAAAGCTCTAAAATTCCACCTAGGTAGCTTTGAAGATCTATGTAAGCAACTCCCAAGATGTTTCATCAAGTTACGAAGATGTTATGTTGAAGATATAAATAATAGGATGTATGAGGTTATATAAGTAGGTATATGAGGTGATGGAGTACTCAAGACAATGTCAAGGTAAGCCTATAGGGGTAAGTCCTTAAGTCCAAATCTACAACTAGACTAGTTGTAGACCCTGCCTAACCTAATGAGGTGTCATGAGGTATTTTCAAGGAAAATTAAGTATGTTTGAATTTTTTTGACCATGTGATATATTTTTTTAGGATTTAAGTTAGGTGGAAAGAGGTTTAAGGGTCAGCTTCAAGGACTAATATGACTTACAGGTCAAAGCCTAAAGAGCAAAAAGAGAAATCATGGCATAATAGGGTATCAGGCTTAGTTTCCAAGGCAAGTACGAGTATATGTTCATTGAAAAAGGTATTTCATGTTTTTTAAGTATGTTGACCAAGTTTCAAGTCAAAATTTGAAGGTTAAGGCAAGAAAACATGTTTTGAGGTCTCACATGTGCATAAAATGAAGGGTTCTCAACCTAAGAAGAAATTTCAAGTGTTCATTAGCATGTGTAACCTCTGCATGAGAATTTAATATACTAATTGTACATTTTTAAGGTTCATATCTCAAATTTTCAATCATTGGTTTCTATAATGAGGGGCTAAGATTTATGAATGGTTGTTAAGAATGAAAGTTGGTTTAAACCCTCAAAGAACCCTAACAATGACCCTATGTTCAATATATTGTTCTAAAGTGATAATAATGGTTTGTTATGTCTATAAAAATAATTGGAGGTTGAATTAAATTCTCTCAGTCACTTCTAGTTATGTTTGGTTTGTTAGGAAAGTGAGTGGACCCTATAGGAAAGACTTTTTTCTCAAAACTTTGTTGTAGTAGATAGGGTTGACCAAGTCAAAGAAAACAAATAATTAAAGGATGAATTTTGATAATTATATTTTTTTTCCATGGTGGTTTATATGAAAATTCTATCCCTTAGGTGTGATAAAATAGTCATACAATTTGACCATTCACTAATAGACCTAGTGGTGTAAACAGTGAGAAAACCAAGCAGAAGTGAAAAATTGATCAGGGATGTGATAACATGGATTAGGGGTTAATTAAAGTGCATGTAAAATTTTTTAAATACCTTTAATACATTTTAATGTTGGATATATTTTTTTAATATCAATGGATATGATCAAAATGTTGTTCATAATCTGACCTATCTAGTGTTGATGAGACAGTGAAGGTGCAAGGTTATAAGACTGGACTGAGAGACCAATATTATTTTTTGACCATGTTATATATATAATATTGGTATAAATTATATTATAATATAATAAACATGAATTTTAAGTCTCTAAAAGTGTCTACACAAGAATTGAAGGTCATTATCACCATGACTATGTTTCAAGGCAATTTGGTAGTTCTGGGTAAGCAGGTTGAGACAATGAGTTTGAGGATCTATGACTTGAGATGATGTATCTAATGAACATAATGTTTTTATTTTGGACTTATATGTTTATACATTATTTGTATAATATTTGAATTCATTGTAAGATGTTGGAACGTTGAATCCAAAAATGGCTTGTCTGGCTATGTAAGGACTATGAGAGAGAAGGTCAACAAATTGGTTTGAAAGACCAATGGTTTCCATTAGATCTCATGATATTTTTGTTGGATATTATTATAAGTATGGTATAATATCATGTTCATGAATTTAAATCCCTTTAATATTTTCAATTAAAGGTCATAAGTTCATGTTTCCTTCACTATGTTTTGAATCCAATTGGCAGTTCAGAGTAAGCATCTTGCAGAGAAGAGTTTGAGTTTGTATACATTGAATTGAAGAATATAATGAAGTTTTTGATAACCATAAGTTTATAAGGATTATTTATATGTTAGTTTTTTCCATGTTTTTTTTTAAAAATTGAGTTTATTCTTTAGTTGTTCAAAATAGATTTTTTGTGTATGCACAAGCCTATTGTGAACAATATTTTGAGAAAAGGTTCAAGTGGTGGTTGGACCTAAAATATATTTTAAACCTAAATTGAAATTAGATAATGTATATTTGAGTTAAATATTATGTTTTCCTTATATTTTTGGAGTTTTTAATCATTCCAAGAAAGAATAATTGTAATGTGCTCCAATGGAGGCCTAATGGGATTAGGTCTCCTTAAAGCCTAAATGAGTGTTTGGTCTATTAAGAAATGGATGACCTAATTTATTATTTGATTAATGTTTAAAATGTTTTATATGAAATATTTAAAGGGTAATCTAATTGTTCAAATTTATATATCTGACTAAGCTGTATGAGATCAAGAGACTAGTTTAAGTACAAGGTAGTTTTAGGCCTAATTATGTGTGTAAGACAAGTATGTGTGCAAACAAATAAAAGATCACAAATAGGAATAAAAGGAGGTCATGTGGACAATTATAGGGGAATCATGAATATATAATAGGAGGTCTGAATATGAATATCAATGCCTATGTGAACTAGTTAAGGTGATAGAGAGATTAGTGAGCAATGACATATTTGCTTGGGTAAGAGGCAGTTTTGAATGTGATCAAAGAGCAGACCATTAAGGAAAATTATGATTAAAAGAAATTTCATGAGGATAATATCATATAATAAGTCTATGAGTTTTTCATAGATTATTAAAGGTGTATTAGAGGCTTGAATATGTTGATAAAGCCATGATGAGGTAGCTAATGTGTAGAGAGAGAAGATAAAAGATTGATTATGACATAGATGTCATAGAGAGAAGAAGAAAGAGAAAGAGTATAATAATAATATCATCAAGTGTTGATAATCATTAAGGAAAATGTGTATACATCATTGGTGGCTGATTTGGTGTTGTGTCATCTAGGGGGTTGGTGCCTCTTTACAAGTTATTTTTTGTTAAAGCCTAGCTATGTTGGTGCTTAGCTAGTTGGGGTTAGTGTTGCATGTGAAGTGGGTGCTTCACTTAAATTTGTGGATAAGTGGGTGTTGATTCATCATAAGTTTTGATTAAGTGGTTGATTGATCAATAAGGGGGTCGGTTTCTCTTGTCAATTTGGTGCTTGATAAAGCCAAGTGGGTACTTGGTGAATTAGGTGTTGGTGTCCTTTGTTGGGTTGATGCTCAGCTAAAGATTGATTCATTATTTTATAGGACTATTTTTATAATATTTTTTTTAATGGGTTTTATTCCCCATGAGGGTTTCCCACTTATATGATATGTTATGTTTATTTATGCATTACTTTGGTTGATTAATGTTTTCTTCATGATTATATACATTTGGTCAATATTTATTGATGAATGTTAATGAATGAATGAAGTTAAATTAAAATAGCATTAAGGACACTAATTCACCCCCCTTTTAGTGATTGTGCTTCCAACATAAGTTTTTACAAAAACAACTCTAGATTCTACTAGAGTTATTATGGACTCTACCAGAACTGCTCCAGACTCTTCTAGTCTAGCTTCTAAGATTTCAAAACTAAATATCTATACTTTCCATTTTGTCAACATACTTGAAAATTGTTTTGGTAACTTCCAATGGATTATTATAAATATTAGATCTATAAATAGGCTTTCTATATATAAATCAATGTACATGTGTCACATAGTCTTTTATAAGGTAAATTGATCTAATTGATCTCAGAAGTCATTTTTAGTAGATATGTAGTGGATTTTGTAAGGGATAGATATTCTTATTTCAAACCATCAATCACCAATTTTGAAGAACCAATGAATTATGATACTTGTCTTGATAATAGAAGATTGGCTACTGATATCTAGAGATATAATAATAGCATTATATAAGTAGATCTCTATGTCTTAATAATAAGATAAAAGAGATAAATAATTATTTTGTTATTTAGTTAAATTTTTATAAATTAATGAATATATCTCTAATTTTCACGTATTGAGTTTTATTTTCATTCCTTTTTCCAAGGCAAATAAGGGCCCACTTTCTATAAGAATCAAGAAAGTACTTTTGTATGGTATTTTATGTATATATAGTTTTTATTAATTATAAATATATTTTATTTTCATAACCTGTAGGAAATTATCTTTCAATTCTAAGAGTTAATTTAAGATTATAAATTAGTGTGTTTACTTTTAGTAGATTTTTTATATTCATCAAGTGTGTTTACTTTCAATTTATTGTTTACTTTCATCAAGTGTGCTTACTTTCAGTAGAGTGATTATTTTCATCAAGTGTGTTTATTTCAGTAAATTAGATTATAGAGTATTTTAATTTTACAAGTTTTTTTTATTTCATAAGTAAATCCTTTATATAATAGATTAGATTATACATTTAGATAATACAACAGCCCCCCAGATCATCTCTATAAGACCTATAACCATAAGCCTTGTTGAAGATAGCTTTGGACACTACCCTTAGGTTTAATGACATTGATATAAAATTTGATTAAATGAAGGGATAAATGACACCCATCATTTTTGGCATCACTTCTAGGAATTTTGGGTGTTAATAAGGTAATCTTTTTTGGTCTATAGTAAAACAAAGCATTGAAAAACCAATCAAAAACAAAAAAAAATTCAAATCTATGAATATACTTAGATATTTTAAAGGAAGGTTCATATCCAAAGATACTTAGTTAGGACTAGAGGAGGAAAGAATAAAAGTATTAAATGAGAGATCTGAAAGTGTAAGGAAAACACTTGAATCACACTTAGATTCATCACTATAATTAGGATCATCCTCACAAAGAAACCCTATAAGAAGACTCACATTTGGGAGATCTTATCCTATAGGAAGAATTAATCTTGAGGATCCTTTATATGGAATGGTAGGTCTTAGACCTCAATCTTTGAAAGATCAAGATGAATAAATAAATTAGGTCTCTAATACAAGTTGGGAAGAAATAGAAACCATGGCTAATAACTAAATAAATATGGAAAATCTTGAAGAAAATAGAATGCAATTTCAACAAGATAGAAATTTTTCTTTTCATATAGTTATAAATCTAGTAGATCAAACCTCAAAAATATTTCACCATCAATTATGTCAATTTTTAGGGGTAAGTCCTCAAAAGATCCAGATCAAAAACTATTTGAGTTCAAAGTGTTATGCCAAACCTAAGATTATACAATTGACAGTCAAATAATCAAAAGGTTCCCTTCTACACTTAAGGAAGAAACCATAAGGTGGTTCATGGGCTTTCCAAGTGATTCTATTAATACATGGAGAGCTATGGAAAGTACATTTATTGATAAGTATCAAGATTATTATAGAGTAAGGGATAGGAAAGAGTATTTTTTAAATATCAAATAGAATGAAGATGAAAGTTTAGAAGATTATCTGGATAGATTCACATTTGATCAAAAACATAGCGCTTATCCACTTATAGAAGAAGTAATAAAAATAGTCTTTCTTAAGGGAATAGATGATGAATTCAGTGGTGCTCTAAACTCAAAGGGTAAAGGAGACATTGTAAAATTAACATTCCACCATATTTTAGACTTATGTACTAATTATTCTAGGACAAAACCAACCATTAGGAAAATAAAATGAAGTAAATTTAATGAAGTTAGTTGATTGATAGAGGAATTTTCCAATTTAAAAATTGACATTTTGGTTTAGTTAAGTACTACATTAGATGGTCTTCAAACCAAAGCTAATTTCACAATAGAAACCTTAGCCATCTATTGTCTAAAATGTAAGTTAAAACACACTCTCAAATATTGTCCTTTGGATAAAATAGAAATATGTGAGATATGTGCTAGTAAATATCATGAAACAAACCATTAAAATTGTCTTTCTATTTTGAAAAATAAATTGAAAAAAAATGAACAACCCATAAAAGATCTAAATTATATCCAAAGATAAAATATATTTATATAAAACTAGACCCATGGTCAATTCAGTCAAACAAATCTAATTAATCCATGGATGACACCTTGGATTACTCATGCACCTCGACCTATGTAAGGACAAGTACACCCACAATGGGCCAATCACTAATGGATAATACCTTAACCTTGGATGATGCCTCAAAAACCATGGATACCCTAACCACAATCACAATAATGGGTAAATACATAGTGGAATGTCAATCTATAGTGGACTTTAAATCCATATTTTAACCCCTAAATAAGGTTTTCATCACAACAAGCTTTGATGGCACCCCTTGCAACTCAACCTACAAAACAAGTTAATCAGCCTCAGTTACCTACCCAACTAGTGGATAACCCCAAAAATAAACTATCAGCCCTTGTATATGTAAATGAATAAGGAGAAACCATGAATTTTTAAGCTATTAAATTTGCAAATATTTATCTTAGGTCAGGCAGAACAATTCAAGAGCCTAGACTATCACAATCTTTGAACAACCCAATGAAAAAATCAAAATACATACACCTCAACCCACATCAAAAAATAAGAATTTGAAAAAATGTTATAAAAGATAGAGGAACATATTAGTGTTCCTCCATCTATTCTTTTTCCTGATAGATTGAAGGAAATTGAAACCAAGTAAAAATTTGATTTGATTTAGGAATTAATAAAATTGACCCATGAAGTGTCCTTGTTACAAGCCATCAAAGATATTTTGTAATTAAATAGAGTTATTAAAATCTAATGTCAAGACACCTAGAAGAAAGAAAAAATACCCAAAGACCATAAATGTAGATGGTAAACTAACTAATCTTGTAGTAGGAAAACTACTATTACTTAAATTGTAGACCTATGTAGTTTAGTCATAATAGTAACCATAGAAAAGAATTAAATATCTAATATTCTAGTAGATTTGGGTGCAATAAATAATCTAGTGATAGTTGATACTCTCTAAACACTATCTCTTATGGGGATGCAACCTACCTTTACCATTATAGTTAAACCATGAGGTAATATGGAAGATGTAGCTATAATAATTGAGTCCTAGGAGTATCCAATACATTTTATAATGCTACAACCTAAAACCAAAAATTTAAGGTGCCATTAATTTTATAAATACCTTAATTAGCTACTGTAGTATTATTAATTGATTTAAAATCAGGGGATATGACTATTTCAAATGGTATAAAATAAAAAGTAATATTCATATACCCCCTACAAAACCCTCATTAGATTACACTAAAACATTTTGGGTAGATGAACTAGAAAAAACAAGAAAAACCTTTCATCCTTAGCCATGATAATAATACAAGGGCACATGTAAGAATTAAATAATGAGTTAACATAAGATCTAGAAGAATCCACTAGCATCATGATCCTAGCTACAGACTTTGCCAGTCTATCTTCTATGAACTCTGCCAGTTTGTCTATTATAAACTCTGTCAGTCTGTCCATTATGGAATCTGTCAGTCTATCCACTAAAGACTTCACCAAAATTATTACTATAGACTCATTCTTTGGAAATTCAAAATATGACCATAAACCATTGCAATAAATTATTTGGAATTGGGTAGAAGATAAACCAACTAATTTTTTTACTGCATTTCATTGTCCATTATCCATAGTCATTCCTCTAGGAGATGGATTTGTAAAAAATGTAACTATAATTCATATTTTATTACCACATCCATATTCTCTTAATTCCTTTATGAGTGAATTTAAACAAGTAGAATCTATCCATCCTGACACTAAATGTTATGATATTACTAGGAAAAACATTGAATACAAATAATTGGTTAACCCATGATCAAGAAATGAAAGTTTTTGATGTCATAGAAAAACACACCAAAGTGTTTTCTTGGGATTACAAAGATATGAGAGGAATTCATCTAAGTGTTTATACCCATCACATTTACACAAATCAGGATAAATTAGTTAGACAACAACAAAGATTGATAAATCCAACATTAAGGGATATAGTAAAGACTAAAATTGAGAAATTGTCAGATGGAAGATTCATTTACCCTATCTTAGATAGTCAATGGGTTTTTCCATTGGTAATTATACCAAACAAAAATGGGAAATTGAGAGTGTGTGTAGACTACTAAGAGCTAAACAAAGCCACTATAAGAGATTATTTTTCTCTTCGTTTTATTGATCAAGTGCTTGATAACCTGGAAAGAAAAAAGTACTTTTCTTTCCTAGATAGATTTAGTGGACATAATTAGATAACAATGGAAATGAAGGATCAAAACTAACCACCTTCATCTGTCCATGGGGTACATTTTCTTACAAAATCTTACCATTTGGTCTTTTTAATGCCCTAACTACTTTTCAACAAGTAGTTTTAGACATTTTTTCTGATTTGACTAATGTTTGGGTGGAAATATACATGGATGACTTCATTACTCATAGAGATACATTTGATGAGGCCTTACACAATCTTGATAAGGACTTAACTATATGTGAATAACACCAACTATCACTAAGTAATGAGACATGTCTGATGATGATGGATCAAGGCATACTACTTGGACACCACATCTCTACCAAGGGAATCCAAGTGGATCCTAATAAAATTGAAATAATTTCCAACCTACTTACCCCATAGAATCAAACTAATATTAAGATCTTCTTAGGTCATGTTGCTTTTTACAAATATTTTCTAGAAGACTTTAGTAAAATTGTTTCTCCTATGATTGATTTGTTGGAAAAGGATAGTGAATTTATGTGGAGTGATGATTTTCAAAGGCATTTTAATCTATTAAAGATAAATTGAGCTCCGCGGTAGTATTGAGAGTATTCAATTAGAATAAACCCTTTCACATTTACATTGATGCTTCTAATTATGCAATGGGGGAAGTTCTAGGACAAAAAGATGAGAATGATAATATATGTCATTTATTACATTATAAAAAATATCAAACTAACTAAATGAAATTATAAAACCATATAAAAATAATTCCTTATTTTAATTCATGCCATCAATATATTTAAACACTATATTATAGGTTATAAGGTCTTCATATACATAGATCATTCATCTATAAGGTATCTCATGAATAAACCTATAGTAGGAGGAAGAATCATAAGATGGTTGTTACTTTTGTAAGAATTTGATATAACCATTATTGATAAACCATATAAATTTCATGTGGTTGCAAAATTTTTGTCTAGAATAAACATTTTAGGTAGTGAAGAACCATTTGAAGATAAATTTTCAGATGAACAACTATTTGTTATCTCAATAGAATCCCCATGGTTTGTTAATATAGCCTACTATTTGGCCACATGGAACTTTACTTATAATTTTACTTGAAAAAAATAAAATTCTTAGTTAAATAATGTTCTTATTTTTAGTGTATTAATGGCATGTTATTTAAGTGTGGACCTGATCATGTGTTTCATAGGTGTGTAGAAAATAATGAAGCATGTGACATCATTAGAGATTATCATGATGAACTAGGAAGAGGTCAATATTAATAAAAAATAACCATGCATAATATCTTAGGATAAGTATATTATTAGCCTTACCTTAATAGGCAAGTAAATAAGTATATCAGACAATGTGATCCATGTCAAAAGATGGGATAGCCTACATTATCAGCAAAGATACCTCTTCATCTATAAGTAGTATTGGAACCATTTGGTAAATGGAGAATAGATTTTGTTGGTCCTTTAGATTATACATCTCAAGGAAAAAAATACCTCCTTATGTGTATAGCTTATTTCACTAAGTGGGATGAAGTCCAAGCCTTATCTTTTTCTAGAGAAAAACTAGTAGCATATTTTTTGTATTTCAAGATCATGTAATGATTTGGTACACCTAAGGAGATAGTTTTAGATCAGGGTCCATAATTTATGTCTAATATGATCAAACATTTCATGTAATTCTACCACGTAAATCATATTAAATATTCTCCTTACCATCCACAGTCTAATGTCCAAGTAAAAGTTACCAATAAAGAGCTAGAGAAAATTTTGACCAAGATAATCATCAATAATAGAAAAGATTGGGTAACTAGAATACTAGAAGTAGTATGGGCCTTCAACACTACTTGGAAGATAACCACTATTTTTTCACTTTATAATCTAGTGTATGGTAATAAACCTTTACTTTCCATTGAATTTGAATTAAAAACTTTAAAAATAGCAATGAAAGTAGGCATTGATTTGGATAAGGCACAATAAGATAAAAATTTTCAACTAAATGAACTTGATGAGATGATAATATAAGATTTAAAATAAATAGAAATGATGTAGCATCAAATAAAAATATGGTATGATTATCACATCAAATCAATAAGATTTCAAGAAGGAGATTGGGCACTTTTGTTTGACTCTAAAGTTTCAACAATTTAAAGGGAAGTTGAGAACAAGATGGCTAGGCCCATATAAAATAGAAAAAATATTTGAGAATGGATCAGTACAATTAATACCAATATATGGAAATCATAATACTTTACTGGTCAATAGATATAAACTCAAATTATATCATAAACCTATCAATAAGGAGTTTTTTAAAAACATCAGGCATGAGGTGGTTTTCATGGAAGGACCTAGTTATTCCATGATAATAACTCTAGATGGTATATTCTATAAAACAAAATAAGGAGAACACTTCTTGGTTTTGTTCTTCTAAAATAAAAAATAAAAATATATAAATAATTCAATAGTGAAAATCCTTTTTAGGATGCTATTGACAATGCTGATAAAAATCCTAGCTTGTTGGCTAGTCATGCATTGAATAAAGAACCTTGACTTAAAAACCAAAAATGGTTGGTCAAGGGAAAAATAAAAAAATGATAAAAATTGATTAGTTTTTAATAAGAAATAAAATTATTGATACATTTATTTGTATACATTCCTAAATACTAATCCATGCATTTGTTCTGTATTTAGAATTAAGTGAAAAGAAAAAAATAAAGGATATGAGTATGATTAAGTAAATAGAGTATTTTATTTATCTATAGTAGGTTATTATAATTCTTTTTAGTTCATGCATGTTCATGATAAAGAGGAATTTTAAAGAAAGGATGTCTTTCAAGCCATTAAATAATAACCAAATACCAGGATTGATGATGTTAAAAGGTAATAAGTAAAAAGACATGTAAGTAAAAAGAATCTCATGTCAAATTTATTCACACATACAAACCATATATCAATTTGCTTTGCATTACATTGAATAATAATGACGTATTTGATGGTGCACATGTATAATAAGTGTGATAGTACATTTAATCTCTTTCAAAGATGATTTCATTTAAAACCTCCATGTTATATCATTATTGCTCTTGATCACGTTAGTAAATTCTAAGACAAAATTAATAACCATTTGATTTCTTCATTTCATCCTCATTGTGAGTTATTATTACTAATGATTACACCTGATAAATTACCTCCTACTTCTAAAAAAATCACCAAAGTTATCATGGGTCAAAATAAATGATCTTAACCTCAGTCCATAGATGTGTTGATGGCATTTTGTAGCATTTTTTGAATAAGTTGGTTAGCTTTCATTTTTACAAAAAAATTGAAGGTTATGGTGAAACTTTAGGGAATTAATTCATTGGAAATCTAACATAAGGCTCCACTATAGTTAGAGGCGTCAATATTATAGTTTTTAACATAATCATTAGTGAAATTTATAACATTACTAAAGAAGGTAAGAGAATACTTGGGATAACTTTTTTTTCTAAGTTAATTTCATAGTTCAATGGGAATGAACAACTATTTTTAGTATGCATACATAATAATCAAGGAAATTTAAAAGGGATTAGCAAGGAAACCCTACCAAAACCCTATAAATATGTTTCCTTTTGGGTTATGAAATATTTCATGTGTGAAGGTCAATGCAGTGTTTTAGGGTGTGAAGCTATGAGGATCATTCTTCACCTCAAGTATGGTTAGCAATAGATTCAACATAGGGTTAACCTACCATTATACTTGTATGGATCCATTAAGGTTTTGGCCACCAATGGGTCAGCTCCAATTCATCATCATGGTCTTATCCATTTGGTTATTCAATACCATTTCATTTAACAAAGTAAATCAGCATGGAAATTTTTTTGGAAATCTAGAATCAGTCAGCCATCAACATCTCTTACAAAATATTTTATAGAAATACCAATACCCAAGGAAAAAGAGGAGGATTCCTCTTCTAAGGTTAGGGTTTCATCTAGTGAAATATGATAGACTAGATCACAAACAACACGTGATTGACTAGAGTTCTCAATAGACTCCAAAAAAAATTAAGACCTAGGGTTTCACAATCTCATCTAAACCCTAAATATTTTATTTTAATAATCACATCACAGGTACCTAAAATAACTCAATCATCATAAACAATCGAGGATTCCTATTTAAAGGAGCCTAGTTCCCTTGTTTAGATTAAAAGAAGATGCAAAAAATTAATCTTGGCACAAGATGATGAGGAGATAGAAGTAGATACAACCCTTAATAGTCTTCAATAATCACCATTATTTTCTTCATCAATAATAGCATAAATAACATCATTTCAGGAAGAACCTGCCACAACATAAATTCTTGAGTCAATAGTAGTATATTCTATTGGTGAAGTTGTTAAGGAAGGAAATATACTCAGAATAAATGTTAGTAAAATAATTAGAATCCCCTCCATCCTCTTTAATTATTGATATAAGACCAATACTAGACAAAGGGAAAATTATTATGGTCTCTAAAGGAGAAAAATCATCCATCTCCACTAAAGATCTAGAATTGCAGCTCATATTTGCACTATCTAAAGCTGATGCCATCATAAAAAACAAGTTGTAGATATTTCTAATCTTTTGGCTCAGCTACATTATAAGGATTTCCTCAGTTCTTCTTTAACTCAAAGATTAGATAGTTTTAAAAATAAGGATTTAGATCACATAAATAAAATTAATAGGCTTGAGGAACAAGTAATTCATTCTAATGAAGAAATGGTAAATTATTGAATATATATCACTAAATTAGAAGAAGAAAACATATTTTTAAAACATCAACTCCATAATTCTCAACAATAATAACTTTTTGTGCAAACTCCATCTTCTTCTAAAGTTTCAGTTGATCAAGCCTATCAAACTATTATTTCTTATTCTAACTTTATAGATAAATGAAATCAGATGTGTTTTGAGTTCAAGTAAATCAAAGAATAAAATAAGTCCTTATAAACTTAAAAATAGACAATGAAGAAAAATTCAAAGAAAGAAAAATAGTAGACCTAGAAAATTGAAGGTAATTTACAAGTTGCATGTTAGATAAGGGAATACTTTATAGCTTGCATATCTCTTTCTCCCTCTTATAGCCTATATTTACATGAATAATTTTATAAGTGGAAACTATTGAGAATATCATGTGATCTACTTTATAACATTGAACATCCTCCTATGTTTTTGAACATTTTTCAAAAATCCACTCTAGAGCAACATGATTTATTATGTGAATTTTATTTGTGTAATCTGATATTAGGATACTATAATAAGTTAATGTCTAATATATTTGTGGGAGAAGTCTAGATGATATCTCTTCTTTCCAATTATAAAAATTATATAGCTTAAACATTTAGACATGAGGAGTACGTGACAAAATCCAAAACTATAAGGCTATGTATTCAACCTGCTTTTTCCAGTGCCAATAATTTATTGATTAACTTTACATATGCTTATTTTATGAATCTAAACATCAAGGATTATTAATTTTAGGATTTTTATAATAGTATTGTCTCTTTTTATTTATATATAAGATAACATTTTGATGATATATTTACAACTAATGTCAGGTGTTGGGACCCATTGACAATTTCATTGAAGAGAAGAGAGGTCATATTTACAACCAATTTAAGATGGATATTATGAAGAGAAAAATCCATAAATGACATGATTGTTGATGTCATTAATTTAGGGAGTGAAGAAATCTAGGTTGGCATGAGATTTAGGACACTACTTCTTAGAACTCTTATTCCACCAATGCATAGATGGAGTCCTCAAATAGATGGCCAATCTTAGAATTAGAAATAGATGGTGCAAATGTATCATGGTTTCACCAATCCTCTCTATGATCATTACACTGATGAATTTCATATGTATAACCTTAGCCAACATTTACAAGACATAATTCAGAGTTATGAGGGGATGAGTAGTAGCTGAGTTTCCAAAAAGGACTTGCAAAAGGTAAATCATGGGGGAAATGATGAGTCTAAAATATGACTCTTTATTACTATCAATTTTATTCATTTTCATTCCATTACCTCTCCTCTTGATTAAATAATGCAAGGATCTTAGGCTTGTATGTAATCCTAGTGTAGTAAATAGATGTTTTATCTTATTTGATGTAACTAAAGTCTAAGTTACTAATTATATCTTTTAATTATAACTCTTTGCATGTTTAGTCTCTCCATTTTGTGTATATAAAGATGATACAATAACATATAAAGAGTAAGGACTTATTTATGATCTTCTAAAGCAACCTATATGAAATATCTTGACATTTGAAAAGCTATGAACTCATTGGACATACTTCTAGCTCATTTAAAGTCTTCTCCAGACTTAGCTATAGACTTATCCAATATCTAAAAACTTTTCCAATAGCTATGGACTCACATAGTATACTACTACGAACTCACCTATTATCTACAAACTCACCTGGTCCATAGCTATAGACTCATTTAGGATCAAATTTAATTCTTTACCAAAATATTCTACAATTCCTATCAACCTAGCATCCTTGATATAGACTTCTTCAACATTTAGAATCCTTAAAGCATGTTGTTATGGACTTCACTAGGTTTTCACTAAAATAGCTCTAGACTCTGTTAGAGTTGGTATGAACTCTGCCAGAACTACTTCAAACACTTCTAGTTTAGCTTCTAAGCTTGCATAACTAAAGATCTATACTTTCCATCTTTGTAAACATATTTGAATATTATTTTAGTCACTTACTACTTTTCGTATTAATACACAAACACACACACACACACACACACACACACACACACACACACACACACACACACACACACACACACACACACACACACACACACACACACACACACACACACACACACACACACACACACACACATAAATTGGTGTAAATATGTCACATAGCCTTTTATAAGGCAAATCAATCTAATATATTTATGAAGTCATTTGTAGTAGATATGCAGTGGATTTTGTAATGGAAAGATCTTCCTATTTCAAACCATCAATCATCTATTTTGAAGAACCACTAAAATTAGGAGATTTGTCTTGATAATAGAAGATTGGCTATCTCGAGATCTACAATTACAACATTATATAAGTGGATCTCTATGTATTAATAATAAGATAAAAGAGAAATAATTATATTGTTATTTATTTAATATTTTAGCATAATTATAGTTATATTCATGTAATCTATTTTAATCAATTAATTAAGATATCTCCAATTTTTAAGTAACGAGTTTTCTTTTCATTCATGTTTCTAAGGTGAGTAATAGCCCACTCTCCTCAGGAATCAAGAATGTATTCTTTTATGGTATTTTATGTATTTACAATTTTTATTAATTATAAATATATTTCATTTTCATAACCTATAAGAAATTATCTTTCAGTTTTAAGAGTTAATTTAAGATTGCAAATTAGTGTGTTTACTTTCAACAAATTATTTAGATTTAGACAATGTGTTTACTTTTATTAAGTGTGGTTACTTTTAATAGAGTGTTTATTTTCAAGTGTGTTTATTTTAGTAAATTGTATTACAAAGTGTTTTAGTTCTGTGAGTGTATTCATTTATTGTATAAGCAAATCCTTTCTAGAATAGATTAGGTTAGACATTTAGAAAGGATTAAAATCCCCCAAATCATCTATGTAATACCTACAACCATAAGCCTTGCTATAGACAGCTTTGGACACAACCCCTAGATTGAATGACATCAATATAAAATTTGATTAAATGAAGGGATAATTGACACCCATTAGTGAGCCTATAAAATTATCCAACATATTATTTGATACCCATTTACAGTTTTCTCAAGTTTTTTAGCTTCCTAAACAAACTCATTTGATAGTTGAAAGGTAATAATTTATCTTTAAAATTTGTCACCATTCTATTCTCTCACTTAAATTTCTCCTTACCTTTCCTTCATCTCTTAGTCTACATGATCCCACGATAGAGATGCATGACATTTCAAATTTATGAATGAAAAATTAACTTTATTGGGATCCTCCATTAAATCATAGTCAAAATATTTTTCCATTTTTTTATCCAATACAAAACCTCTCCAGAGTTCAAACTTCCAATATAACATGGTTTTTTACAGGTTCGACATGCTAAAAATATTTTTAATAGCTCTAATAAATGTAGCCTTAGATTCAAATTCCATCTTTTTTTATTCAAATATTTATCCTCTAAATCCTTGAACTCATTCTTGACCCCATTATTATTCATTATCACTTAAATATTCAACATGAATTCATTTCATTTATGTTATTTATATGGCATCCAGTCTTGATTTTATACCTCTCATTAATTTTTATATGTTTACATATCTAGATGTTATTTTTATTGCATATGTTATTTGCGTGTTCTAATGAGATCACATTTGTGTACCATTTCTTCACCCAATTGTAAGTTTATTTTCATAACTTTCCCATGAATAAACTATAGTCTTCACACACAAACCCAAGAAAATCATAAACCATGATATGATACCACTTGGTGAAAGTGGGAGGCATAGGGGGCAAGTTAATGGCTACCTCACTCCCTAAAAATATCACACACTCAAAAAAACTAATTTTATTAATTGATATTGAGATAACATTTCATCATAATTGGTAATTTGAAATTAAACTCCATATTAAATTTGTAGGCTTGAATCTAAGATTATTCATTAAGATCTCCCCTTTTCTTTAAATATTTCCAAGCAACCCAATAATATTTAGTTTAATGCTTCAGTCATCATCATCTTTAATTATTAACCCCTAATTTATTTATCCTACAAAGAAAACCCCCCTAACCCTTTGCATGAGACCCCCTATTCTAATTTCCCCTTGCTTCTTGAAATTTTATGATTTATTTAATTACTTGTGATATTGTTTTAGGTGAACAGGAAATACATTTATGGATTATTTTCATCAAGATTAAAACCATATTCAATCTCTATTCAAGAGATTAATATTGATACCTATAATTTTAATTTTTTTGTCTCCTATAAAAAGTTATGACCAATGAAAGATACATGTGTCACCTTATTTCTGTATATCTAAATTCAAAATGTGTCACATTTTCATGAGATTGTGCTATGTTGCATGATCTTAGGGTCCATGTGTAATAAAATAAAAGTAGTCTTGGTGACCCTTATGTTTCATTATGGAACCATTAGAATATTTAACTTGGACTATGATTTTAAACCTAGCCATCAAAGGTGGTCCAAATAGTAACTTGAGCTGCATGCTGGCCATTATTGTGACACTTTTCATAATCCTAGGATCTTAGGCTCATGTGGCTACCTAACTACTTCATGGGGGAGAATTGAGGCCATGTATCCATGAACATGAGATTTTTTTTTTAATGGATCATAATTATCCCTCATGAACATAAGTTTAATTTTCAAGTCTGCTAGACCATCTCCTATTATCCCATGCATGAATTTCAATATTCCTATAAATTCTACTTGGACTTGTTAGACTTTAAAATTTAATTAATAATTTTTAAGATTTGGTGATGTTTTTTAGAAAATAGAATAAGTCATGAGAAATTCACATTTTTAATGGATACCTTATATAAAATAATGATTATTATGATTATTTAAATAACATGGAGACTATGGATTCCATTATACTTAATAGTTTTAAGTGAAAAAAACATACAAAGATATGCAGTCCTTATGAAACCAGAGACTTAGGTCACAATAATTATATAGAATATGAATCCCCCTAAATTTAGACTTATATAAAGAGAATTGTGGCTACAACTAGCCTTGTAACTAGATAAATAAGATGTTATCATGATGAAAACCAAGTGTGAGTGATATGAACCCTAAGAAACTAAAATTTAAGCCAAGGCCACTTATTGAAAAAATAATTTTTTTTTTGGTGATGTAAGATTATTTATACACATTGGATTATCCTACATCAACACCCTATAGAGTTAATATAGTTAATGGCTTCATTAAATACCCCAAACAATCATAGGGTTTATGGAAGCCATGAAATTCATGAAGATCACTTAAGTCTAAGAGTCTGTGAAGGTGACAACTACCACATTTATGGTATGGTCATGGGGTGACCTTAGGTCATATGTAAAGATGGGGAGCATAGTTAGAAGGTGAACATGAGGTAAATTCATAAAAGTGGATTATATACATCCATGGGTTCATAAATAGTAAGTAGGTCACAAGGTTGATAATATGTTCATTACTTAGAGGATCTGAGATTTAACACATGTTAGAATCTTGTTGGTTAATAATGGATTTTGATTTATTATCATTATGAGTTCACCAAGATGGGTTGAACATCAAATGTAATTTCAAGTGACCACAATTTTCTCAAAAAAATAAAATGTGTAACTATTAGTCATGTTGTAAAGATTTTGTTGATATATTTCCATTGATGGTGTCCACAAGTTAGTTGATCCCATGTGTGATAAACTATTAATATCTAAGAAATATAAGAAATTATTTTCAATCAATTTTTTAAAATGGTTATAAAGAGGTCACAAAGGCCAGTATGAAAGTTGAAAAGTTTTAGGAGTGAAGAAAGTCAATATTTGAAGCATAATATGGGATTCTTGACTTGAGAGGAAAGGCCACAATAAGCATATATTAATGCTTCTTGTTCAAAAATTATAATTGACATAAGCAAGATTCTCTTTCACAACCTAGATTAGACTCAAATTAAAGTCTCTAAAATTTTGAAGCAACTCCATTTACTTACAATAATTTTATCATACTAAAAACCAAGTCATCTTCCTCTAATGTAAAATTTGCTTTCACACTTTTCACATGGATTTTATTTACTTATAGGACTTTATTACACCTACAACAAAACTCACTTGGACTAATCTAATACCAATCTATGTAGTCATGGTAGGGTGTCCTAGTGAAGGGATACCATTGACCAAGTATCTAGATTCATGTAATATAAAACAACATTCAATATGTATTATTAAATGAAAATAAGACTTAATATCATATACATTTATAACTCTCTGCTTTACCTTCTTTATCTTTATGCCTCTTTTGGATTTATAATCTCAATATCTATATTACAGAATCTACAACCATATCTCTAACACATTTTTATACTACATGGTATCCTTTATTCTACTCTATATCCTCTCTTATTATATTTTATCTTATACCTCTCTTTCTCTGTTTCCCTTCTATGACTTGTTCCAACATTTTTTTCTCTATTGTCGAGACATGCTTATATTTAACTACTATAATGGTCTTAGGGTATGTGACACATTAAGAAGTCACCAAATAAATATCCACACTCATGAGATACATATTAAGAGGATTTGAGTTTAGTATGGAATACTTAGCAAGGTGAGAGATAAAAAGGCATAGGTGTAATGAAAATTGGTAGATAAAAGTGCTAGAGGAGGACCCTAGAAGAAGAGAGGAGTTCACCAAGGGATGTATTAGAAATGTTGTAGAGTTAGAGTAGGATATAGGAAGATATGAAGTAATTAATAGGTTTTTGGAGGTTGGTGAAGCAACACCTGATGTCCCTAATCTTAGTACACAAGCTTGTACATCCCTATTGGAATCTAAGGAGACATTTCAATATACAATAGGAGTGGAAGCTGAAGAGGCAGAAGTAGGGATTCCACTCAATTGAGTTCTTCATGACCCACTATTATAAAAAGAAGCAACACAATAGATACACATGTTTTGATAGCTAAGGAAGCTTAGAATAGGATCTAATATAATAGGATGAAATGTGATATTGAACACCACTAGAAGAGGCCAACCCATACATGTTCCCCAAGGAAATGCCTCCCCAATATTGATTGTGAACATATTCGTCTAATAGGCATAATATGTAATAGATTCAAACCTTATAGAGTACTATATAATGGAATATGATTCAAACCACATGTATAGGTATAAGCTCATTTAGAGGGCTTGAGGGATTGTCTAGTTAGATTAAAAGCTATACTAGTTTGTAACCACTTTATGAGGGTGAGCATAGACTTGGTACCATAAGGTTGATCTAACACATAAGATTTCAAACTTAACCCTCTTCAAGATTGCATTCCTAAGGGATTTTGATGTCTTGAATATAGAGCACTTGGATGTTGTCATGTTTAGGGACATCAAGCAAGAGGCTTTAGATATTGTACAATAATATGACATGAGGTTAATGACCTTCATCTCAAAGCTTATTTACACCCTCCAAACACTTGAGCATTCCCAATGGTTCATTGGTGGACTAATCCCACTAATTTGATGCAATTTATCCATGGTAGAAACTATTTTAGCATAGAATTTCACCCTTATGGGAGAGTTTTTTTGGCTCTCTCACTCCCAGCTACAATATTGGAGTAAACTTAGGCTATGGGTATCATGTAGTGAGGTTGAACCTCCAGAGAAGGCTGACTTCCTCTTGGTAGATTACCTAAATTAATGATTTTTCTTGGAAAAGAGGTACAGAGGGGGTATAGGGTAACTAAGAGAGATAAATGGGTGATACACCAAATTTATTGATACTCACATAAGCATGAAATAAACACTAATTCAGCATAAGATAATTCTTGCTCACACAACCTCATAAACTAGTTAATTTGCATAAGTGTTTCATGAACTAGGCTCACCAAACAATATATGAAGCAAAGATGAATTTAAAAATTCACACCAAGCATCCATTAATGGTAGAAAGAGCTCAATTTTAGACCTAAAACTAACTTTAAAACTCATAAAAAGAGGAAAGAAAGGACAATGAACATGGAAGACCACTTATTCACAAGGCCATCATGCACAAGCTTGCTGAGCACAATTTAGAGGCAAGAGATAGGTAAAAAATTATCTTTATTGATTCAAAAGGTCTTTCTTATAAATTTTGATAGGATTTCTCCTTGTCAAATGAGAATATCTTACAAAAATGGGAGAGAAATGGGAGATATAGGAGAAAAGGGGAAGAGACAGAGAAGAGACAAGCAAATAGAACTCAATAAATGAGATTCAACCACCCTGCATGGATTCTCACCCATATTTGTGTTAATTAGAACTAATCCTTCTTTAAAAAGTTAACCTCCATTAGCTATAATAGTCTTCAAACCCTCTCATTGGTTTGTTTTTAACCTCCCATACCACCTTGTACCTTCTCAAAAAACCCCTCATGACTATACTATTTTCTTGATGGTGATGATTTCATGGGAAAAGGAAGCCTTCAAGATCAATTTAATATTCAAATAACTCAATAGTTCTCTCAAAATTCTTGGAATCATCTTTCACCCTTCCTCTAACATGTTTAGATCTTGTAGCAAGGAAATTTGGATTCAAATAAACAATCTCTATACAAAGGTCTGTAGGTGTGAGTCTTTGAGGTGTATGATTATGTCTTAGGTGTTTAAGCCTTCATTTTACCCTTACAATATACTTTTACATCTATTACAAGATTTACATTGATCTCAATTGATCCTTTAAGCATACTTGGATTACAAGACCTCATCATGGACTATTATGCCATAACCCTCCATCTCATGTGATTTTAGGTGAGTGTTGACCCTAGCTATGTGTTTGGCTTGGATTTCACCTCATTCATGACCTCTTAGTCTCATTCCATCATGTAGTTCTTGTGAAACATCCTTTTGAGCATAATACCACCTTGGAAATCATTGTATTCTAAACCATCTTTCATGGTTTTGATCATGACTATGTTATTTAAGAACCTGGGGCTCCATCATGACTATCCTTTCATGTATATCATAGTATTTACCCTATGACTCTTCACCATAAAGAAATCTAACCTAATGTCATTATGCTACTACTCTTACTCATCATGTTTTTGAGATGACTATGTTGTCCTAATTTCTTTAGGTACCTATTAGATCTTGCCATAGGTGTACATGGAATGGGAAACCAATTCCCTTATTGTTTTTCCATTAGATCATTATATTCAATTTGTTTCTCTCTTCTCATTCCATCAGTCCAAGTCTCTCACCTTTACTAGATTTTCACTAGGCAACTTCCTATGGTCTCAAGGGTCAAATCTTGGCTTAAGTTTCAAGAGCTCAAAATTTTATCATGGATGATCGAGGGTGACCTCATTACAATTTTATTAATCCATTTCAAGATATACATTTATATCAACATCCCATTTCACATACAAGGCTCATCTTGGGTTTCTAAGGCTTGTAGCCCTTATTTTGGACATTTCTCCTTGGTTTGACCATTATATGAATTATTTTGAAAATATGAGACAATTTATATCTAAAATACATCTCATTATAGGTGTTTCACAATTTTTATGACCTTATTCCACTCCAAGTTCACATTCCCATTGGAGACCACCCTTCATTTAGGTCTAATTAGCCTTATTCTGAACCCTCAGCCACCAAATCCATACTGTATGGACTGTAATAAATCTAAAAACTATTGAATAAATTATATCACCTTGAAATTCATCATATTAAAAAAAATTTTCAAATTTGGAGGGTTAAAACTCATGGAAACAATAAAACCCTAGTTTAGGATTCTCTCATGCTCTTTCTCAGACCCTATTTTGGATTGGGGGGTTAAAATAAGTTCTAGGCCTCACCTATATCTGTTTATAGAGTCATTGGATAAGTATTAGTGGGGAAGACCTGTGAGATTTTTAATAAATCATAAAAACATCACCAAGATCTCAAACAAAAAATAATAAAAAAGTGTCAGCTTGCTGCCCTATTTTTGCTTTGATGATGGTTCTTGAGTTCTAGGGGTGAAATAGGGAAACTGAGAGAGTTTTATATGTATAATCCATGACCCAAAATATTTTACAAATTTAATTTCCTATATCTTAAGGAAAATACTTATATCACCCCCTTCTCTTCTGGCATTCTAGGCCTCTTTTAGCTCTCTAGGCCTAGAAAACTGAAAAATGAATTTTTTATTCTTTAGATGTATGAAAACTCTTAGGAAAAGTTTTAATCACCTTTTGGATGCTAAAATTATGTTCCATACCAAATTTGAGACCTTTAATTCCTATTTTTGGGTGTGAAGTTCTTTTGAGGCTCAAATCCTATAGAAGTCACTAAAATCCTTCAGTGAACAATTTCATGATTTAGAAGTCTTCAAACACTATGCTACTCTAATCACACACCCATTATTTTTTTCATGAATATTCCCATATAATAGGGATATAATATGAGTGCATTTTTACGAGTCAAAAATATTTGCAACATTGTTCCATGGCATCAACAAAAGTGCCTAGGACCTCTATTTTTGTGTTTTAGGGAAATCGTCCTTAACATAGTCATTCAACTTTGAAGAAGGTTTCTTCCAAATTTCTTGGAAAATTTGGACTCAAAAATGATTAACATGGTATATTATAGGTTAAAACATCATATCATATTTATATTGAACCCACTTCAAGAAAGGAAAACTTTTGTAGTTGATAAACTTGCATGTAACTCCATTGGAGCTCCAACTAGTAACTTGACTGTTTGGACTATAAAGGCTTAAATGAGATACTGAGGATTTATGAGAATGATAAATTGTGTAGGTTAATATTTCATAAGTATTATTAGGTAAATTTTCTCTCTTACACATGTTCCACTCTAATAGTGGTTAAATGACCATTTCACAAAGATAGCAAAGAAAACCTATTTTATGCCATAAGTACCTTCATAGAATGAATTAAATGATGAAAACAATTTTAATATGTCCTATTTTAACCTAAAATGACTCCTCTAAAACCATCATTTTTCATTGAATTTTAAAGTGAAGAAACAATGGAAAACTTGGGCCCTATTTGGATGAGTAGGCCATCTAGACACCCCTAAACTATTAGCAATTGTTCATAAATATGGGTAGATGAAATATAACACCAATGCCATAAAGTGGAAGTCAATTATGATCCATATTACTTCCCAAAATATTATATCCCAAATCTCTCTCCTAATTGTACTGAGTGAAAATCTGAGGCTCTCCTAGAGTTGTCCTAAACTGCCCAAAATAGTTTTTACCTAGCATGAAGAACCAAAATTCTGCCTATGAAATATAACACTCAAGAAATATTTTTAGGATACAAATGAGATTTAATTCCTTCTTTAAACCTTATAAAATACCTGGAACTCCATTAATGCCAAAAAACTTTCTTCATGCCTAGTTTGTAAATAATAGCTTTTCCTTACCTCTATTGGTTACTATATTGGAATATGATTTTAGGGGATTATGATGGGATATTATGGACACCATGGATTCCTAGATATGATATATAATCCATTTCATAAAGAAAATCTTTCAAAAACCTATTCTTCCAAAGCTCTAAAAGGCTTCAAAATGCATCCTTTTGCTCTAAAACTCCTTCCCTCCTCTCCAAATGATCTAAAATGACCTTGAACATGTATAAATGGGTAAAATTAACCATATATAGGTGGGAAGAAGTCAAAACCAATTTTACTTCCTCAAAAAGACACTTTTTCACTTGAAATTTCTATTTCAAGGACACTTAAATCATCTATTGCACTTTTGGGGTTATTTTGAGCATAATAGCTTATCTAGGCCTTATTTTTGGCTCGTTAGAATCTATAAGACTTTTTAAAAACCTCCTTCATTCCCCTATATGCTCAAACACCATGGAAATATACTGGATCCTTCACTTGTATTTTTAGACTTGTTTTTAGGCCTTTTCCTCAAAATCACCTTAAAACTTTCTTAAAGTGTTTCAAAATCTTGAAAGTGACATGTAGTAAGGTCATGAGGTTCATATCATTATTACATCATTAGATCACTCACTCAATTATAACTCTACTCAACTTCTCACACCACACCAGGACCTCCCATAATACTACACTACATCATCAATTCAGGACCACAAAGGAACTAGTCACGGGGGTAGAAGGTTAATGAAAGGTCTAAGAGAGTTGCCTGATCCATTTAGGAAATTTGTTTGTATGTAGACTAATTTTAACCAAAAAAACCCTTTGAACCTCATTAGATGCTTGAATTCATGCTCAGAGCTAAAGTCACACATTGGATTAATGAAAAATCTTAACTGAGATTGGAAACTCAAGTTACAATAATAAGGTAGTATTTAGAGTAAGTTGTGACCATGTAAAATGCTATAATGAGGGACATGAATGGAATCCCAAGTAGACATAGAGAATGTAGGTGCTCACATATTCATAATCAGAATATTGGTAATGACATAGGAGGTTTGAGTCCTGATGGATGAAGAAAAGTAAAATGAGAAGCATCGAGATATGTTGAGAAGCATCCACCCAAAAAATCCATCTAAGTAAAGGGTCAAGGTAAAAAATGACCCCATCCACACTCATGCTATAATTTTGGATCATTGGACCATTTCTATCATGATTTCCCATGAATAAAACATAAAATTGATGAGTGTTTTGACCTTATAACAAGCTTATGAGATGAAGTTAGCTGAGGAGGATAGTCAATAAGGCATGCCACGTGGAGAAATCATCAAAGGATCTTAGGGTTGGTGTTATACCCCAGTCTAAGAGGTGTGAAAATAAAACACAAACTAGTATATGCCCATAAACTAATTAGCCCAACTAGGTGTGATATGCAAAATCATTACATGAAGCTTTGAAGACCATCCACACTTTATGAAACAATCTTAAGATGTACCAAAAGAGAGATGAGTTACTTTAGGCTATAATTTGTAAAGTTATAATGCTAGTGGAAAGCCATATTGATCAACAGACTCAATATTTTATAACACACAAACTAGTTGAGGTCATGTTCTCATGAGTAGGTACTCCCATAAAAACTAGAATAGGTTCCCAATGTGTGAAGAATGGGAAAATTATAAAGAACTATCATATTTCTCCAATACCTCTCAACAAGATCAAATGCACACAAAAACAATTTGGAATAGATGAAAGAGAAAGTGTAAAGAGTAACAATTCATAAACATTCTTCATTATCTTTGGATTATCAATATAAAGGAATAACATGCATTTATAGGTTGTTTATGTGAATTGGTGACTCACCAAACAACCTGGGTGGTAGGATCATCCTCCATAGGTGGAGAGAACACTGAGGGAACATAGTTAGATGGATGACCCCATCCACCCACTTAGTGACCCCATACACTCACATATGCATTATGACATCAGGATGATGTCATAATGCCCTAATAAAGAATTATTAACCACATAAGTAAGATGAAGAACATGTGTAGTAAAAACCTACACAAACACCCTTGTTGAGAATTCTGTATACCTCATTATATCTCATATAAATTTTCCATAAGTGTTACCTCTTGGTTATATATTGCATTACATTTAATAGTTAAGGTCTCATCTAAGCAGGAAATGAGTGTAATTGTCTTTTGTTTGTATGTGACACATTGTTAATTCTCTATCTTGTTATTTATGTCTAACTTGGATATAATGAGTATAGTTTTCCATTAAAATATACATCTCTATGACATAATTATTTTCAGAAGTCATCAATAGTTTTGGCAACACCTTTTTGGAAATAGTTTTAAAGACTTAGCATAGAACATAGATAGCTAAAAAGATTCTTATATGAGCTCTAAAGATTTGCATGAATAGATCTGAAGATGCTCCTTTGAAGATTTTAAGATCTCCCAAGTAGCTCTAAAGATGTTCTGATGAAGCTTTAAATACTTATCTATTCATGCTCCAAATATGCCTAGGCATGCTCTAAAGATTATCAAATGTACTCTATAGATTAATATAGAAACTCCAAATATATATATTATACATATATATATTTTAACTCTTTAGATATCTTATTTTAGACATTAATATTCATAGTAATAGTCTAAAAATGATCTGGATATAAATGTATTTCTATTTTATAAAATGAACATAATCTCTTCAAATATATATTAGTTATTCTCAGTCTATTATTAGTTGATCAGTTTCAATTCCTACCTATAATTGTGGGATCTGATTCCTAGATCATTTATTTTTAATAAGTAGATTTAGCTATTTAAATCTCTAGATTTTATATTCTAAGAATAATCTTTGAGATGTGTTTTAAGTACATGTCTCCTCATTCTAGGATAATATGAAATAAGCAATAGAGAGAAAAAAAACATTTAGTATAATTTTTCATTAAAATTTGTACTATTTGTATATGTTCTTTTTGATAATGAAGTATTAATAAATTTTAGAATTTCATTCCATTAATAAGTAAAATATGATCCTATTCTAAGGAAGGAGAAAGGGCCTAATCCTCTCTAAAGATCAGGATAATTGGTATTTCTAGTTTATAGTTTAAAAGTGTATTTCTTTTGATACATGTATATTTTATTTTACTGTAAGTGTGATTTTCCTTTCAAATCAAAGTATGATTTCCATTTAAAATCAAATTGTGATTTCCCTTTTAACTTAAAGTATTTTTATTTTAATGCAAGTGTACTTTCATTTAATTCAAGTTTGTTTCATTTTAATGCAAATGAGTTTCCTTTATGCAAAGTGTGTCTTTTAATTATCATAAGAGTAAATTTAATATCAAAGTTTGTTGAATCATCTCCATATTCAAAATATATTAGGAAGCAATCTAAGTGACAATAAGATATTTGCATTCTCACATTCTAAAATACAACACTATCCTAACTAGCTAGGCAAGTTGAGTGAGGATATTGCAGTGTCTTATTCCAGATGTTTAAGTTTTGGATGTTGATAGTGTGAACCAAAGAATCCTTTTAATAGGGAATTCCATAAGGGATATTCAGTTAGAAATTTTATATATATTTACCTTTTTTGTAATGTAGAGGATTTAGACATCAATAATAGAGTAAACATCCCCCAAACAATGAACTGTTAATTCAAATATCCAACATCTCATTGTATATAGCCTTGGACAGTCACACTAGTATAAAATGACATAAATCCATTGATTGGTTAAATGAAATTTATAGCGATAAACTATCATTTTTGGTGTTGTTATCAAGGAATTTTTAATCAATAAGTGTTAGTGAGATCCTATATTAGAGTTACACAGTTAAAATTCAAAAACATTCATATACCCTAGAAACATAAAAATAATTAAGGACTCCTTAGATTTACAAACTGCTTAATATATTATCAAAGATATGTTTATCTCTAAATATTCCAAAATAAAACATGTAGCTAAGGAAGTGAACTTTTTCCAAAGACAAAGAAACCAGTACTCTCGACCTCAAAATCAATTTATTCCAAGATTTTCCCCCCATTTATGCATGATACCATAGGCTAGACAACTCACACCATAAATGTGGGGACCATCACCACAACCATAACCACCTCAAAATCCTATAAAACCCTATGCACAACAACAAAACCAACAACCACATTGGATACAATAGTCACCATCTCAATGGCCAAATCAATAATGGTCTCATAATCAAATGCAGATAAGGTTTCCTCCATAGTAGGATTTCATGCCTTCATAACCTCAACCACCACCAATTGAGCAGTAGGTTAAATAACCAATATTACCTACCCAACCAATGGTAAATTCTAAGAATAGATAAACTACTCCTATTTATAGAGATAACCAAGAAAGTAGTGTTGTAAATGGTTTAACAAAGTGTAATAATGTTCAGCTCTAGTCAAGAAAGGTAGTAAGAGATTCACCCATTACCATAACTAAAATTCCCAATGATGAAAACACTCGTGAGTCACCTATAGTCCAAAAACCAAATGAAGACAAGGTATAATCCACCATAACTCCAATCACACCAACCACAATTCAAGATTCCCCTGTTGTTTTATTTTTTGAGAGACTTAAGGAAGAAAAACCTAGGGAGGGTTATAAATTGATGAAAGGATTAAGAGAGATAAAGATGGAAATTCCATTATTAAGAGATATTAAGGATATTCCTAAATTGAATCAAATAATTAAAGGATTATGCATCAAAGCACCAGATAGAAAGAAATAATATCCTAATTTTTTTTAGGTAACTAGAAAAATTATTGATTTATTAGCAAGAAACATACTCATTCTTAAATATGGAGACCCTAGTAGTCCCATAATGACTATGATAATTGGGAAGAAGTCCATACCATATATGCTTGGAAATATAGGTACTATCATCAACATAATGATTATCAAAATAATGGAATATTTATCTCTCATAGGGCTTCATCCTACCACTAAAATATTGAAAATGGTAGATCAATCCATTGTTACACCTAAAGGAACTATAGAAAACATTCCAGCCACCATAGAATCCTAAGAATACCCTGTATATTTCATGATCCTTCAACCTAAACCCCTAAAGTTAGGGTATCTAATTATTCTTGAAACACCTTGGTTAGATAAATTTCTATTACAAATTGACTATAGATTTTGTAATATGACCATTTATAATGGAATACATGCTAAATAAATCTCCCCTTATCTATCTGCTAGACCTTAAATGGATCTTTCTAAACAGATATGGGTGGATAAACCTAAAAAAATTAGAATAGTGTATCTTCCTTATCCATGGTTACCATAAAATAATATGTCAAAGAATTTGAGGAATAGATAATAGAAGATATGGAGTAAGACAACCTAGCTTTGAAGTTTGATAGCCTAGATCCAAATTCTGAAAGCCTAGCTTCGAAGACTAGACAATTAGCTTTAAAGACTAATAGCTTAGCTTCAAACATGAACAATCATGAATGGGAATAATTTAGATTCACTATTGAGACAAGACAATGTCACAAGTCCCCCAAACATATTATTTAGTCGATAATATATCCAACAAGCCATAGTTGACTATGCTCAAGAAGGACAAAATTCATTTTTTAATGATTTTTGTTGTCCATTGACCAATTTGATCTCTAAAAGTGAAACCTTTTACAAGGATGTGGCTATATTTCACATGTTATTACCATATCCATTTCTATTGAATGTTTTGATGATTGAATATAAGAAGGTAAATTCCATCATTCTAGGTACAAAATAAATTATAATCCATCCTGATAAACTATTGAATATCAATAATTGGTTAACTAACCAACAATAAAGAAAAATGTTTGATGTATTGGTACAACACAAAAACTCCTTCAATTGGTTTTACAATGATATGAAGGTAATACATCCTAGTGTCTATACCCATCAAATTTATATTGAAGCTATTAGACCAGTTAGATAACCACAAATGGAGAATTAACTCAACCTTAAAAGAAATCATAAAGACAAAGATAGAAAAAATATTATAAGTTATTTTCATTTACCCTATATCTGAAAGTCAATGGGTTTCATCTCTGGTCATTTTACCTAAGAAAATGGAGAATGGAGAATCTTCATAGACTATATAGAACTGAATAAAGCCACTACGAGAGATTAATTTCCCTTTCCTTTTATTGATCAAGTTTTGGATAACTCAATAGGAAAGTAGTACTCTTATTTCTTATATGGTTTCAATGGATACAATAAAATTAGAATAGATCCTAAAGATCAAGATAAACTTACATTTACCTACCCCTGGGGAACATTTGTTTATACAGTCCTTCCTTTTAGATTATGTAATGTACATGTTACCTTTCAGAGAGTAGTGTTAGCTATATTTTTTGATATTACAAATGATTGTGTGGAAGTACACATGGATGAATTCACTATCCATGAAAACACAATTGATGAAGCCTTGATAAATTTATATAAAGTGCTCACCATATGTGAAGAACACCAAGTATCCTTGAGTCATGAAAAGTGTGCAATAATGGCTGATAAAGGGATAGTCTTATGAGATCATATATCTTCTCAAAGAATAAAAGTGGATCTCAAAAATATTTAGATAATTTATATTCTCTCTATGTAGACATCTAATTCCTAACACCATTTGTGTTAAAATTGTAAATCTTACTCGAATTACACTCAAATGCACATTTTAGGTCAAAATACATACAACACCCTAAATGGTTAGAAACCATCACTTATAAGTGAAATTTTAGGTCAAAGTATCCCTAAATAGGGAAATGCATTTTATGGGCCAGCTGACTTTGATCAAATCGTTTTGAGTCAAAATGACAATTTTACCATTTAGTGATCTAGATCACTCTTTTCTTCTAATTCATTGGTACACGACACATACTTTTGTTATTTGGTGTTGGTAACATCCTAAATGGAAATACAACTCCAACACATCAAACATCACCTTCCAGTTCCTTTCCAGTCAAATTATGATATACTAATATGACTTTCTAACCATTTTGATTAATTGTGCACCAATTTCCAAAGAATTGTACTGAACTTGATTAAACTTAAGCTAATTAATCCAATTTAAGAGATTAAGTAAGAATTCCATAGATATTTTTGACTATCTCATTATTATAAATTTATCTTGAATATTTAAATCACCTAATGACATCATCTATGAGATGGCCTCCATCAAGCCATAAGTGCATAAAATATTAAGATTATGGGTCACCCATGCCGAGTTAATACCTCCCATGCCTCTTTAATGTTTATTTATCTTGAGTATATTTATGAGTTTAATTCCAAATATTAGGATTATCCATGGCCACACATCTCAATCTTGATATGGACGATCATGGTTGATCCTGACCAATCTCAAAAATATATAAATAGAGAGGCCATGGACATGAATTTTATGTTTTATTTATGTAAAGTTATTATGCAGAATTGTCTCCACATTCCTTTGAAATAGACCATTAAAATTAGTTACAAGCTTCATTAATAGGCTAGTTTAGTGATTTGGAATCATGAGACTAGGTTTTATGAGTGTTCTTGAGCCATTGGAGTAGTTTGCCACCTTTGTTGTTAAAGACAAGGATGCTTGATCAAGGGAGAACATGCTTTTGAGACACATGGGTATGGTGAATCCATTTAGGAAAGTAATATGATGTTTTATTTATTTAATTTGTTTGTTTCTATCCTTTGTAATTCCCATAGGAATATATAAGCTTAGTTAGTTAGTTAGTTAGTTATGCATTTTTCATGATTTATGGAGTAATGTGTAACTGACTTGCTTTGTAATCCTCTCTACATCTTGACACACTCAATGGGACAAGACGCATCCCACACATGAAGAAGATAATTATAAAAATTTAAAATATTCATTTAGATCATTAAAACTCTTGCAATTTGATTTTCTAACTTTATTTTTCCATTTTTCTTTGTCATGGGTTCACACAGTTGGACAACCATTGTCAGTTAGTAAAACCATCATCAGTTGCATAGCCATCATCAGTCACCATTGGTATAACTGATGTTAGTTAGATAACCATCATTAGTTAGTAATTGTAACCATCATCGATTATATAATCTGATCTCAGTTACTATGTTTTTTCTTAAAAACACAAACCCAAGAGCTAAATAGGCCATTTTAAAATGCTTAATTTGGGGTCATATAGACTCTATTTTGGATGATTTTTTTAAACCACATGTTTTCTCCTAAATTTTTAGAATTTCACATTAGTTTAGCTTCAAGTTTCATAGATTTTTCACAAAAATTTTAAAATATATTTAAAATGTTTCTAATCTAATATATTTGCTTTTGGAGTGATGCTTTAAGGGTAGACAAGTAACCAATGGACTTGGAACTTGTTAAAACATGTTATTAAGACATATCTAGCATGATTTTAAAATGAATTAGGAACATTATTTTAGTACTTAAAGTAACATTTAAGGTGATTAAATAAGTTTTTTTATCATTAGTTTTCAAAGTTACAACTAAGACCAAGGGGTCAAATGAATACCACCTCATTTTCCATTTAGGCTTAAAAATGAACTGACCTTTCCAAGTTTTTTGTATTTACTTAGTTGTTTAAGTTATATTTTGTTTGGAAAAAAGAGGGATGTCACATGTATGCTCTTCTATTTTTCCCCTTAAGCAAACCCTTGGAATCAAAATTTCCATTCCTATTGCAAAAAGCCTAGTTTATGGCTTAGAAGGAATGCCATCTAAAACGTTCCCCAAAAACTTGTTAAAGTTTGGGTGATCTTGAAAATGACCTAAAGTCTTTCTATTTTATGCTTTCTTTACTTTTATGTAAATGTAGCTTATGAGGGGGACATCATTACCTCCCATGATTTCTTTAGGGAAGATTTGACCTGGGGTTTCACCTCCTGGCATTGACTTCATTTGGCTCCTAATTAGAGTTACACATGGGACATATCTATATTTTAACATCACACTACACTAAGTGAACAACATGATATAGTGGTTACAAAAAGGACTAGACCTTTTTAAAAATAGCCAATTCTATGGTCACCTAATTTTGTGCTTGTATTTTGCATCATTTCAAGTGAAATTCATTATGCAATTGATTCTCCTAGAATGACCGAAACCTTGTTAGTTTAGTAGACCCCACTTTTCCATACCTTGTTATTTTAGACTTAAGACATTTTTTTTCATTATCTTACTTGGTCTTGATTTTTGTGTAAAACTACTTGTTAACTCAATGAACTTAACCAAAACACATTGTCCTCAATTTTTTTGAGTAAGGGAGGTGTTACACTATCTAATTGGAAAATTCATATTTTCCTTGTTCAAATTGTTACCAAAGTGTCATGTCATCCACTTTGGCATAGTCATGCTACCCAATTGAGTATAGATCTTTTACCCAATTTTTCTAAATCCTTCATTTATAATCCACATTCAAAATTTAACCTTTCTGAGTTCTAAGGGTTGGTGTGTCAAGGTGGGTTCACCATTTGTGCACTAAGCTTTTTCTAACTTGGGTTCAATTTTCCATATGGATTGAAGGTCATTTATTAAGACTCAGAATCACATTATCATCTAAGTGGACTCAAGACATCTTCTATATTGCTCATGCTTTGAGTTCTAGAACATATTTTATCCTACTAGAACCATGTGGTAATGTTGTGCTACCTATTTGGTATTAGATTTATACTTAGTGATTCATGTATGTTTTTACATCTTGAGTTACTTAGTCCACTTTGTCTTCTTCATAATTTGGAGAGCTTTCCTCTAAAATTCTAGGGTTAACTTGTCAAAGTTGAAACTAGCTTTTACAATACGAGAGTATCACAAAGATCTAGGCTTTGGTGTACTATTTTTCATCTTGGGTCTTTGAGTTACCTTACCCTCTTCTAATTTATATGATATCAACTTTACCAAAGGTTTAGTAAAACTTGTCAAACAAATCTTCTAATTGTGTATGGTTCCAAACCACCCTCCCTTATAGTCTCATTGGTACCTTGATTATTTGTTTAAAAGAGAGCCAAAGCATACTTTATTTGGTTGCCAAGCATTGGTCCAAAGTTATTCAACACACAAAACAACTCTTTTAGACATGACTCAAAGGTTCACTCATAGTGGAGCCCCTTATGGCCTTAGTTATGAAGATGAGAAATTTTATGATGGTCAAAATAACCCTATTCTTTTTTATGACATACCCATAATAGTGGGATCTAAAGATGATTATAATGAATATCAACCCCAAGAAGATCAAGATGAAGCCCTTCTTAGATTGATAGAATCAGGTGCTAGACTACCTTATGACTTTCTTACAAAACAATTGCATGCCTTAGTTAGAGAAGGAGAAAAATGATGGAAAGAGAAAGATTTTTCATGAATAGACATACCTTCTTCCTCTAACAAAGGAAAAGAAATACAAAAAGCATCAAAACCCATAAATCCAGATCTTCTAGCTAAGATCAAGATAATAAGTCAAAGATATGCAGATCAACTTATCATAGGCTTCACTGACTCCCTAGTTGCCACTTTAATTCACAATGATGATTCTAAAGAATAAGGAAATATGGTTGAATGTATGCAATAAATATTAGATGAGGACATTACCATAGTGGATCAAGGTAATCTAAATGAATAGTTAAATTCACAAGAGACCTTACAAAGTGTTCCATTTGACATAGAACATGCATTATTCAATCATCAATTACCTTTTGTTATGTTAAAAACTCAAAAACCTAAACATTCAGTTTGAATTGAGGAAATCCCTCAATAAAATTTACCTAGTTCTTTTCAACCAACACAAAAATTGGTAAATAAACATAGAAATTTCCAAAATCAACAAAGTATGAAATAGCCAAATTCAAGGAATGTTTTACAATCCAAGAATCAATGGCCTATGTTCTCAACTCAAGGAGAAAATCAAAACCAAGTCATGGATCAAAAGGTATACACTCCCTATAGATCCACACAAAACTAGGGGTACATTCCACCCCAACAACAATAAAACCATGGGCACATTCTACCCCAACAACAACAAAACTAGGGGCACATTCCACCCTAACAACAACAAAACCAGGGGCACATTCCACCCCAACAACAATGAAACTAGGGGCACATTCCACCCTAAAAACATATTATTCAATCCACAAATGCACCAAACATGCAAGAATGGAATTATATGAAGTAAATTATTCAAATATTGGAGATGAATAATAGAGTCAAAAAGTACAAATTTGATGAGATATGCCCATATCCATTTGATTTATCTATTCTCCAAAACCCCTTTCCACCTTATTTTGAGGCACCCAAATTTGACAAGTACAAAGGAAAAAAAGATCCATACAAGCACATACAATCATTCATTGTCTTATGTCAAGAGGTTTCTTATAGTAGTGAGTACTTACTATGACTATTTTCATGAAGTTTAGTAGGATAAGATCTTGATTGGCTACTTAAACTACCCAAAGGATTAGCTGTAGATTGTAATGACTTATAAAAAAAGTTTGTTAATCATTTCTCATATAACATAGAACATGAATTAATCATTATTGACTTATGACAAAGCCAAGAAGTGTGATGGTGAATGTTTCGCTGCATATCTACAAAGGTGGAGAGCATTGGCAGGTTGCTTTCAACATAACTTACTAGATAAATAGTTGACTGATATCTTTACATAGAATTTGCATCTTGAATTTATGCATAATCTATTGTTATCTTGTGCTAGCTCATTTGAATAAATTATTGACAAAGGAATACAGATTGAGAAGGATCTTATTACTAAGGGACTTGTTAATATTCTTGTACAAGGTCAAGCATCTAATCAGACTAAATCACTGGTTCAAATAGTTATGTAGGATAAGCCTAAAGGCTTTAGCAAAAATAAGAACATGGTTGGAAATAGGGTGACTTAAATAAGATATGTACAAATGGTACATGTTATACTTCCTCCAAATGTATAATTAACTCCCCTAAATCCACTACCTACTTTGTAGAGACAACCTCCATGAAGGACATTTCATAATAATTTTAGAGTTTTGAGCAAGTTAGGAGAATCAATTAAAATAATATTATAAAATATCATTGTATCTAATTTAATTGTATGGCTAGTATCAAGGCCATTTCCTCAAGATCAACTTAAACCTAATTGGTACAAAGAGAATGAATGGTGTAAATTTCATCATGTTGCTAGTCACGGTGCATATCATTGCATTCAATTATGACATATTATTGAGGAGTTTATTGAAAGTGGTAACTAGAAATTAAGTTGGCCCCTAATCAGGACACAAATTTAGATATGGGAATCTACAAAGACCCCTTTCTTTGACATGATCCACCACCACCAAGAAACAATCAAAATGGTCACAATCAAGGATAGAGGCAAAATCAAAACCAACAATAAGGTCAAAATTGTAATGAGAATAATCAAGATCATAATACCCATACTAACAATGTGGCTTATAAAAATGTACCTTACGACTATAATAATACTATGGGACACATTTTTTTAGCCCACATTACCACTATTACTATGAAACCACATGGCCAATCTCATGTTCCTCACAACACAAGACCCACCATCATAGGGTCAACACCCTCTCCCCCTAGTAATACTGTGTTGAGTTTGCATCATCATGTTGTGACTTTATTTACATAGGTTACTAATTCTAAGCAACAACACCTTTCTTCTAATTATAAAGGCTCCTCATTTACCCAAAATTGTATCAATATAGTTAGTCACCCATGAGTCACCATCCCAGGCCCTTTGTCTTCCCCTTCTAATTATAATAACTCCTTGCCACCTCTAGGTTGTATAGCCACAACTAGATGCTCACGAGTTACCATCTAGGGCCCTTCACCCACTTCTTCCATAAAAACCAATGAAAACATTATTCTAATGGTTCCAAAGCTGAGTACTATCCCAAAAAAGACTAAAATAGTTCACTCCACAATTCCAAGGCCTTATAGTCTACTGGATCAATTAGATAAAATCCTTACACAAATTTGCATATTAGAAATCTTGTAGACATCTGATGTCCATCAAACCATCTTCAACAAAATTTTATAGGAGTTTATTGTACGTAATGATATAAACCTTGATTATTTCCAAAACCTAGCTAGACACTTATCTTCATTTTAGAAAATCACATTTAATCAAGAAGACATGTCCACCCTTTGGCCAAACCACAATAACCCAGTATACATTAAGATAATCATTACAGATCATAAGATCAAGTGGGTTCTTATAGATAATGGTTCAGGGTTGAACATCATATCTCTTAAATTAGTATGATGATTAGGCTACATGGATAAAGACATTTACCTAGAAACTATTACAATCAAGGCTTACAACAATGTCGAGAGAGAGTCATCTAGTACAATTTGGTTGTGATTCATGGTTGGGTCTATTTCTCATCACACATTATTCCATATTATGTATATTGAGCTTCCTTAAAACATACTTCTTGGTCATCCTTAGATCCATAAAGTACAAGTAGTTTCATATACTCTTCACTAATTCCTTAAGTTTCCCCATGATGGGATCAAGGTTACTATTCAGGTTGATCAGTAGCCATATCAGTACTATAAACATCTTGAAGTAAATTTTCATAATTATAACTATTCCCCAAGTTCTAAATTCATTACAAAGAAGGACAAAGCCATCATTTCTCATCCATCTCCATCTAATTATATCAACCTTGGTAACCTAGCCTCCACTTCAGTCGATCCATTTCCTGTAGCTCTAGCCAAGCAAGTTATTATTAAAGACATAGACATTTCCATGTACCATCTAAAGGATGTCATCCATATTTAAAAATTACCAAAATCCCATACAACATTTGGTAAGCCTAAAACTTCCCAAACTCATAACAGACCTGATCAGATTTGGTAACCAAAGAAGAAACAACCAAAACCTCTTATAGTTTTTGTACCTACAATTACACCAAAGAAAGATTGAGAGGATTTTATTGAGGGAGATTGGTTATGCTATGAAGGCCTTGCTAATTGTTTTCAAAATCTAAAGTATCCTATCCCTAATAAGATAAAGGATCATTTTGACTATACAGAGAAAGGCCTTGGCCCACAAGTGCAAGGAATTTTAGAACCCTTATCAACTAGAGTTGTTAATTGGAATCATGGTCTTAGATTTAAACCACTAGAGAATGAACTCATGACATTTGATAGTGACTCTTCTGAAGTGACTAGTAATGAGAATCCTAGAAGTGATGGAATGTCCCATTATAGCCTTTTTTATGAGCTTGATAACTCAAATTTGTTTGATTTAAGTGTTATATTGACCATAATTCCTATTCGAGCTTCTCATCCTGAAGTAAGAACCTATCCTAGTGGTGTTTCCCTTCCTAAAGTAGGACATTATATATTTATCATTAGTGCTTCCCATCCTAAAGTAAACCCTCAATATAGCCTATGCCTTTGCCATCCTGAACTCATATACTGGGACCAACAAAATTTATTCATATGCCTCGATGAGTTTCAAAATGAAGAATCGATTACAGAATACATGGGCCTAAGAGATGCATTCCTCATTGGTGATCATAATCAAGGTTTTGATTTTTCATTAGATCTTTCTACATGATTTGGAGAGAAGGAAAGCTTTCTTGGTCATAATAAAGAAAAAACATTGAGATCTTTAGGTGAAAACCTCTTTAGGGCACTTGTTGATCAGGGAAAAAGTAAACAAAAAGACAAGCCTTTGAGCGAAAACCTATTTTAGGCACTCCTAGGTGGGAAAGTTTTCACATCCCCTTAGGATGTAAAAAGTGCTTCTATCCCAAATTCCATAAATAGTACAAGCATCTCTTCAGAACAACATCAAATTTTTGAGCATCTTGCTCTTGAGTTTATAGAGGTTTTTATTAATTGGCCTTTACCTAAGAAGGTAGATTCTTATTCTTCATATTATCTAGATATTTGTGAGGAACACCAAGAATATATAGTAGAGGTAAATTATCATGACCATACATTGCCCAAAATTATAGAGGATAGATCCACACTCCTTGTGGAGAACATAATAGAAGTGAATTTGGGAACTTATGAGGATCCCAAAACTATTTATCTTGGAGCTTCCCTTACTGAAGTAGAATGTGAACATATTATATCCATTCTTAAGGATTATATGGACATATTTTCATGGGAATACTCTAACATGCCAAGCTTGGACCTAGATTTAGTTGTGCATCATCTTGTTTTTCAACCTAGTGCTAAACTAATCAATCAAAAATTAAAATAGATGCATCCTTGCATTTCCCTTTTGGTTAAGGTCAAGGTGGAAAGGTTTGTAGGAGCCAATTTTATCAGACCACTAGACTACTTTGAATGGGTTTCCAACATAGTACCAGTGAGTGAAAAGACCCTAACCATACGTATTTGTATTGATTTCTATGATATCAACAAAGCATGCCCCAAAGATGATTTTACTCTAACCAACATCGACATGATCATCAATTCAACTATTGGGTATGAGATTTTATCCTTAATGGATGAATTTTATAGTTATAATCAGATCAAGATAGCCCCTAAAGATCAACATAAGACTACATTCACCACTCTATGGGGAACATTCTATTACCAAGTCATGCCATTTGGTTTGAAGAATGCTGGAGCCACATATCAACATGTAATGACTATCATTTTCCATGACACAATGCATGACAATTGTCAAGGACTATGTTGATGATATACTAAAAAAATCAAGAACAAGAGGTAGACATCCTGACATTTTATGAAGAGTATTTGAGAGGCTTCATGAATATAGAGTCTATTTGAATCCGAAGAAATGTGTCTTTGGAGTCACACTAGGAAAATTGCTAGGGTTTATTGTATCACAATGAGGGATCAAAGTAGACCCTACAAAGTTCAACACTATTATGTAAATACCTCCACCAAACAATCTTAAATAGTTGTAAGGTCTACAAAGAAAGATCTAGTCTATACGCATGTTCATTTTTCAATTGGTAGATAAGTGCCACTCATTTACCCATCTCTTAAAAAAAGGGGTAAAATTTTAGTGGGATGAATATTTTTAGATATCATTTGTAAAGCTTAAAACATACTTGGCCAATCCACCAGTCTTATGACCTCCAACATAAGGAAAGCCAGTACTTCTTTATATAACAACCGCATAACATGCATTAGGGGAACTTTTAGCTTAGCATGATGATCATGGTAAGGAACACACTATTTTTTATTTAAGATACACATTGGTAGCCTATGAACATAATTATATGCCTATTGAGAAGGCATGCTTAGCTATGGTGTTCACCACTCAGAACTTGTGACATTATATTCTAAATAACAAAACTATTATTATCACCAAGGTAGATCCTCTCAAGTTCCTCTTATCTAAAGTAGCTTTTCAAGGATGCATGGCTAAATGGATTATGATCCTCAGTGAGTTTGATATCTAGTACTAGAATTAAAAGGTAATAAAATAACAAGCTATTACTGAACAACTTGTACAAGCTCCAATTAAGGCCACTCAACCTCTTAACTTTGACCTTCTAGATGATTCTATCATGATGATAGAATAAGCATCAGAAGAAAATGAATAGTGGATGCTCTCCTTCACATATCGAGGGTATAGAGCTGACATATTATTGATCATGCCACAGGGGGATTTGATCCCCAAAACATTCCATATACAATTTTATTATACAAACAATAAGGCTGAATATGAGGCATTGGTTACAGGGCTCCATCTTGCTATACAGTGGGATATTCAAAGCTTAAAGGTCTATGGAGATTTATAACTAATCATAAATCAAATAACTATCCACTATCAAATAAAGGATGATAAGCTTGTTCTTTACAATAAAATTATTGATAACCTCAAAACACATTTTAAATCTCTACAGTTTGAGCAAGTTACATGAATCAACAATAGATCTATCGATGCCATGGCAATAATTGGTTCCATGATTCAAATGTATGATAGTGATAAAGAGTATCAATTATTGATTGAAAATCTTCTTCATTTGGCACATATTATATCATATTTAGAGAGGATATGCAGCATTGTTGATCCTAATCCCTCACATGAGCTACCATGGTACCAAAAATTTTATAACTATTTCCATAGTCATGTATTTCCTACCAACCTTTCCAACAACCAGCAAAAAATATTCCTTCATCATTTAACATGTTATATCCTCCTTGGAAACATGTTTTTATCATAAAATCTATGATGGAATGATTCTTCAATGTTTATCTTTAGGATAATCCAAGATGGCACTAAATAAGGTTTATAAAGGAATGTGTGGGCCCCATACCAATGGTGTAGTCCTAGCAAAGAAACTCCTCAGAATAAGCTATTATTGGCCCAAAATGAAGATAGATGCTTTTAATTATGTAAATAAGTGTGTTCATTGTCAACAATATGACAACTTGATACATGCACCTTTCTTACCATTGTAGCCTATCAAAATACCATGGCCATTTTCAACATGGGGTCTCGATCTCATTGGAAAAATTAACCTGACATCTTCAAATGGCCATAAGCATATTTTGACTACAATTGAGTACTTTACCAAGTGGATTGAGGTCATTCCTCTCACTTATGTTACCAAAAAACAAATAGCCAAATTCATTCATTACCATATCATCTGTCGATATGGTATCCTAGCCCGTATTATATCTGATAATGGTAGATCCTTTGTGAACCAAGATGTGAAATATATTTATGAAAAATTCAAGATCAAGGATAAGAAATCCACTCCATATAACTTGCAAGGTAATAGATAAGTTGAGGCATCAAATAAATCCATTCTAGCCATCTTAAAGATGATTATCGATGATGTTGATTGTCATTGGCACTTATAACTCTTTCCTATCGTTTGGGATTATAGAATCAATCATCACACCCAAACTAGAGCTACTCCATACTCCCTTATTTTTGGCATTGAAGCTATCATCCTAGTCGAGATTGAGATCCCATCATTAAGAATATCATTGGAGCACATTGAAGATGATGAAGACTATAGAGCCTCATGATTGTAAGAACTATAACTTCTTGATGTTAAGCATTTAGCTACCCTAGAAAACTTGCAAGCCTATTAGAATAGATTAAGGAGGAGATAAAACAAATGCATAATCCCTTGAGAGTTTGATATTGGTGACTTAATTTTGAAAGAGAACCAAAATAACACAAATGTTAAACCCAAAAAGAAAGGTAAGTTTTAGCCTAATTGATTGCTACCATATATTGTCACAACAACCTATGGATCAAGAGCATATTGACTGGCTAAACCTAAAGGTGAATAAATTTGAGAGCCCATAAACATCATACACCTTAAGAGGTTCTATGCATGAATATATTTTAACCATTATCTATAAGACCCCTAACTTGGGGGCAACTTATGTTGACGTAATTTTATCCCACCCTTTTATCTTACCTTGAATGCATTTTATACTACCCTAGTCCACTTTCCATGATTCTAGATAGCAAAGGCTTTGAATCTTTGCCACTCTAAACATATTCTTCATCTCATTCTGGATTGTTCTCTTTAAGAAGCATATTCTTTCTTATGTATAGGGCATGTTATAAGCTTAAACACTTTTTATCCCTTGACCAATTATGATCTTGATTATGTATCATGAACATTATGAACATCCTCAATAGTAGTTCTACAAAGCAATTCAACTAGGATAGTATTGTGTAGCTTCAGACAAGTGAATAAAAACATCTTCTCAATTTTAGACCATTGTTATATTGTTATAGATAGGCAAATGCAAATACTTATTTTTTGCTTTAAGCTGCACATTATTCTATATCACATTTGTTACTCTATTATTTTATCAAGATCCTCACTCTCACTAATTTATGAACATGGGCCATTACAATTGGCTTAGTTATCTTATTGGAACCTCTACTCTCAAGACATACATCTCCTCAAGTAGATGGTCCCACTTTGTACATATTTTGTCCCAAAAACACCAAAAACATTAGAAATACTTTGAAAATATCAAAAACATCATAATATAATCCATAAAAGAACAAAAACATTGTCTCACGCTTTTATACATTTGTACATTCCCATTCCACCATGCTACGCTCTTGCCATTTTGCAAGCATAGAAACACTAGTTTATTTCATCTTGTCCCATGCACTTGCCATTTTGTAAGATCATTATTTATCATCTCATCAACTTATTGTTTGCCTAAGCGTTATCATCTATCTATCATATCTTCCATTTCTTCTATAACATTAATCATGCTACTCTGATCATCATTTTTCTTCTATTCCATTTCTTAGGAGAACTACATTTGGCTTGAAATTCATGTTGGAACATGCATCCATGGAACTATGTAGGCTACATATATTTATATTATACATTTAGAGTCAGCTCAACCAACCCCTTCCTTTTCTTCTCTTCCCCCATTTCTTCTATCATTATTCCTCTTTAATTAGGGAACAACTTTCATGTCATTATTCTTTGTTATGATGTGGTGGAAAGTAACACCTCTACCGCACATGCATGAACATTTGTCTTTAAACCATAATAACTTGGTTTTTTTGATGTGTGTTTATTTGTGTTTTCTTGGTGTTTTGTTGTGATTTCACACCTCTCCTTTTATTTCTTCTCTTTTTCTCCTTTTATTACTTCTTGTCTCATCTTGGTCTTATGTTTAATTGATTATTTTTTCTTCTCTTTTGTGTTTCAAAACATCTTGATGATTCACATGGCTCTTGATTGTTTATATCTTGATCCTATGTTATTAGGTTGTTCTTGGACTATTTTGTTTATTTGATTGTTATTGGTGTATTATTTTTTTGTATGATTTTTCTTATCTCTTTTGTGTTCAAGAATGCTTTGATGGTCCACATAGATCTTGATTATTCATATCTTGGTCTCATGTCGTTCAGACATTCTTGCCTTTTTTTAAAAAACATTTTAATTCCTACTTAAGATCATTTCTTGATTTCAAGATAGGTTCTTTTATGTTTATATTTTTCTTTGTCTTTTCTTTTTTTTATTGTTATTTAAATGTAAATCATTATAACTCTAGTTTTGGTCATTGTTTTAACATTATACTTAGTTATAGATATTCACATTTGAAATGGCTTAGCATAATTGGAATCTTATGTAATTCTAAGTTATTCATACTTATGATGTCTAATTTATTTTTCTATAGCAAGAACTTTTTGCTCAAGTCTCAAAGTCTTAACATCAACATCATCTCCAATGAACAATTCTCAAGAACACTTTGTAAAACCTAGGCTCATGATATGGAATTAGAATTCTAGGTAACATGCATTTTAGGATTCTTTGTCTATGCTTAGATGTCCATCTCTTTGTATAAATTTTGATTCTAATCAATTCTTGGTCATTTCTCATCATTCCTATTTCCATTCTCTCCCAACTTTGGGTGAACTATATTGGCCTAAAATTCATGTTAAAACGTGAGTCCATGGAACTATGTAGGTAATGCTAAATTTTTATTGAGGTCAACTTGGCTACCTCTATTCTTATTTTCATCTCTCTCATCACTTTTTACATTCTCATATGCTTGGTTTTATATGGCTTTCTAAGCCATTAAACCATCGCATGTATTTTTAAACCCACTCACTTTAACCTATCTTTTCAGTTATATCATTGAGCTATTTTGCTTGCCAATTGCCTATGATGGGGCCCACCATCTAAAAAATATCAAAATCAAATCAGAATTATAGGGGCCAATCATTATTTATTATTTATCAATGATTAAAATTTGCCATACTAGGGCAAAACTATCTTATCATGATGAAATCTACTCTATTAGAGTACTTCTTATTATATTATCTTTAGAGACCCCGTTCTAGTGGTGCTTCCCTTCCTGAAGTAGAATATTTTCTCTTTTCCTCTAATTTTAAGATCTCCAAATTAAATACCATGATGTAAATATTTTAGTGTGCAACTTATCTTGGGATTGATCAATGTCGTAAGCATGCAACTTGTACTCTCAAATTGGGTACATTTAAAGTGTGTCCCTTAAATTTATGGATTGTATATTTACCATTCCCCCAATTTATAGGGCCTATTATACTCTTAATTATATTTTAATCATTTATGTTAATCACATGTGCAATCATTATCTCATTTGGATATAATCTATTCCATGGGTTAATCTCTCACTTTCTCTCTCCTTTCAAGAGTCCATCCTTTTCTTCCATCTTAGTATGTCCTCTCGAGGGGGCATCATGGGTCTATTATAATTTATTACAGATAACTCTTTTCTTTGAAAATAGGTTTCTTCATATAAATGCCTCGCTACACCTTCTTAAATAGGGGTAAAATTTAGACATCTAATTCTTACCACCATTTGTGTTGAAATTATCAATCTTACTCAAATTTCACTCAAATTCACATTTTAGGTCAAAATCCATAAAACACCCTAAATGGTTTGAAATTGTCACTTATAAGTGCCATTTTAGGTTAAATTATCTCTAAATAGGGCAATGAATTTTATGGGCTATCTAATTTTGATCAAATCATTTGAAGTCAAAATGACAATTTTTCCATTTAGTACTCTAGATCACTCTTTTCTTCTAATTCATTGGTAATCATCATGTACCTTTGTTATTTGGTGTTGGAAACATCCTAAATGGAAATAAATCTCCAACCCATCTAACATTTCCTTTTAATTCCTCTCCAGTCAAATTATTATCCAGTAATATGACTTTCTGATCATTTTGATTAATTGTGCACCAATTTCCAAAGAATTACACTAAACTTGATTAAACTCACTTAAGCTAATTAATCCAATTTAAGAGTGTAAGTAAGAATTCCATATATATTTTTGAATACCTCATTATTGGAAATTGATTTTGAATATCTACATCACCTAATGACATCATCTATGGGATGGCATCCATCAAGCCATAAGTGCATAAAATATCAGGATTATGGGTCACCCATGCCTAGTTAATACCTCCCATACCTCTTTAATGCATATTTATCTTTAGGATATTTATGAGTTTATTCCAAATATTAGGAATATCCATGGACACACATCTCAATCTTGAGATGGATGTTCATGGTTGATCCTGACCAATCTCAAAAATCTATAAATAGAGAGGCCATGGACATGAATTTTAGGCTTGATTTATGCAAAGTTATTATGCAGAATTGTCTCCAGAATCCTTTGCAATAGACCATTAAAATTAGTTACAAGCTTCATTGATAGGCTATTTTAGTGATTTGGAATCATGAGCCTAGGTTTTATGGAGTGTTCTTAAGACATTAGAGGAGTTTTCCACCTTTGTTGACAAAGATAAGGATTCTTGATCAAGGGAGAACATGATTTTGAGCCACATGGGTATGGTGAATTCATTTGGGAAGGTAATATGATGTTTTTTTCTTTCATTTATTTCTTGCTATACTTTTTAATTCCCATAGGAATAGATAGGCTTAGTTAGTTAGTTCTTTATGTATTTTCATGATTTATGGACTATTGTTTGACTAACTTGCTTTGTAATCACCCCTACACCCCATTCATCAAACATAAATAGATGTCAAAAGTTTTCTAGATCATGAAGGATATTATAGAAGATTTATTGAATACTTTATAAAAATAGTTGCATCTATGTTTTCTTTGATAACAAAAGATAATGAATTTATATGGAATGATAAGTATCAAAAATATTTTAAAACACTAAAAAACAAACTCATGACTACTCCAATTTTGAAAAGACCTAATTGGGAACAACCTTTTCATATCTATATTGATGCTTCCATTAATTCACTAGGGGAAGTTATAGGACAAAGAGATGAGGAAGGAAAAATGTATGTCATTTACTATATTAGCAAGAATCTTACTCCCATAGATAAAAATTGCACTACCATAGAAAAATAATTTCTTGATAATGTTTATGCCATAAACAATTTTAGGCATTACATTATTGTTTATCAGATATTTATTTCTATATATCATTCAACTATTAAATACTTAATGAATAAACTAGTAATAGATGGGATAATTATTAGATGGCTATTATTGTTGCAAGAATTTGACATTACCATTATAGAAAAACCTAAAAAGTATAATATTGTTAACTTTTTCTCTAGATTGATCACTATAGGTGAAGATGAACTTGTGGAGGATTATTTTCTATATGAACAACTATTTTCTATATCTACATACTCCCCATGGTTTTTAGACATGGTAAATTACTTGGTAATAGGGAAGTTTCCTCATTCATTTACTTTTAAAGAAAGAAAATGTTTGATTAGAGATAGTTCTCATTTCAAATAGTTTAAAGGCATGTTTTTAAAAACTGGACCTAATCATGTATTTCATAGGTGTGTCAAGGAAGATGAAGTATTTGACATCATAAGAGCATGCTATAGTGAACCAGGAGGAGGAAATTATTCAGTAAAAAAGACCATTCATAAGATTCTTGGTGCAAGTTATTATTGGCCATCTCCTTATAAGACTATAAAAATATTTTTATGGTAATGTGATCCTTTCCAAAGGATGGGTAAGCCTACTCTATCTTCATAAATGTCTTTTCATCCTCAAATAGTATTAGAACCATTTGAGAAATGGGGATTAAATTTTTTTGGACCAATCAACCCACCATCTCAAGAAAAAGAGTAGTTATTAGTATGTACTAATTATGTTACTAAATGAGCTAAAGTGTAGACACTCACCTTTCTCTAGGGAGGAAATGGTTTTTGATTTCCTATATCATAGGATGATGTTGAAATTTGGAGCTCCTAGATCTAGTGTTTATGATCAAGGGCCTTAATTCATGTCTAACATGATTAAGGCTTTTACATAACTATACCAAATAAATCACTAGAAATCCTCACCATACCAACCCCAAGATAATGGGTGAGTAGAGGTCACTAACTGAGAGCTTGAAAACATTATGACCCAAATAGTGAATAGTGGTAGGAAAGATTAGGTAGATATAGTACCTGAAGCAATTTGAGAATATAATATAGCATGGAAGACTACCATAGGATTATATCCATTTGAACCTATGTTTGGAAAGAAATTTTTTTTGCCAATAGAGTTTGAACTTCAAATACTGAAAACAATGATTAATATGGGAGTTAATCTTGATGATGCATAAAAGGAAAGAATCATGTAACTGAATGGGTTGGATGAACTAAAAATGGATTCACTCAATTAAACTAGCATGATTCAAAAGTAGTGAGAATAATGGCATGATAATAATATCAAAGAGAAATAGTTTTAGTAAGGTGATTAGGTGCTTATATTTGATTTTAAATTCCAACATTTCAAAGGTAAGCTCAAGACAAGATGGTTGGGGCCATACATGATAAAAAATATCCACAGTAATGGATATGTTTAACTTTAACCAATTGATGATGATCAAAGGAAACTTTTGGTTCATGATCATAGACTTAAAAGTGTATAGGAAACTTCTCAGTAGGGAAGAATTCATTAAAGAAAATCAAGATCAATTTGATCTTATGGAAGAACCTGGTTCTTCTACCAAGGTCAAAAAATCTTTGTAATAGACAAACAATAAGGGGGAGTGATGAAAACAAATAAATGGTGGTTATCTTCCATTCAAAAAAAATTAAAAAAAAAAGTATAAAAAATTAAAAACTAAAAAGTGAAAACCAAAAATGACATTTTTTAGATGAAACTTTTACAATAAACATGAACTATTGTATTTTAAGCTAACCTATCTTCTCAAAATTATTTATCCTTGTAGGAAACATGATAAATTTAGGAGATAAACATTTATCCTTGTATTATAATTATAGTTGTACTTACTTCCCAATAAGTTAGACATTTTTTGTTTTATGTTTTACATGTATGACTATTAGGTGGATAACACTTCTAAATATGGATAAGTTCCTTTCATGCCACATGGATGTGATTGAATCTAGTACCATTTTAGAATTTCATGATTTAATGTGGGTTTATTCTAAAAAACTTTTCAAAATATAAGTCCTAATGTGAAAATAATTACAAATATCTTTTCAAGCATCGCTAGGTATGATCTCTCATGCCATGTAATTGATGGTGAACCCAAAAATTACTCCCTCATTGAAAATTTACTTGATCTAAAGTGTTTGGCCTTCATTTGTGCTATAATTTCATGATACCCATTTATTTTATATTCATTTTCATATCATATCCAAACTTCCTTACCCTACTCAGTACTCTGTGATTTTGAACTCAATTTTGCATTTTACAAACAAGTTTTCAAGAATACTATGTATAGCTACGAAGATGGGAGGTAAGAATAAAAGTGAACTAGTGTTATTGTAACTTATGTTACAAGATGAATCTACTAGGGTTATTTTTGAAGCAACGTGATAGATCAATTTCTTGAATAAATTTCAAGGTTCTCAAGAGAATATCATTCAAGAGTTTTTAGAAAATGTTGATGAAGATCATTCTATAGTCTAGGGTGAACATATTCCTATTAATTCCTCTATTATCAGTGAACTTTCAAGGATTCTTGAAGAAGGTGTGGTTGTTACTAAAAAATTAAGTTTCATTGATTTGATTCAAATTATCATTTATGGAAATGAACCCCATCTTAAGTTAGCCAAAACTCCATAAGGCATGGCTAGAGGAATCATTTAGGATAGTCTTCCACCTCCATGGCATAATGTCAGATATTGGGTCATGAAATACCTCACTTATGATGGACTGTTCATTATATTTGGTGGAAGAACTATGCAACTTCTTATTTATTTGAAGAAAAGAGCCATCCAACCTAAGTGTTAGGAAAACATACCATCTTTTCTTCACTATGTTATCCATAATGTAACTCAAAATTTGAAAAATGGCACTGGGTCAATCAAACATCATGGTTTAATTCATCTCATCTATTGACACCATTTCCTAAATAAACAAAAGGGTAAGAAAGCTTTGTCTTCATTCCTATTAAATTCACTCAAAATTAATCGTAAAAAATCATAATGTCTTATTTCACCTCCCATGACAACAAAAATAGAGGAAGGTCCATCTTCAACACCTATAGCTTTTAAGATGTTACAATGAAGGACAAAAAGGAAAATGAGGGTTACATCAAAAAACCCTACTCCATCTATCAAACCCTGAAGAATTCATCATTTGATTCTCCAAGAGGAAGAAGAAAGTGAGGTACAAGTAGTTAAATTTTTTGGGAGTGTAATTTCTCTCACATAAATTATATAATTAAATAGATAGTTGAAGAAACACAAACCCCTACACAAGATATTTCACTAGAAGAAGAAAGACCCTTACCTTCTATAGTTGACAAAGGTAAATCTCCAATCATAAAAGATGTTTCATATTTTCTTTAGCCTATTTATAAAGATAAATATTTGAATCATGTTATGACCCTATCACAACATGAAGAAACTATTCAGCAACAACAAGCAAAGTTGGATTTTATTAGATTGACCTTGCAAGGTAAGGACCAAACCATTTATAGTTTAGAAAGGTGATATGAAGATTTTATTTCCTAGATTCAAGCATAATAATTTATTAAAATAATAGTCAATACTAAATAAACTAGAATTCATAATCAATTGTTCTCACAATCTCATGAACTTATCACTTTATAAAATTTCCTTGCTAGTAAGGACTCTCAAATTGAAAATCTACAACAATCTATTACTAGTAAGGATGTTTAGATTGATACTCTACAACACTCAATTTCTGGTGAAAATTCATTTATTCATCAATTAAACACTCACATATAGGTTTTGAAAACTTAGAATGCTAAGTTGTAAACTACCATACAAGCTATGTAAAGGAAAATAAAGGAGATAACTATACAGACTAAAGGACCCACAAGAGCTATTCCTTATTTTCCTCTACCCCTTCATGAGATTATTTTAGTTTGGAATAAATTTTAGAATAATATTTATAAGTTTTAATCATATAATTCCATAATCAAAATAGATTCTCAACAACAGTTACAGCAGGCTCAGACTTCTATTCAAAATGTTTGTGAAATTGTTGAGAAATTAGTATCATACAAAAAACTTTATTCTATGTATGTTTTATTCATTCATGAATAGTTTTATAGGTGGAAAATTCTATTAATTTATATTGGTTTCTCCCATGTCATTGAAGATGAACACATGTTCATGGATGTCTTTCTTAAAAGCATTATAGAAAGACAAGATTGAATTTGTGAGTTTTATCTTTCTAACATGTTATTGGGACACTAGTATAGATTTTTGGATAATTTATTTATGAGGGAAACTCAATTATGTGTTTTTATTTCCAATATGAGAAACCAAACTACTTGGGATCAAGAATATAATTTTTTTTTATAGCTATAAAATACTACAAGCTTATATACAAGACCCCAGTTTCTAGAATGTTACAAACTTATTACTATCTTCCATCCTTTGTATCACATGTACATGAAAAATAAGTATCATGAGTTGTTAAGAGAAAATGTAAAAGCCTTCTGAGTTTTTTTCACCCAACATTCATCTAGTTATATCAATATAAGTATGGATATATGGGAGTCTTTTCCTATTTCCTTGAAATGCATGGAAGTCATGTCTCCCACCACCATTTGTTGGAGTATCCAAAGAGATAGGAAGATTTCTCAGATTATCACTTAGATCCTAAAATAAAGAGGGTCATATTTTTAGAGTGGCATGAGATTTATACCCCACATTCTTCTGTGTCCCATGTCTCCTTGGTATAATTGGTATAATTAGGTAGAAGTAAAATTTAAATCATGGAATCAAGACTCCTAGACTAAAGAACAGTTTTCCCCTAGTTTGCAAGAGGACTTGCAAAATGTAAAGTGTAGGAAAAAAAATGATGAGAATTATATATATATATATATATCATTTTATCTCATATAAATTTTCCATAAGTGTTTCCTCTTGGTTATATATTGAATTACATTTAATAGTTAAGGTCTCATCTAAGTAGGAAATAAGTTAAATTGTATTTTATTTGTATGTGATACATTTTTTATTATCTATCTTGTTATTTATGTCTAACTTGGATAAAATGAGTATAATTTTGCATACAGAGATACATCTCTATGGTGGAATTATTTTGAGAAGTCATCAAAAAATTTAGCAATAGTTTTGAAGACTCAGCATAGAACACATTTTAGCTACAAAGATCATTAGTCGAGCTTTGAAGTTCTATGTGATTAGCTCTAAAGATGCTCTATCAAAGCTTCAAATATCTCCTAAGAAGCTCTGAAGACATTCCAATGAAGCTCCAAAGACTTATCCAATCATTCTCTAAATATTCCTAGCTACGCTTCAAAGATACCCAAGTATACTCTAAAGATCAATGTAACAACTCCAAAGATATCTAATATACACATATTTTTTTCCCTCTATAGATATCTTATTTTAGACATTACTATTCATAGTAATAGTCTAAATATTATTCAGATATAAATGTATTTTTATTTTGTAAAATTGAATATAATCTCTTTAAATATATGTTAGTTATTCTCAATTTATTATTAGTTGAATTAGTTCCAATTCCTCCCTCTAAGCATGGGATTTGATTCCTAGATATTATATTTTTAATAAATGGATTTGGATATTTAGATCACCAAATTTTGTATTTTGAGAATAATCATTGAGATGTGCTTTAAGTACATGTCTCCTTCACATTTTAGGATAATAGAAAATATGCAATATAGAGAAAAAACATTCAAGTATAATTTTATATCAAAATTCATAGCATCTATATATGTTCCTTTTGATATTGAAGTATTTATAAAGTTCAGCATTTCATTCCATTTCATTACTAAGTAAAAGTTGATCCTATCTTAAGGAAGGAACAAGGGTCCACTTTTATTTGAAGATTAAGACAATTGGTATTTCTAGTTTATAGTTTAAAAGTGTATTTATTTTGATATAGGTATATTTCATTTTACTACAAGTGTGACTTCCCTTTCAAAGTAAAGTGTGATTTCCCTTTCAAAAAAAAGTGTGATTTCCCTTTTAACTCAAAGTGTGTTTCTTTTAATGTAAGTGTACTTTCATTGAATGTAATTTTGTCTTAGTTTAATGCAAATGGGTTTGCTTTATGAAAAGTATGTCTTTTAATTCTCATAAAATTAAAGTTAATAGTAAAATTTGTTGACTCATCTCCATATTTAGAATATGTCAGAAAGTAGTCTAAGTGACAATAGGCAATCTACATTCTCACATTATGAAATAAAACATTGTCCTACCCAGTTAGGCAAGTTGAGTGAGGACACTATTGTGTCTTATTCTAGATGTTGATAGTGTGAACTGAAGAATCCTTTTAATAGGGAATGCTATAGGGGATATTCAGTTAGCAAAACTTTATAGATTTACCTTTTTTACAACATAGGATTAGAATTTTGTTTGATGATCTTAGGATTTAGACATTAATAGTAGAGTAAACATCCCTCAAATAATGAACTGTTAACTCAAATATCCAACATCTCATTACACATAGCCTTGAACATAAGCCTTGGTAGAAAATGACACCAATCCATTAATTGGTTAAATGAAAAGTATAATGACAACCTATCATTTTTGATGTCATTGATAGGGACTTCTTAATCAATAAGTGTTAGTGAGATCTTATATTATAGTTATACAAAGAAAATTCAAAAACATTCATATATCCTAAAAACATAAAAACAATCAAGGACTCTTTAGATTCATAAACTGTCTAAGAGATTCTCAAGGATGGTTTACCTCTAAAGACTCCAAAATATAATAAGAGAGGATTATATCCTTACTGGAAAGATCAAAAAGTGAAATAAAGGAAATTGAGAGTGGTGTAAAAAAATTTCTGATTCCTCTCTTGAAAAAGGCTCATCCTCACAAATAGATCCTAAAAGAATAATTCTATTAAGGTTAACTTCTCCTGTAAGAAGAATTGATCCTGAGAATCCCCTTTCTAAAATAATTGGAATTAATCCAAAAACTCTATAAGAAGATATAATCACCAACAAAGATTATCCTCCTGAGATAGACCATAGGTTAAGAACCCAAGAATACAACCTAGATTGGATTTATAACTAAAGTTGGGAATAAAATATGGGAGAAGATCATGCACATGTAGAAAAACCTGATAGGTAGCCTCAATAGGATAGAAATTTTTTCTACCCAATCAACTTAGGTCTTGATGATAGAATATCCATGAAAAATATCTCACCATCTATTTTACCTACATTTAGACGTAAATCCTTAAAGGATCTAGATCAAATCCTCTTTGAATTTTAGATTCTTTTCCAAACATATGACTATATCACTGACAATCAAAATTTTAAGTTATTCCCATCTACACTTAAGGACATAGCCATGAGATGGTTCATGGGCCTCGAGGGTAATTCTATAAGTACTTGGGAAGAAATGGAAACTACATTTCTTGATAAATATTAGGATTATTGTAGAGTCAAACAATGAAAAGAATATTTTTTAAGATCAAACAAAATGAAGATGAAACCTTATAAGATTACCTTGATAGGTTCATATTTTCTTATAAACGAAGTGGTTATCAACTCAAAGAGGAGGTCATCAAAATATTCTTTCTTAAAGGCCTAGATGATTATATAAAAGATGATTTGAACCTAATGGGATAGGGTGATATTGACAAGTTAACCTTTCAACATATTTTAGCATTATGTACTAACTATTTCAAGACAAGACCTAGGATAAGGAAATCAATATTATAAAAATCACCTCAAGTTATCCAATTAATGAAAGAATTTGCTAATTTCAAAATAGATATTAAGTTATAATTAACATCCACATTATATGGCCTTGAAGTAAAGTCCAATGCCACCAATATTGAATATTTTTCAATATATAATCCTACATATATGCTTAAACATGTGGTTAAAGATTGGCATTTAGGCAAAACAAATACAATAACTATTATAAAAATCACCTCAAGTTATCCAATTAATGAAAGAATTTTCTAATTGCAAAATAGATATTTTATTATAATTAACATCCACATTAGATGGCCTCAAAGTAAATTCCAATGCCACCAATATTGAATAGTTGTCAATATATAATCCTAGATATAGGCTTAAACATTTAGTAAAAGATTAGCATATGGTATTTGTTACCTAGACCATGACACCAAGAATTGCAATCATCTTCCTACCATGAGAAACTAGGTAAAATAAATCGTACATGTAGTTAAAGAAGTGAAATTTATCTAAAGATAAGGAAACTAGTACTCCCAACCTCAAAATCAATTTGGTCTAAGGTTTTCCCCTAATTAATGGATGACACCATGGGTTGGACAAGTCACACCACAAATGGGGGGACCACCACCACAACCATAGCCATGGGGTAATCAAGAATGGATGACATAAATGTAGGGGATACCTCAAAATCCTTCACAACCTTGGGCAAAATAGAAAAACCAAAAACCAAATTAGATACAATAACCACCACCTCAATGGCCAAATAAACAATGGTCTCATAATCAAACATAGAGAAGGTTTCCTCCATAGTAGGCTTTGATGCCTTCACAACCTCAACCACTACCAATTGAGTAGTAGGTTAACCAACCATAGTTACCTACCCAAATAATGGTAAATCCTAAGAATAGGAAAAATAATCTTATTTATGGAGATAACTAAGAAAGTAGTGTAGTAAATGGTTTAGTTGAGTGTAATAATACTCAACTCAGGTTAAGAAAGGTAGTAGGAGATTCACCCATTAGCATACCTAAACTTATTAATGATGAAAAAAATCATGAGTCACCTATAGCTTAAGAATAAAATGAGGACAAGGCAAAAGCCACCAAAAATCCAATCATACCAACCATAATTCAAAATCCCCTTGCTGTTTCATTTCTTGAGAGACTTAAGGAAGAAAAACCTAGAGAGGGTTCTGAATTAATGCATGGATTAAGAGAGATGAAGATGAAAATTCCATTATTAAGATATATTAAGGATATTACTAAATTGAATAAAATAATTAAAGGATTTTACATCAAATAACTAGGTCGAAAGAAATAATATCCAAAACCAATTCAAGTAACTAGGAAAACTATTGATTTATTAGTAAGAAACATACTCGTTCCTAAATATGGAGACCTTGATAGTCCTGTAATGACTTTGACAATTGGGAAAAAGTACATACCAGATATGATTATAGATATTTATGATGCCATCAACATAATGACTATGAAAATAGTTTAATATTTATCCCTCACAAGGCTTTAGCCTACCACTACAATCTTTCAAGTAGTAGATCAATCCACTGCTGCACCTAAATGAACCATAGAAAATGTTCCAGTCACCATAGAATCCTAGGAATACCCTGTAAATTTCATGATCCTTCAAATTAAACCCATGAAGATAGGGTGTCCAATTATTTTTGGAAGACTTTGGCTAGCTACAGTCATAGCAGGGATTAACTGTAGACCTGGTAATATGGCTATTTCTAATAGAATACATGCCAAAAAAATATCCCTTTATCCATCTATTAGATCTTTAATGGATCTTTATAAATAGATATGGGTGGATCAACCTAAATAAAATCATAATAGTGTGTCTTCCTTATCCATGTTTACCATAAAATAACATATCCAAGAATTTGAGAAATAGATAATAGAATATTTGGACCAAGACAACCTAGATTTGAAGTCTGATAGCCTAGCTCCAAAGTTTAAAAGCTTGGCATTGAAGACTAAAAGCTTAGCTCTAAAGACTAATAGCTTAGATTCAAAGATGAGCAATCATAAATGGAAAGAATTTATATTCACTAATGAGAACCAAGACAATGTCATAAGTCCCTCAAACATGTTATCTAGTCCAAAAGATATCCAACAATATTGTGTTCAGAAATGGTAATATTCATTTTTAAATGATTTTTTTTATCCATTAACCAATTTTCTCTTTAAAATTGAAACCTTTTACAAGTATGTTGATAAATTTAACATGCTACTACCACATCTATGTCCATTATTTTTTTTGATGAGTGAATATAAGTATGTAAATTCCATCATTCTAGGTATTAAATAAATTGCAATCCATCCTAGTAAACTATTGAATATCAACAACTGGTTAACTAACTAGAAAGAAAGTAAAGTGTTTTATGTATTGGTATAACACATAAAATCCTTTGATTGGGATTATATTTATATGAAAGGAATACATCCCAGTGTCTATACCCATCACATTTACATCAAAGTTGTTAGACTATTTAAACAACCACAATAGAGAATTAACCCATCCTTGAAAGAAATTGTAAAGATAGAGATGGAAAAATATTAGTATTCAGTTTCATTTACCCCATATCTAATATTTAATGGGCTTAATCTTTGGTCATTTAACCTAAAAATAATGAAAAATGGAGAGTTTGTGTATATTACAAACAACTAAATAAAAACATTATGAGAGATTACTTTTCCTTGCCTTTTATTGATCAAGTTTTGGATAACTTGGTAGGAAAGTAGTACTTTTATTTCTTAGATAGGTTCAATAGATACAATAAAATTAGAATAGCTCCTAAAAATCAAGATAAAATTACATGTACCTTCCCCTAGGGAACATTTACTTATATAGACCTTCCTTTTGTATTGTGTAATATTCCTACTACCTTTCAGAGAGCAGTGTTACCTATATTTTTTGATCTTATAAATGATTGTGTGGAAGTTTACATGGATGAATTCACTCTCCATGGAAACACATTTGATGAATCCTTGAGTAATTTAGATAAAATGTGAATAACACCAAGTATCCTTGAGTCATGAAAAGTGTGCAATAATGGCTAATGAAGGGATAGTCTTAGGACATCATATCTCTTCTCAAGGAATAAAAGTGGATCCAAAAAATATTAAGGTAATATATAGACTCCCCATTCATCAAACACAAATAGATGTCAAAAAATTTCTCGATCATGTAGGATATTACAAAAGATTTATTGAAGACTTTAGCAAAATAGTTGCACCTATGTTTTCCTTGCTAATAAAATACAATGAATTTGCATGGAATCATAAGTGTCAAGAATCTTTTGAAACATCAAAAAATAAAATCATGACTACTTTAATTTTTAAAGGACTTAATTAGGAATAGTGTTTTCATTTTTATACGAATGCTGCTAATAATGCACTAGGGGTAGTTCTAGGACAAAGAGATGAAGGAAAAATGTATGTCATTTATTATATTAGCAAGAATCTTCCTTGCATAGTGAAAAATTACACTACCATAGAAAAGTAATTTCTTACTATTATTTATGCCATAAACAAGTTTAGGAATTACATTACTGATTATTAAGTATTTATTTATATAGATCATTTAACTATTAAGTACTTAATGAATAAACTAGTAATAAACGGGAGAATTATTAGATGGCTACTAATATTGTAAGAATATGACATTACCATTATAGGCAAACCTAGAAAGTATAATGTTGTTTCTAAATTTTTATCTAAATTGATCACTACAGGTGAAGATGAATCCATGGAGGATTCTTTTCTAGATGAATAATTGTTTTCTATATCTACATACTCCCCATGATTTGCAGACATGGTAAATTACTTGGAAACAATGAAGTTTCCTCATTCCTTTACTTCTAAAGAAATAAAATATTTAATTATATTTAGTTCTCATTTCAAATTATTTTAAAGGCATACTATTTAAAACTAGACCTGATCGTGTACTTCACAAGTGTGTCAGGGAAGATGAAGTACTTGACATCATAAAAGCATGCCATAATGAACCAAGAGGAGGACATTATTCAATAAAAAATACCATTCATAAAATTCTTGGTGCAAGTTATTATTGGCCATCTCTTTATAATACTTTAAAAATGTTTGTATGGTAATGTGTTCATTGACAAAGGATGGGTATGTTAGAGGTACACTCATTAAGAGGGGGGTGAATCAGTGATCCCAAATATTTCAACTTTAGTTCTAACTTTTATTCTAATCTTTACAAGTCCTTAAATAATTACCATAAACATTCATGAAGCATACACATCATTCATAGCAATGTACAAAAAAGATAATCCAAAATCAATCACACAACACATGACATATGTGGAAAACCCTTTTGGGGAATAAAACCCATTGGAACCTAAATTAGAGTACTGTCATATAAAATAAGAACCAATTTAGACCAACAAGCTACTGATCAAGGAACTACCATTTCTAGTTTTAGTGAGACTATAATCCCACAAGGAACTAATACACCTATCTAGTTGAGCACACACAACAACTAGATATATTATCAAATTTGTCATTGTAAGGATGATGCTACCCACTTAAATGTTGAGCACCCACAATAACACCTATGAACACAATCTCCTCAGCACTGATTTCTTGCCAATTTGATGGTGATATAAAGTATATCAGGTCTCATCAACTCTACACACTCAATGCATCCTTCACAGAAATAACTTTGTCATAGTCTTCAATAATATGACCAGATGATCATACACATAGTAAACACACTGATTAATCTCTCAAAATATCCACCAAGATCTCATAGACACCAATAATCCTTCACTCAATCTCAATATATCCAAAGACATCATTTTGGATCAGTATATCTAGACCTCTTCATTCATGCTCAACCTATAAGAGCACTATTCTAACCTTAGAAACATGACCTATAGGTCATATACATAGTCCTCAAATTGATATTCTCTTCAAATCATCCTTAGGACACTCTGCCACTCCTTTTCTCCACAAACCACACACAATCCTCTATCAAAACTCTCCCAAGTCTCTCATATCCATAAGTCTAAAACCCAACAACTTTGGTTTACTATTTATAGAGCAATCTTGATCAACACCATCTTGGTTAGTTAATAGGCATGTATTAAATCTTAAGATATCTATCATATGAATATAAGTCTCAATACAATCTACATAGGTTGGCCATAGCATTTATGGCTCACCCTTAAGAAATTACACCTTTTAAACAAGGAACTTGTAGCTCTTATAGGTCTCATGGAGTTTTATTCACCCATATATCTCACCCTTGATCAAAACATGAACACAAGACCACTTCCAATTACATAGGTCCACTCTTTATGTCCCCTAAGACATCCTTAAATGATCATAATCAACTTAGCTTACCTTTTCTTAAGATCAAACAACTAAAACACAAACTTTATCTACATAGTCACCATAGATGAACCCATAGTCAAATTATTAAGCATTGTTCATACTCAAGACAAATTGATCACACCTCCAAAATCCACATAGAGCTTCCTCATGGAGTCTACAACATGATCCAATATATAACTCATCATGAGACATCAAAACAAGACCAACACAAACTTTAATATCCTTCTTGCATCATTTAGAGAACAAAAATGAACACACAATTGACTTTGAATCTTAATATCTTTATCTACACACACTTCCATATCTTTAGATTAGGTTCAATGGATGCACCATGGATCCCTCTACCACTTTAATTTTTACTACATGAGAAAATTTATCTTCTATCAAAATATGTGTTTGAAATATAAATATCTATTTTTTCCTTTATAAAATTCAAATATTTGAATAACAATGGTCATAGTTGACCTTTGAACACAATGCTCGAATCTCATAGACTCTCAGCTTAGGATCAATCATGCACCATTGATCTTGTTTAATGCATAAAATACCAAATACAAATGTTAAACATATATCACAATGACCTCATCTCATGAAATCTATGAATTTTAACTTCATGCACTTCATTGATCTCTACAAATCAACTAGGTCCTTATTGATTAATGTTCACCATTGATCAAACTATATGAATGCCTAATCATCATTGGATCCTTATCCTATACCTTTTCATAGATGTTAAATGTTGTGCATATATCCTAATTTTTTTCTTCCTAACTCCTTAGAGCACTCACACACTGTTTATCTTGCTTGATTTTTAACACCTTCAAAAATGACTAAATATGGGGACCTTGTCAATATGCATGAGTAGCCATTTTTTCACTTTAATAACTTCTTATGTGCTTACCCTCAAGATCTTAAATTTGGACTAGATGATCTCCTTACATAGGATAATCCAACCATATGACCTACTACTCTTGAAACTCTCACATGTGTGAAATATAATACCATTAAAGTTCCTTCTCATAAACTTTTTTCATAGATCCAACCATGTCCAAATCTACTCGAGAGGCCAACTTTGAGCATCCATAACTTTTTTCACACTATAGCGCATGAATTCAAATTTAGTAAAGATCATTCTCTACTAAAAACTAAATAAACCCATATTATCATATTATTTTGACACCTTCACATGTACAATATATAACACCATAAAAATTATCACTCAACTCTTTCTACCACACTATAAAATCGGCTAAGTATGGGAAACATAGTCAATCTACTTGGGAGCCCAACTTTGCATAAGAATATGTTTTGATTCACTACAAAAAATTATTTATAAATTTGTAAAAATAAATTAGTTATAAAATTCAACAAACCCATATGATCACCTTTTCCTAAAACATCCACATATGTGAGCTATTCCATCATCAACTTCCTTACTCAGCTCTTTCTGGCCACATTGAAAATTTGGATATGGGAAAATAATGAAATCTATCTCAGAAGTCATATTTTCACCCTCATTTCTTTGACCATGTTTTAATTCATGACTTGAAATTTGGTGCATAATAATTAGGGACTATAGTGATCACAACCATATGACCATCTCCCCTTGGCTCCTTCCCACATGTCAATGGTGATGTAATTAATTTGCCTACTTATCTTTTCTACCATTGGAACCAAAGTATCTAGATGAGAAATATGATCAACCAAATGAATTCTAATTATGCACACAAGATCTCAAAGCATGGATCACATCTTATAGGACCCCTTTCACATTTTAAAACCTCTATACTCATCCCTAATCCTCTCAAGCTATGTCAATACTGAAGATCAACCAACCATATATAAAGTACAATATAATAACCATAATGCACACTTTATCATACAAGAATAAGAATATTTCACACTTTTTCATTATCATATAGAATATCAAATCACTTTATCTACTTAATAGGACACCTCCATGAAACCACCATGGCATCAACATGACAACTCTCTAATATGATAAGCCTACTCTATCCTCATAAATGTTTCTCCATCCTCAAATAGTTATAAAACCATTTGAGAATTGGGTATTGGATTTTGTTGGACCAATCAATACACCATATCAAGGAAAATATTATTTATTAGTATGTACTGATTATGTTACTAAGTGGACTAAAGTGCAGAAACTCACCTTTGCTAGGAAGGAATTAGTTGTTGATTTCCTATATCAAGGATCATGTTGAAATTTAGAGTTCCTAGATCTATTGTTTCTAATGAAGGGCCCAAATTCAATTCTAACATGATCAAGGATTTTACAAAACTTTACCAAATCAATCACTAGAATAAAATATAATTAAACTCTTAATAAGTGGAGTAAAAGGAGAAAACCTAGTGGGATAAAACTCCCCCCTAAAAGAGAGAAAAAGGAGACTAAAATACCCCCCAAAATATGATGTTGAAGCAATCAAAATTTCATGTACATAGCAATGACCCATAATATGTTTTAAAAAATGAAAGATATATGCCTCCAAAAATAACAGAGGAAATGGAAGCATAGAATGTCACATGATGAATGCTTTAGTATGTCCTTATGCAATAAATGCTATCACTTCCTTTCAGAAGAAAGAAACCACAAGCTCTTAAACTATTGAATTCCCACTCAAGTGGAATGCAAGTAGGAGTCATGATGTAGATCTTTGAAAAATTATAAAATTTATCTCTAGAAATGCTTGAATATACCAAAGTTTGATCAGGTATTGTAAGACTAACTATATAAGATGGAAATGAATAAAGATGTAATGAAAGGGAGATAATAGCCAAAGAAGAAGATTGACATGGAAAATTCACTAAAAGAATATCTATGATAAAAGGAGAGTAAGGCTCAAAAACCATTGAAAATAAAGACTCATATAAAAATGAAGAACTCATATCTACAAGATGAATGTCTACAGGAACATATGAATCATTGATACTCTCCATGAATGTACTCATATTAGAAATAGTAGAGTATTCCATAATGCTAGTCTATGGTGGCTCTAAAAGAATGGCATCCTAAATAGGGATGGAAGTAGAATTTGTAATAGGAGAATTGAGGTTAGGTAAAATCTCATCCTATAGTGGGTGATAGATATAAGGAAGAGAATTGTATACCATGGATATGTCATCACAAGAAAGAAAATCAGGAGGTGAGAGTACAATAGTCTCATAAGAGATGATAGGAAGTGGAGGAGGTGTGATGTAGGTCTCAATAGGATCTCTAAAAAGAGACTATAGGATGATCCAAATAGTACACAGATACTTCATATATTCCAAAAGGTAATTAATATCAATGGAAACATGAAGTAATAGAGTGGAAAAAACCTTGTCACAACTATTAGCCCAGTTATTGAATCAAACATGATCAGTGGATGTAGGAATCTATCCATATAAGAGTGGAATACAATTCTTGTGTGTGAGAAATCATTTTATGTAATCATTCCATGAAGCATAATTATCCTTCTGAGAAGGATCAATGGATATGAAACAACTCTCTTCCTCTAGAGTCTTTTAGATGGGGTTGACATGACCAAGAGAAGACACCAAGGAAGTGCACAATTGCATAAAATACTATGTAATAAACCCTTAAAGAATGCTCATGAAAGGGATGTGAGACACAACTGAGAATGTGTCCAAGTGATCAATTAGTGATATAATAAAGGAAAAAATGGTGCACATTCTTGAGATGGAATTTGAACTAGGCCAAAAATTTACATATAGATGAGAGCAATTAATGCACAATGTACATTGTAGAAAGTAGTAGGGCCCATACCCCCTTGAATATAGAACTTTATAACTTTAGTGAATTTTAAAATAAGTAGAACATTGGAAAGAGGATGAAAAAACATGCACTTTTGAAAAAGTTGACACTCACTTCTGAGTTAGAAATCAAAAGTTATAAAAAATTAAATTTTCCATCATTAATGGCCTATTTAATTAAATTGAACTAAATTTTTAAATAATCAATAGGTTTAAACATGAAATATGCCTTGTAACCACACATTGGAATCAATGCTAAACCATGGACCTCTCACATAAAAAAAATCAAATAACACCTAGCCTAATCACCCCTATGTGTACTTTTTTGAAAAAGCCTCTTGGAAGGGGTTTTAATTAAAAAATTACAAAGCTATAAAATTAAAAAAACATCATTTTATTTTTAATTATTTTTATTGAAAGTTAGGTTTTCGACTTTATGACTTAACAAATGGTAATAATAAATCCCCAAATAGGCAATACCATATGAGGGAAACTCAACAAAGCTAGACTATAAGCTCTGGGTGCCACTTAGTGCATATCTACACCATCTAAGGAAGACAAATGGTAGTTCAATAGAGGAGCATAGAAGAGTTGTTGAATATTTCATTCATTATTCACAACTAGATCCTTCCATCCTCCAATAATTCAAAAGACTCAATACATAGTCAAATGTTATAGGTCACGTGTCCTCTAAAACTCAAAAAAAACTTGTGCTCATTGTATACATTAGTTTAAATGAACCTTTTGCTCATTATTCAAAGTATAAAATCATGGTATTGATCCACACTACACTACCTTTTTTGAAGTGGGAGGCTCACAAGTGAGCAATAAAGAGGAGGTATGCCAAAACTTAACATTCCAATGATGGAGGTCTACTAGATCTAGTGATGGTGATCTTCTAGATCCAAACCAAAACACCATGGCTGTAGTTATCAAAACTCCTCTTCTACAAGTCATAAAATTGATAGCCTTAATCAAACTTATCAATAATGGCTTAGGATGGTTGAATCATTCAATGATGTAGGCTTAGATAGGAGACAATCAACAAGAAGGTTGGTGGTCATGAATCTAGGGGTAAATGACATATTTAAGACAAGAGAATGTGATGGCATCATGTGAATGCCAATGAAGCATGTCTCTATGTTAGATGGTTCATAGTCTTGTAAAAACTATAATCTTTGAGTGGCCTTCATGTAGGGAAATCTCTACCCAAATAGCCTAGAACTAAATGCTTTTCATGCTAAAATTTTTGTGTGGATTTGGGTTGATGTCAAAATCCAATGGAAGTCTAATTATGTGGTTAATAGGTCTTTATTAAGTCATTATAACATCATCCTGATGTCATAGTGAAAATGTGAGTATATGGGGTCACTTAGTGGGTGGATGGGGTCATCCATCCCATTGTGTTCCCTTAGTTTTCTTTATTAGATGTTTGTCAATGATTTCTCCAAGGTGACCAAGGATCTTTATGAGGTGTCATGTATGTTAGGATGACAATGACAAAGTATGCTTTAATGAGCTTCAATGTTCCTACATGGTTCTTCAGTGTTTAACTTAGTAAGGCAATTAATAGATGATATTGATGGTATGGACATGTTACAAAGACCCTATGGGGTGTTATGAGTGCTTAGAGTGCCTATGGAAGTGAACAAAATTGATCAAACTAGTCATATGAGTGTCTAAGTTCAAGTAATCATCTTGATAGATAAGGTCAACAAAGCAGTTTGATGACATCATATTTCACACATGTGAAAGTTTCAAGATCATCTTGATATATAGATAGATTTTCCTATGTGAGGATATAATATGGTTCAATTTTTAGGCCTAGACATGGAGCATAGAAAATGTTGTTAAGGTGCAAATTTGGCCTCTTAGATAGATTTCACTAAGTTCTCATACTTAGCCAAATTTGCATTATCAAAGGTTTATGGTGAGAATTTAATTGGATCAAATATCTAATGGTGAGTGATTAATCTAACTAGATAAGGATATAATGGAAAATATGATCTTGTTAGATAGTGATCAATGGTGTGTATTAAGTCAATAAGTCAACAAAATACTCAAAAGGCATGTGGGGCTACCAAGTGGCGAAATATCATTGAAGACTAATTGTAGGGTATGTAGAGGGCATATAGGGATACAAAGTGGCTTGATCAGAGAAGCACAAATCTAAGATCAATAGTAAACATTATAGGTTAAAGTTAGGAAACATATAAGGAGATCAATGGAGTGTATTTTTTCAAGCTATGTGAGGGCATGAGATGAAGACACGTGTTTGCAATATTTGCAATACATAGTGACTGTTGGTATTTGAATTAACAAAAGGATAAATAGTCTATAGTATTTGAGCTATATATTTTGATCCAAGACAAATTTCATGGTGATTTATAAATAAAATTTGAAGAGGAATTAAAGGCACATCTAGATAAGTGAGTTAAAAAGTTTGAATGTCTATATAATCAAAGATGTTAAGCTCAAAAGTTGATTGTGTGTTTGACCATGTTATACAAGTGACTTAAGAAGGATAATTGAGTTATTATTGATAGTATTTTGATGTCTCAAGATGAAATAACTATTGTAATTTATTTTATAATCCATGAGGACCATATATGTGTATTTTTAATGTTTTATCACTCTATCTTCAATGTGAATAAGTGCTTAGAAGTTGATTATGTTTATTGAATGCACTGGTAGATCGAGTGATCATGTTGCAAGAGTAAGTTGAAGGTGTTTTGAGTAGAGTTAAGGATATAAATGAATATTAATATATAAAATAATTATTAAAGGTTCATGATAAGGTATTGGAGTTCTTATATTTCCCATATTCAATTATGGAGAGTCAAAATGGTTTGACTGTATTTTTCCTATATGTGACTAGTCTAAGTGGTCATTCTGAGAGAGTTAAATTGAGTGATTAGATCCTATGTTGAAGTGTCTAAATAACATAGAGGTTTATAAGATGTCCTAAAGGGTTCATCCATGTTATCTAATCATATGTATATGTGAAATACTTGAGTGTTTGCTTCATAATTTTGAGATTGTGTTTTATGTGTATGAAGACCTGAAGAGCATGGAAACCTAATTAGTAGGTTTGAGTGTTAAGTTGGTGTTACAAGTGACATGGATCCATGATGTATTAATCAAGGATATATTGGAGATATGTTTGATGTTTTTTAAGCTTTGGTATAAGCTGAAAGTGGCCCAAGGAGTTGAAGTTGTAACATATGGGTGAGTAGACCTAATTATTTTAGGTCTCACCAAGACCTAATGGTGGTTTGGGATTAATGAGGTATTATCTAACATAAGGAAAGTGTGGTTCTCAAATTTAACATGTGTATGTACCTATGTTAAGTGTGGATCAAATATTTAAATCATCTTATCTGACTAAGATGGTTTAAAAGAAGAGAGTGGTATAAGTATAAGGTCTAATTGAACTAATTGTGTTGTGTGTGGAAGTGTGGATTGAAACGAAGGAGAGAACCTTTGGAAAAGAAGGTAAAAATAATTGAGGACCAAAAAAGAGTGAATAGGATCAGTCATTATTGTCTAATAAATTTGATTTATGTGGACACACAAGTCATTAGATCTAATGAGCCTATAAGAGGTAGATTGAGAGAGTGAGCCCTTGAGATTGTTTGGGTGAAAGAGTGAAGGTGATGAGTGTAAACAAAGGTGGTCATCATCAGTTGAAGAGTATAAATAGGTGTTTAATATGATATATTCAAGTTATCTAAGTGGGTACTTATTTGCCTAGGGAGTTGGTTCCTCTTTGCAAGTTAAAGCTTGGTAAAGGTCTAGTTGTTGTGGGTGTTTAGGTAGATAGGGGTAGTAGTTCCTTATGGGATTGGTGTCTCACTAAACTAAGGGATGGGTTTTCCTTGATTTTTTGGTGTTGGTCTAAATGTTGGATCTTTTTGTATAGGATTGTAGTCCATCTTACAGGGTTCAGTGGGTTTTATCCCCCAAGAGGGTTTCCCACATATATCATGTGTTATGTGCTTGGTCTTGATATTGTTCATTAAAATGGTTAATTTATATGCATCATGATTGTATGTGATAAATGTTTAATATTTTGGAAATAAATTGGATTATATTGTATCATTGATTCACCCTCCCTCTTAGTGATTATACCTCTAATAATTGGTTTCAGTGTAGGACCTTCTATGTAATTTTAACCACTTTAAGGTGATCCAAGGGATAATATGGGTGAGAAGATCATCATGTTTGATGAACAAGATTGATATAATAGTAGATAATAATAAGATTTATGTGATAACAAGGAATAATAAGTTGATATAGAAATTGAGCTCATGAGTGCACTTGGTGAACTTAAGGAGAAAAAGAAGAGGAATCTTAAAATGAGGAATATGATCAAAGGCATTGAAGTGCAATTTAGATCTCTTGAGGGGAGTTTTTTAAACAAATCCATGAGAGAGGAAAAGGATAATCAATAACTGATCAAATCTATGGAATAGTAACCATGTAGATTAAAATATGACATGGCCAAAAGGGCCAAGGATGATATGGAGACCATCAAAGATCTCATAATTCAATTAGAGGCTGCAAGTTCAATCATGAGGTATAAAGAAGATGAATGTGTTCAATTGAAGGCTAATCTCATTTCCCTAAAGGATGAGAATGAAAAGGTCATAATCAAGATAGGAAAGATTGAAGAGGAATAAAAGAGATCATAATAAGAAAAAGAGGATGGCAGCATGGAAGATAACAAGTCAAATCTAGTCAAAGGCAAAATGAAGAAGCCAATCAAACAACCAAATGATTCAAGGTATGCCAAATATTTTATGGGCCATTATTATTTTTGTCATATTTTTCATCATAGGGAAAAGGAATATGTAAGAAGAAGAAATCAGTCATAGCAAGATCACTACCATATTCAAACAAAATTTATGGAAGACATTTTTTGGTGTAGTTATCAAAGAATTGGTCACATTGTTAGGTTCTACAAGCAAAGACCATCAAGTCAAGAGGAGTCCAATCAGGCTCCTAGAGTGCAAGAAATAAGACAAACTAGACAAATAAATGTAATGAGATATTCATCTCAGAGTCATTAATATGAATGTAATTAGTTTGGCCACATTGCTAGAGAATGCAAGAGGAGAATAAATAAATCAAAGAAAGATCACAATCATCATCAAGAAAAAAGGTATAAATGATCTTGTTTGTTTTAAATGTCATATATTTTGTCACATTGTTAGGTATTGTTAGAACAAGTTGAATGAATTATCAAATAAAAATAAGGTGTATGGAGCTCTTAGTATGCAAGGAAAAGGTCAAAAATGGTTGTGGAAACCTAATCCTATTAGGAGAGATCAGACTGAGACCAAAGATGGTTTTTTTTTCGTGATAGACATGAAGGAAAGTCAAGAGTTTCTATTTTCTATAATTGTTGACAACTCTGAAGTAAAGAATGAATTCAAGGATCCATTCAAAGTCAATTTGGTGATGAGGTAGGATTACAAGTCAAATGAGAGTATGTAGATATGGAAATGTCTTGAGTTTTGGACTTTTAGTCTCACTATGTCAAAGGGATGTCTCTCTCGAGGCTTAAAAGAGACACTTGTCAATAAAAAGAAGCATAGTGGATGCCAGTTAAATTTTGGTTGATATTATAAGATAAGAAAGGTCATGAAAAGATATGATTGGTTAAGGAGGATAAATGATTTTTATGTAACTAATCCAAAGTATTGTCATGGAATGATTCATAATATATATTCATGGATAATGATCATAAAGTTAAAGCTTTATTCAATCTTTGATAGATGGTCTAGTTGGTCAATATGGTGAAAATGAAGCTATGCATGCAAGGTATGCAAAAAGAGAATGGATGTTTCTAAGTGTCTGATCAAGGATGATGTGTTGTCAAGATATTCTATTGTGATAATGGTGTGTTTAGGGTTTTTGGTCCCAAGGATAAGAACTTGTCAATTTTTATTACTTAAATTGATTGATCAAATCTTTAAAGACTGAAGATAAGGTTGATATGAAGGATGATGAGAATGTTTTCTCATATATTTATTATCATGAATAAGGTCTCTAAGTTTTATATTTGACAAGTCTTATATGCCACAGAGTTAGGGGGAGCTTTTTAAAAGTTCAGGTCCTAGGATCAGAGGACTGTGTAGTAGAATTTGAGAGAGAAGATATGAAGGCAATTTGTTGATTCATCATTATTTGAAATAATCTAAAGATACTCAAAAGGGTTCATAAGATTAGTTGACTTAGGGGGATTCCATCTTAATGTTCTCAAGATAAGTTCATGTATGTTTTATCTTCATAGAAGCTATGTATGATCAAAGAAGAGTATAGTCATGGAGCATGTTTAAGAAGATCAAGGTAATAAGAGGTATACAAAAAATTATGGGGAATCTATATCATATCTCATAGGTTGTCCTTTCCTATTACTGGTCCTTGAAGTCTTTTCAAGTATACAATATTAGGGGTTGATCCCATTTTATCATTGTGTCAAAGTGGGAGAAAGAGTTTGAAGAGAGAGGTAGAGCCTAGACATAAGCTTTATATTGGTGTTTGACATCAATGAAAAAGGGGGATATTGTTTTATGTTTGTCAATTATTTCTCTAAGGTGACTAAGGATGTTGATGAAGTGTTATGTGTGCTAGGATGATAATGACAAAGTGTGCTTCAATGAGCTTTAGTGTTATTACATAGCTCTTCAATGTTTGACTTAGTAAGGGAATTGATGGATTATATTGATGGTATGGACATGTATAAATGACCCTATGGGGTTTTATCAGTGTTTGGAGTGCTTATTGGAGTGAATATAATTCATTAGAGAAGCCATATGAGTGTCTAGGCTCATGTAGTCATCTTGATAGATAAGGTTGAGTAAGTAGTTTGATCATGTCATATTTGACACGTGTGAAGGTTCCAAGAGTAGCTTGATATATGGATAAATTACCCTATGTGAATAGATCATATGGTTCAAGTTTTTTGTCTAGACATGGATCATAATTTTTTTTTATTAAGGTTCAAAGTTAGCCTCTCAGACAGAGTTCACTAAGTTCCTATACTTAGCCAAATTTGCATTATTAAAGATCTATGGTGAGCGTTTAATCAGATCAAAGATATAATAATAAGAAATTAATATGAATAGATAAGGATATAATGGAACACATTATATTTTCAAATACTTATCAATGGTTCATATTAAGTTAATAGAATTCTCATAAGGCATGCAGGGCTACCAAGTGGTGAAAGATTATTGAAGATCAACTACAAGGTATGTAGAGGGTAGAATTGTGGAAGGATAAATGGAGTGTATATTTATAAGATATTAAAGGGAATGAGATGAAGACATGTGTCTGCAATATTTGCATTAAATGGTTACCATTGGTATTTGAATTAATAAATGGATAACCAATCTATAGTATTTGAGCTATATCTTTTGATATAAGATGAATTTTATAGTGATGTAAAATTAAAATTTGAAGAGGAATTGAAGTATCATATAGATAAGTTATTTATAATGTTTCAATGTCTATACAATTAAAGATATTAATATCCAAGGTTTATTGTGTGTTTGACCATGTTCTGCAAGTGACCTAAGAAGGATAATTGAGTTGTTATTGATAGTATTTGATGTTTCAATATTAAATAAATATTTAAGTGTGTTTTAAACTCCATGAGGACCATATTTATGCATTTTTTATGTTTTACCAATCCATATTTAGTGTGAAAAATTGATTATAAGTTGATTGTGTTTATTGAATGCACTAGTAGATTGAGTGACCATGTTGCAAGAGTAAGTTGAAGGTGTTATGAGAAGAGTTGAGGAAAAAAATGAATATTAATATATCAAGTAAGTATTAAAGTTTAATGAAAATTTATTGGAGTTATTAAATTTCCCATATTTAGTTGTGGAGAGTTTAAATGGTTTGACTATATTTTGACTATATGTGACTAGTATGAGTGGTCATTTTGAAAGAGTTGAATTAAGTGCTTAGAGCCTATGTTGAAGTGTTTAAATCACATGTAGGTGTATCATAGGTAATTAGTGGTTCACCAATGTTATATAATTATATTTTATGTGAAATACTTGAGTTTTTGATTCAAATTTTTGATATTGTGTTTTCTATGTATGAAGTCTTGAAGAGCATAGAGACCTAATTGGTAGGTTTGACTATTAAGTTGGTGTTCCAATTGGCATGGAACCATTAGGGAGTAATAAAATATATAAATGAGACATTTTTGATGTGTTATAATATTTTTTAGAATTTTAAAGTGTCCCAATGAGTTGAAGTTGTAATGTATGGGTGAGTAAGCCTAATTGTTTTAGGTCTTACCAAGACCTAATGGTGGTTTGGGGCTAATGAGGTATTGGCTGACCCAAGGAAAGTGTGGTTATCATATGTAATATGTGTATGGACCTATGGTTAAAATATGTAAAACATGTTTTCTAGCCAAGATGGGTTAAAGGAAAAGACTGGTATAAGTATAAGGTCTAATTAGACGAATTATGTTGTGTGTGGAAGTGTTGATTGAAGTGAAGGAAATAACCTTTGAAATTGAAGGTATATGTAATTAAGGACAAAAATAGAGTGAATAATATAATTCATGATTTTATTATCAAGTTAATGTAGGTGGACACACAATCCATTGGACTTAATGAGCCTAGAAGAGGTAGATTAGGAGAGTGAGCCCTTAAGACTATTTGGGTGAAAGAGTGAAGGTGAAGAGTGAAAAAAAATGTGGTAACTATAAGTTGAAGAGTATAAATAAGTATTAAAGATGATATTTTTTAGGTATCTGAGTGGGTGATTAGTTACATAGGGGTTTGGTTCCTTCTTACAAGGTAAAGCTTGATAAATGTCTAGTTATTATGGGTGCTCAACTAAATAGGGGTAACAACTCCTTATGGGATTGGTGTTTCACTAAAATAAGGGATGGATGTTCCTTGATTAGTTTTTTTTGGTATAAATATTGTATCTTGTTTTATAATAGTGTAGTCCATCTTGCAGGTTTCAATGGGTTTTATCCCCCAAAAGGGGTTCCCACATATATCATGTGTTATGTGTTTGATCTTACTATTATTCATTACAATGGTTAATTTGTATTGACCATGATTTTATGTGATAATTATTTAAGAGTTGGGAACTAAATTAGATTATCTTGCATCACTAATTCACCCCCTTATCAGTTATTTTACCTCTAACACTTTCTCCACCCATGGAGGATGAGCCTACCACTTAGGTTGTCCAGTGAGTGACCAGTCCACTCAACCAACCTATAAATACATGCTCTCCCTTTGTATTGATCATATAAAGCTAATTAATAATGTTTATGACTTTTTTATTTTTGAAATTTCTCTCTCATATATTCCATAGTGTTCATGTGTGCATTCAATCTTGTTGATAGGTCTTGGATAAATCCAACATGGTATTAAAGTACTCAGGGATCACAATGGGATGGATGATCACATCCACCCACTAAATGACCCCATGTACTCACATGTGAATTAATAAATTATGATGATGTCATAATGACTTAATAAAGACCTATTAGCCATATAAGAAAGATGAAAAACATGTGTATTAAAAACTACACCAATAGGATCTATGCTTTGGATAAGGATTTCCTTATGAGTGCCCTAAAATAGGAAATATATTACACTAGTCTTACCCAAGACATGGGAATGACACAACCCACAACATCATTGAATGGAATATAATGTATCCCTTGGGAATAATAATCCTATGAGTAAGTTGAATGGGGATGTATCATGGTGCACTTTATCTTCCCTCTTGATCTGAATAATGAATTAGTTCAAACCTAGAGTAAACCATTAATAGTATATGGACATGACTAAGGATCAAAAGGGTAATACTTTCAAATAATGAGATGGTGACTCATCCATAAACATTGATCTATAACTAACATATTTCTACCCCACTATTCAATCTTATGTTTGATCTTATTTCAATGTCTAAAATTGTAATCCCAGAGAAGCATGAGTTACTACATGCACCCAAAATGAAAAAGGTACCCCATATCATAAAATAAGGTATGGCCAAGGCCATTTCTTATTTGAAATAATCTAATCAACAAATTATCTAGGATTTGGATGACTAGACAACTACTTAGTAGTACAAGGACAAGCCCCTCATATATCAACACTTCAAGAGTTGTCAAATTTTATCAACTTGGGTCTTGGAAGACCCAAGAACCATTGTGCAATAAGGCATTCATTTCCATCATGTAATAAGGCTTGATTAGCCATTTTATTTATTTTTATTTTATTTAGTGGATAAATGTTTTGGGTAATAACATGCACTCACCTCTTAATATCTATATAGGCAAGTCGAGTAAGAAATTTATTTGAATAGTCACCATTTCAGACATCTAAATATTTATGGTGAGGTTGGGAATATTTTAAAAATTATAAAATTCATGTTAACACCACTAAAAATAAAGTTTTCATCAATACCTAGATAAACACATATCAAATAAATCATTGCACTAGAGGACCAGATGTATATTTTAGTGTGGGTTAGGATATGGTGCTGAGAAGATTATGGAAAAGAGGCATTTGCCAAAGATGTCTAGATAAAAGTGCATGGAAGAGAATGTGGGGAAGTTCATGAAAGAGAAAATAAAAACATGTAGGAAATAAGTCATGTTGACCAAGTTAAAGAGATGAATAAGAAAGGACATGTTTCATGTCAAGTCGCAAGAAATAATATATGACTAGTTAACTAGCCTAATGGAGAGGAACAGTAATGGCTGAGATGATGTACATATGGACTAACATAATCTAGGGCCTGATCAAGATTTATTATTATCATAGATGAATGATGAAATAAGTGACCTAGCTAAGAAAGGACAAGCGTGTGAAAGATTGGCCACATATCATGAATTTTAAAATTTAAAACATGACTTGGATAGGCTACAATATGCCTAGGTTAAAATAGATGAAAATATGAACAACTCTCAACCTATCAATCAGATAAACCAGTCACTCTTTTTACACCTATAAATATGAATGGGATAGATTGTCCATGGTAAAACTTGATGAATTAGGAGTGAAAGTATAAAAGATTACTAAGATCTCAAAAAGGTAGCCATAAGAGGAATTTTTACTAGAGAGAGAATAGATAAAATTAAGAAGAGGGAAAGAAGGAAGGAAGAAATCATACCAAGAGGATTGAAGCACTAGAGGTTCGATAGGAGGAACCAAATCCAAGGATCTAAATACATCAAACTACCTCATGGACATGACTTGGTTGATTTAAATAAGGTTTCAGAATAGAAGTTCCCATTCTATTAGGATATTTTAAGAAAACCAAATACTTGCAAACAATAGGAGGATAAAGAAGGAACCCATCGACTGAAATAAGGAGCCAAGCAAAAGATGACTCTAGATGGATTCATGGGCCTCCATAAAGTATGGATGGGTAGAGGTTAGACAAGGTTAGATAATATGTAAATTAATCATAAGGATAAAACACATAGAGTCAATCCAGTATCAAAGATGACATATCAAAGTTGGTGAGCATGAATGCATGATTAGGTAAGTTGATCTCACCATGGCCAAAGTATGTGCATAGTGGTATTATGCAACTGGAGGAACAAGGGACCTTGAGGATAAGATCAGGGGGAGACCCAAGGAAATAATAATAGACACATCTTCACCACTAGTCTAATTAGCATTTAGTTAGACTCACCAAGAGCTAATAACAAGTCCTTAATGGTTGGGCCTAGGTAGGATGAAATAAAATACCCCATAAAAAGTTTTATTCTTTATTCAAAGAATCCATAGTGGTATACTATGAATAATATGTGCTAATGTAGTTGAATGGAGATATTTATCCCTCTCTAAATATGTCTATTTGAATGATTGGTACCCTAGGAAACCAACACCCATCCCAAAGATGTCAGGAGTGAAATTGAAGTGCTTAGAAACATGTATTGGCATAAAACTTTATAGGAGGATGTATAGAGAATGGTTTATGAGAATTAAAACCTAAAAACTAGGTGATATGCAAGGGATGAGTAATAATTTGGAGGGATTTGAAGGATAGAATACTCATACCTTGACATATGAAAGGTAGAGGTTGGAATCCCAAATTAGTCATGATGTTTGGTAAAAAAATGCTTGAGCCTAAGGAGGGGATGATAAGAAAAATACTGAGTGGGAGAATAAATGGTAAGGAACAAAATAATGCCACTAAATAAATTAAAGTGTCTTAGGAGGAGTCATGAAGAAAAATCTTAAAGAACCATGCAACTCTAGATGAAGTAGTTGTTTATGATAAATATTTGAGGGTAGATGAGTTTCACAAGGAGAGTAAGAAGGAGAAATTGTTGTTTGAGGATGGAAAAATAGTTTAGTGTGGGGTGATGTTGACCACAAAAATAATTTAAATACTATATAATCATGCACTTTTGCATTAAATTAGGATTCAACACTAATAGTTGATATGTTTGTGTAATCCAAACCACATAACCAAGACGCACACCTCAAACGTAATTTCTAGTAAAGCAGACATTAGATGTCAATACCATGCCAATACATGATACACGATATAAAGTGTTTAGACCTAGGTAAAATCATCCATGTGGACCCAAGAATCATAGGGGAGATAATGGGGGAAAGTGACAAGTGGATTGGCTAGTTATAGATCCTGACATAGTTATTGTGGTATGGCAATGTATGGTATAGTAGTTGGCCTTGGGATAATTTGGAAATTAAAATAAGGGTTTATGTGGAAAATAATCAATGAGGTATAAGAGAGGAGAAGACAAAGAATCTATCATGGAGAGAGTGAAAAAAAATTAGTGGGTAGTAGAGAACAAGAGCCAATAAGCCTTAGCCAAGTGAAGCAGGGTTGAGCTTTGACATTAGACTAAATTAGGGATAAACAAGGGTTGTGAGTAATACTTGGATTATAAAGTGAGAGATAATAGCGTGTTAAATGTAATAATCTACTCCTTTTTAATAGATAAATATTGAATATAATAATAAGATTATTTTCTATGCTTATTTATTAGATGGAGTCTAGCGGTATTTTTGTGTGTTTCCCAATCTAACTAGTACTCTCCCCATCTAATATTTTTGAACCATACTCTTGATACACATAACTAACATGAGCCTATCATATATCCTCTATTACTTTTCACCTCTAATGCATTCATAAGGGTTTTCTTCCCCTGAATGATAGGTCAGTATGAGAACTAGTTCAAATGAGCTAGACTAGTGCCAACAATGGAGAAGATTTTGAAAATATGATTGAAGAAGAAGAAATGATGATGGGGTTGTCATCCCTAAAAGTAATTTTAGATGAATTGAAAAAAAAACTAGTGATTATAGGTAAGAGACTTGTTAATAAAAATAAACTCATATAGCCAAGAGGAGAAGGTCCTAGTATAAGAAAGAGAACAATAGAGGTCATGGTGAAATAAATAGGTTATTCTACTATCCATGTTTTTTTTTGTGGTAGAGAGAGACAAAAGGTGATCATGAAGTGGGAAGTTGAGTTATAGAATTAATTTAAAGAAAATAATGTACAAAAACCCATGAGGGTAAATATTTAAATCAAAAGGCTATGTGGAGGATACATGTAATGAATTTGTTGTTTATTTATTATAGGGAAGAAAGGTAGAGGACAAAAAAGAAGCATTTTAGGTTTCCATGAAATTGAGGTAGATTAATTTCACATTATTTAACATGGGGATATTAAGGTTGAATTCCATTCATTTTATGAGGAGGAAACACTTATGGGGACTGCATAGTTTCACATTTTATAAAAATTGTGGTTGTAGTCAATGTGTAGGTGAAAAGATGGAGAGAAAAAAGGCATTTGAAGAGGCATTCTAAGGTGAAGAGTGTTGGGATTTATTATTTACATTAGGTAAACTAATATATACTATTTTTTATTTACCATATGGTTAATATAATTATTATTGGTTAGTAGGTTATAAGAATATATTATTGTAAATAATATATTTTGTATATAGATTAGTTTGTTATACTCATGACTATTACTAGGTTATTTTTTATTTTAGCTTCCTATTTAATAGGAATTTGGTTTTCTATCACAATGGTTGTATAATATCCAATTTATTATTCATATGTAAGTGTAGGAAATATATAATAACATCTTATATTGTGATTTTGAATTTTAGTAAATTTATACCAATCTCACTATATGGTATTAGAGTTGGTGATGATCTCATTCTTGTGAACAATGAGAGCCTTGAGAGGAACACATTTTTGTTTTGATATCTTAATCTTTGTCTTATTTCCAATATTCATCTCCTAAACAAATTTGTATCTCTCTCAACAAACCTGGTGTGAACACATAATACAGTCCATTTCTATTTAAGTGCATTCAATGCCCTATAAAGAAACAAACAAAAGTAGTTATTATAGTATCAATGCCAAGCGTGAAATTTATAATCATTTATATTTGAGGGTAACATGGAGACAAAAAATTTATTACATTGAGACACAAGGTAAATAAATTTAATTCATTTACACATATCATAATATTCATGAGTTATCTCATTCAATTTTGAATTTTATATTAGTGATTTTACATTTCTATGTTGAGATTTTTATATTTTGGATTTGTGCATTCGATGACCTACCATATAGTTCACTTTGACATTTAATAATGATAAATATTATTTAAATATATCTCTAAGACAAGTCCACTATTCATGCTAAATAAGCTTCTAACATCTCATACAATTTTATTTTGAAGAATGGATCACATGGAAACATTAATTGGCCATACAACCGTGTATTCCCACATCAACTCTACATTCACTCTCCATGCACTTGTACATTAGGTTTAGTTATGTAAGTCATTTAGTCAATACTAGTTTATTATATTATCTAGTTAATTATTTTAAAGGATTTAAGAGTTGAGTTTTATAAGTTACTATTGATTCTTTATTTGAATGGAGGTTGGAGGCATCAAAGAAAGGGGGCTAAAAAATGCCTCTCATCATCCAATAATGACGAGGTCACATTTTATTTTGTTGTCACTTTTTATTTTTTAGTTATGTGTGTTATGTGTACAAATAAAACAATGTAATCTTCCCCTGCTAATTTGGATAAGAGGATAATGTAGATATCATTGAATATGTAAACAATTGTATGGAAGTTGGACGCAAGAATCCTCTAGCTATAGAGATCCTATGACTACCGTACTTTAATAGAAGATGGTTAGCCAGTGAATATGTTAAACTAGAATTGAAAATGAGATAAGATCTCATATGTAGGTGATCATGTGCATTAAGATCTAGACATCAAGATTTAGAAAACAATATATAGACCTAAAAGTATGCATTAGTATACAATTTTGTTTTTAGTTCACATGATGTACTTTCTCCCCATGTAAAAACTAAGTGGGGAATTTTTGGGTAAATTACTATCTATTATTTTTTATTTATCATATAGTAAATATGATTATTATTGGTTATTAGGTTAAACAAATATATTGTTGTAAACAATATATTTTATATATAGGTTAGTTTGTTATACCCATGAATATAACCGGGTTATTTTTTATCTTCCTTAGAGAAGAGATATAGAAATAATAATCAACCAACACATTAAATATTGAATTAACAAATCTAATAAGGCATTTTTAGGTGTTATATGGATGAAACTATTAGGTTTAAGATACAAATATGACATAAGATGTAAGAATGCCTTATTAGATACAAATCCGCCTATACATACATAATCATTTTGCCATTATTTAGAGAAGAAGAAGAAGTAAGATATATTATTCACTTTAGTATATATATATATATATATATATCCACCATTGTAATTAAGGAACAAGCTTAAAGTTTCATACTTTATTTGGAGACATGGATCTTGTCTTATGGAGAAGTATTTTGGATGTATTGATATGTTTTATATCCTAGATTTAATTTATCCTTGTCATCCTTACATACCACAACAACCTCTTATGAAGCACCTTGGCCAGGGGAGAGATTGGCGATCGGTGGGTTTGTATTCAAAGGCAAGCATTCCTAACTTTGTTCCTCCTTTGTAAGATTAGATAGATATGCATTTTCACTTTTATTCCATGCATTAGGATTTTATATACATTGACATGAGTATATGTTTTTTATGCATATTTACTTTGTATGTTTATTACCCTTACTTTGTGCCATAATTTTTGGTGAGCAATAAACTAGAATTTTAATTTTATTATTATTATTATAATGAATATTAAAAAATATGACTTAGGGTTATTGTGTAGTTTTATTTTACTATAGGATTTAGAACCCTCCCTATTGATATTATTGTGATAAGATATCCCTTCATTCAGTCTAGTGGATCCATATTGGTCATGTTCCCAATTATCTAATGTATCCCCAATCATAAGTGTAAGTAGGTTATATCTTCTCTGAGCTAGGATTAATTTTTGGATTTGATGCATTTATAATTGCATATATTATACTTAATTCTATGTGAAATATAAACCTTGCAAGTTTTCTTTCACACTTGTTTATTTATATCATTTTATTATTTTTATATATTTGTGATACTAGGTTGACTAGGCCAATATAGTTTTTAACTTATGTGCACATTTTTAACACACAATCACGTCAAAATGAATCTATTATTTATGTGCATGTATTCATTAGATATAGGTTAATAAATCAAAAATATTGACATAGTACTCTTATTTAATTATAGATAAAATACTATGTCGAATAGGTTAACTTAGTTTCTTATTCAAATTTATAAAAACAAAGTCATTTAGGTTGACTTAGTATCATAGTTATCTTCCATATAACAAACCAAGTCATCTAGTTTAACTCAATCATCTTAACAGGCTTCCGTAAATATGGGATTACAAAATTAGTTTGACCTAGTTGACATGGTTGGAAAAAATTGAAAGAAAAATTCAAAACATTTCAACATAAATTTCAAAATCCTTAGCATCTTCTAATCCATAAAGGTTCATTTCTTTCTCTCTCTTTTAATTCAATTCTTCCTTACATTTCTATTTTACAAAGTTCACAGTCTTCAAAACTACAATCCTACAACAAACTAGGTCACCTAGTTGACCTAGTTCTATAATCTATCTTATGTCTGAAAGACTAGGTTGACCAGGTCAATTTAGTTCTTAAGGACATTGCTTCTACAGTATTGCCTATCAACTCTATTCTATAATGTTTACATACTATGTCTTCTAAACTGACTTTATACCATGATTAAATTGAGAAATAACAACTATATGTTGTTAATTAATTCACACTTTCACTTTTAGTTGTTTGCATGCTTATAATAACTCACATAGTATAATTAGTTGGTTTTTCAATAAACCATTTAGTTACACTATTTTGATCTTTCTTGAACATACTACCAAATAACATAATTTAAAAATGCATTTAAACATTTATCTACCTAAGGCCTAGCTACTTAGATTTCATCACCAAGGGAGAAGCCAAATTTGGTTTTCTACTCAAGTATAAACATGTGGTTAATGTTATAAATTAGAAAATCACTCAATAATCTTGTCTTTGTAGGATTTTAAAGTGAAGTGGTAGGCCCCAATACCAAGCCAATACCATTGCCAACAAATATCCCTTTCAGCCTAAACATCTTGAAACCATTCATAGATTGATTTCTAGTTACCTACTTTCATCTAACTTCCCTATCACACTTAAATAAAACTTTGTAATATTCTAACATCAATTAAGATGACCACTTAGCTAGTATTTTCTTTTTATTTGACTACTTTCTCTCTACTCATTATATCTTATATTGTAAAAAATTACATTAGCTAGCATTGGTGAAAGGTTTTGTGTTGTGTGCTAATTGGATCATTCTCTTTGATCCCATTATTTGTGTGATTAATTTCATTTCTCTCTCTAAAGTACATTTCAATTTTTTTCCTTTTTCTCAATACACTCATTTTGTTTGGCATAGTCTCTTACAAACTATGTTTCTCCTTAATTGTCGTACTGAGTTGACCCAGTACTCCTTTCTTCTTCTAATTCTAAAATACTAATCCATTATAGTTGACTCTATATCCTTATCAGGCTACCCTTTGTCTCAGGTTATAGTACTAAGTTTACTTGGTTGACTCTATATCCTTGTTGGCTCAATTTGTATACCCTATTTTTAGTACTAGGTTAACTTGGTTGACTTTATACTCTTATTTACATCTTTTATCTCTTTGGTTTTTCATCAACTTTATCTTCCATAGTCTCTCTCTTCCATCATGAAATTCTTGTTTGAAGACAACACTAAGTTGAATTCAATAGATATGATGAGTCTTACCAACCCTAATAGGTTTCCCCATAAGTAGTTTGTGTCTCCTATCTTATATGAAAGTAATGTACATATAGCCACTCACACTAAAAATTATTAGAACCTTCATTATTATTCTTCACTTTATAATCCTCTCTTCTCATTTGAAGATCAACCTAAATTAGAGTATACACAAGAAATGATCTTCTTCATCAATGAGTTTCCTCAACATCGAGGAAAGGATACTTCTAATATTTTCCATCTTCTAATAAGTGATCAAGTTGAGGAACCCCATTTACCTTCTCCCACATTGTACATGGATTTAGGGAGACTAGCTTCTTTATTTCTCAGTTTCTTCCCTCTATTTTGACCCCTTTTCATACCATGACTTCTTCATCTTTGATTTCCTCTACCTCCATGCCTAGTATCTCTACTAACATGGTAGGTTCCACATCTAATGGGCCTCTTCCTAGACCCACTCTTCTCATATCTTCCACTAGTACATCCTTTTATACCCATGGTAATCATGCCTATTGTGTTGCTTCTTTTCATCCCTATACTAGTCCATCTTTTGCCACAAACAAATTATGCCACTAGTGCCTCACTTACTAATAATTCTTCTCAAGCTCCTACTAACACCCATAGTGGTACCCAATCCACTTCTAGCACTTCTAATACTTCAAAAAGTTCTAATAATACAACTCAAACCCATCAAATCTTATTAAAAACTCTTAATCAAATGAATGATTTTCAAGCTAACAATGCAAATTAAATGATACAAATGCAAAATCATCTTATCCATCTTCAAACCACCCTCAATAGATGATATGGGGCATGCATAATCAAAATATTCCCCCACCTCATCTTTGGTATTCCCATGGTAATATTAGAACTCAACCTCCTTTTGTTAATAAAATAATCAAGCATCATCAAAATGAGCCTCTTATATCTCAAATTACTAATATCAATATAGGAGGTATCACCCCTACCATTTCTTACAATGGGTCAAACAATCCTACTCTTCATTTAAAAATATTTATAAATATATATAAATATTAGGTCAAGATAAATACCTTTGTCAATACCATACTACTAGCTAAAACCCTCACAGGGGATGCTTTAGATTAGTAAAACCAACTCAAATCTCATTCCATCATTAGTTTGGAGTATTTAGTCAATTATCTGGTCCAAGAGTTCTAAACTAGTAAGCAACTTGAGACCAAAACCACACAATCTTTCATTAAATAATGAAATATGTTGTCTAATAAATTTGAACATAATATGGTATATGATAACCTTTTCTAGCTATTTACCAATGCTCCTTTTCCAAAGTTTTAATATCAGGTTTGGACTCTCTCTCCATTTACTTTAGAGGAGTATATTGACCAAGATAAGCATCAAGATTTCCTTATGCATAAATTTGAGCAATCCCAACCTTATATGGGTACTCACATGTTACTTAAGAATAAGAATCATCAAGCTACTAATGATGGTATCATCGACTCTTATGTTACCATTCATACTATTCAAGTTGTTCCTAACAAAAATTGGAACAAGCTTCCCCTCCTAACCACATCACTAATCCTCATTTATCTTCAACAAACAACATCAATGTTCATAAACCTTTATCCCTAGTGAAATTACAAAAATGTATACCAAGGCCTCTCTTATGATAATTTAATCCCACTCATCCTATGAAATCTCAGTATGATTACAATAATTTTTTTTGGTTTCATGCTAGTTAGGGTCATTCTCATGAGACTTTAAGGTAGCTTCATAATTTGGATATGAATTTCCTTCTTGGTCCCAATTTTGACCATGATTATATCATTCTCAAATTCTAAAAATACTATGCCATTACTTGCAAATCCCATAAAACACAAACTAAACCTAAATCCTTGAACTAGGCTAATACCCATTTGGCAATCTATAAAGATCCTCTTCCAAATCACCAAGATAACCAAGATAAGCCTACCCATATACCAATAATGTTGATATTATTCTTGAACCAATGCCTAAATATAATGTGGTTAACATGACTAATATGTGAAGGTTAGTTTCATTCATTGACCCTCAACCCATCCACACACCTCAATTATCTTGCATATTTCATGTTATCTAAGATTCTTCTCCCACTCACTTAACCAAGTTGGGGAAAGAAGTTATTATATATTTTAATGAATCAATTCCAACACCTCCAATGGATAACACTTATCATACCATTTCTACCATCCCTATAGCTTATTTATCTACCACTAATGATACTTGAACTTATATCAAAACTTCTTATCACACCACACCTAAATAAACTACCCCATCCTCTCAAATCAATCAATAATCTTGTCCTTCAATTAAACCTTCCATCTATTATCATCATAAATTCACATGTTCTTTGGCTCTTCCTTTTGAGGACATCCTTCAACACTATGTACCTCTTTCCAATAATCTTCTTATGGGTTATGATGAGTGGGATCCTATTTGGAACTTAATAATCTCCCATCTAAAATCCCATTTCTTGAACTTATGTAGACCTCTCATCATCATCATAATCATATTATGCATCTTTTGTTTGAAATAAACATTCCTCATCCTCCCCTAGCAGTATGCAAAGCCACCTTATCTAGATCATAAAATAGAATCTTACAATAGTGTGAAGAAAAGTCCATACATGTTGATGAAACAATAAAAACTTCTCTTTCCCTCAAATTCGCCATTGCTTTTATGATTATTGATGAGATTCTGCTTCATGTAGATGATCTTCCTTTTTTTATCTATTTCTAGATATGTAATATCCAAGTTAAGTGTGCCTTAATTGATGAAGGTTCCAACATTTTCATTGCTTCTCTTGACTTTATCAAAACCCTTGGATATTTTGAATGCAATCTTAAATCCACATGTAACACATGTCAAGGCTATGACTGAAGGTAAATCCTCCTTTAGGTTGTGTGTGGATCCCCATTATTATCCCACATATCACCATTCATTTAAAGGTGATGATCTTCAACTTTAATCTCTATTATAATATTATGCTTGGTAGGTCATGGACTCATTGCATGAGACAAGCTACCTCTTCTTACCAGTGTGTCAAATTTCCTCATAATGGAGCCATCTACAGGATTTAGGGTGACACCAATCCTTAGAATTTTTATTAATTATAATACCATGGTGTGTTCAAGATTCCTATGCTTGAACCCTTTCCAATCATTCCATTTATTGAATCTCAATGGTTTAACTTTCCTATCAATTCCACTCAAGGTTACAATGGTCACCCCAAACTCATCAGGAATATACCCCCTAACTTCCTAGATTTTGATGATGATGAGCTTGATGATATTAATCTCAAGATTAAAACTTTAAATCTCTCACCTCACCTCATCTCTTATCTTCTCTATTATTTTCAACCTCATTATCATCAACCACCTTGTGATGATATCCCCATTATCTTAAACAAGACTCAGCATTCCATTCATCACATGACATCATATGACAAGGTCATCCTTACCTACACCATCGATTTTCATACACTTGATTATGATGATGGATATACTTTAGACGATCCATTTTTAGGAGGTCTAGTTTAGGCCCAAAACATTAAGATTATTATTTATCATTCCTCTTTGCTTCAGTCTTTGAATATATCTTCTAGTATTCCATCCTATATCATTCCTAATTTTAGAATTTTTCCTCTTGATCATAGGGTAGAGATGGTGCACATACCTCTAATTTTTTAAGAACCTCTTAGGAGTATGGTTATTGATCATGTTATGAATGGTCCTTATTGCTTTACTAAATACCACAACCCCTCTAGCCAACTTATCCCTAAGATGATTGTGACTTCCGTTTAGCCTTGTATGAACCCTACCCCTCTTTTAATAGAGCCTATTTTGGATCCTATTCCTAATTTAGTTGAGTCTCTTTCTATTACTGATCCAATTACTCTTTCATTTAAGCCTTGAATAGTATCTCCACCAAACCCACCTTCTCTCGGTGATGGTTTGTTCCCTTTACCATAGATGGCTCCTTCACCCACCAAATAGGCCAATCAACTTATTATAACATTCATAAAATTACCGATCACTGGACTAGAGACTATTCACTATACTAATATTCTTTAGCTTCTATTTACATTCCTCTTATGAGTACACCTAAAAAGACTAATCACAAGTGTATTTAATGATTCCATGGTATAGATAACCATTCATCCACACATTATCAAAAGTTACAACAATATGTCAACACCTTGCATCCCAACACTCCTCAAACCTTAGACAAGGCTATACCTTCCCCAAATGTATTACCTAGTTATCTTTCTAAGTATGAAGAGGTATATTTTCTCTAGAACCAATGTGGCACACATCACACTGATCATTTCCTCATCCTTTAGTAGCATCTTAAGTATCACCCCCTGACCATTCCTTCACCTTATACCCTTCTTCCCACTAGTCACTCTCAAAAGAAGCATCCCCCTTCTTCCCTAATGGCTTCACCTTCTTTGGTTCCATCTTCACTTATGGTCCCTTCTCCACCTACTATTCCTCCACCCATGAATCCCTCACCCATGGACATTCCCTCACCCATGGATCCCTTTCCACTAGTGATTCCTTCATTAGTGGCCCTTTCTGCATCGATGACCCCTTTATCTCCTATAGAAACCACTCCCATGCATTATCCTAAGCATCCCATACATGATAACCCTCATCATCATAATCCTTTAGGCATTCCTACATTTTTTTGTTGAAGAGATTCAACGTGAAGAATTTTCTCAAATTTCCTTGAAGATCGATGAGACTTTAGCTGCAATTCACATTCAACTTCATAGATACTTATCAGATTTTATGGATAATGTGTGTGGAAAAAAATATTAGTAATTATGAACACATGAATGGTGTTCTTACACTTTCATTTATATTGGATGTGTGATCCAAATTTATATTTCTCTCTTTTATATCATTTGAAATTGTGTCAAATTCTTATTTATCTTACATAGTGAATTTTATTTTACATTACATGTTGTTTATGATGTCATTATTTTCTCTTATGGATTATTTTTCATAATTGCATTATTTTCTCTTCTTTAGTTCATTTCTTATAGTTCATTTTTTCTTTTTCATGTTTTCTTGTTACCTTATCTCTATCATGGATAATTTTTATTATGATATAGTTATATAAACCTAGCTTCCTTTAATCATTCTTTCTTTCCCATGTGATCAGTTAACAAATAATTCATCTCATTATAATCTCCTTTTTATAGTCTACTTTGGATATCCTTTTATTTCCCTTTATTCCCTTTCATAAACTAAGCATACACATGGTTGAGACTTGAGATAACATGTTGGTTCATAGTTAATCCTAAGCATTCTAGTCAACCTTTTCTTTGGATACTTAACTTCCTTTAGCCAAAGCCTACGACTCATTCATGTGTATCACTCTATCTCTCATGATAGGTCATTCCAAGTATGTATGGAAGAGGAATCATAAAATCCATAAAACTATGAAAAATCTAAATCATTTAACAAAAGGCAATGATCTAAAAGGCAACATTCAAAAGTTTCAAAAGTCAAAATCACACTAGAATACATGATTCTAAGCACATCTCCTTTTTCTAACTGAAGCTAAGACTCTAAATTTGGCCTTATTATAGAGCCAAGGTCCATTGGGGGTGTAATAGGCTAGAAGATTATAAAAAGAGAATAAAAAAATATTTTAGTGCTACCTACTTTCTCACACAAGTACCTAATCTTCATAGTAGATTGACGACTATATAAGGGGTCCTCAGGAATGGGGAACATATTGTGGGAAGGTAGTTCCATTTTAATTTTATTTTATAAAACCTCCAACATGATTTGATCTTAATATCATACTTATTCACCTACACAACTTTGTGTCTATAGTGAACATGTATCCTTTATATATTGATGGTCACTAGTCACTTTGTATCTTTTCATGTCCTTAGTATGCCTCATGTCTCCTAATGTGTTTTCATAAGACACCTACATTATGATTCTTATATTACCTTTTTTACTCCTTAAAATCCTAATATTTCCTCTTGAAAAATATTGTTTTGTTCACTGATCACTCCCCTAAGATTCCATTTATGAGTTGTAGTGTAATACCATGGATAGGACCTAACCTTCCTCAAAAATTAACAAATTTATCATATTACCATTTCAAACATTCCTTTTTACCATATTTTCACATTATTTACACCTCATCAGTGTTCCCTTTATGAGTTATAGTGTAAGACTATGGATAAGACCTAGCCTTCCTCACAAAATTTTCCAATAATCCAAGTCACAATGAACTTACATGTGTCAAATATGAGATAAGATGTGATTTATTATGAGTTACACATCATTGGCATGTTTTCCTTATTTATTTAGTATGTTTCATGATTAATTCATTAATATTTGACTTTTATCTTCTTATTTTCTAATTGTGTGTAAGAATCCAACCAATTTTCTTAAGTTTCTTAGACTTCCCAACTTGAATTAGTGTGATTAATTTAAGACTATTTTTCTAATTTCATTTCTCTTTTATAATTCCCAAAATTATTTAGTATGATTGATCAAATTAATTGATTTATTTTTATTCCATTATTCTTTCATGTACTTTCCATTTTATTTCATTATTTTCATACTTCCCAATGTGATTTAGTGTGATTTTATTTGTCTTAATTTGGTGCCAATCTTTTTCATGGTTTAAAAACAATTTTTATCCCTCTTGTTTACCAATCTTTGGTTTATTATACTTGTTATTATTTTTGTTATTACACATTTCCCAATGTTAAATATTATGTAGTGCATTTGTTTTTGATTAACTATGCTTTGCAAAAATCCTTTTCACCTATTTATTTTTAACAATGCATGTGTCCTAAATAATGCTAGAAAAGAAAACACAACACATATATTTCCTAAAACATATAAAACAAAATAAAAATACATGAGATAGAAATAAATATATCCATACATCCATAACCACCACCATAATACAAAACATAAGATCAACATCCAACTATCAAAATAGAATATCACTATATATATCATGTGTTTTTTATACAAAATATAAAATACATCATTTCAACTCTAAGGTTAGGCTCTATCATGTATATCTCATGGCCTAGCCATGTTTCCCATAGATGACTCAGGAAATCCCCTCTAAATAGTATGCTATAATGAGAATGTCTGAGATATCAAGCCTACTACCTATCCCTATAATTTGTCCACCTGGGCCTATACCTCTCCTAGGTAAATAATGGTAGCCAAATACACGTCTCTCTCTTGATACAAAGATTTCCATGCATGTGCCTCTCCCATTCCCACCATTATTAGTGGTTTTAGCCCACCTCTATATGCCTGTAGTTACCTCTACCTCATGACCTTCCCCTACTAGTCTAAACTAGCTCACTTGAGTTTGGCAGATGGTACCATGGGATTATACAATGTGGTAGGATCATATGGTACCAACACCCCATCTAGAATATCATAGTGTGTTTCTATGACTAGTGATCCCCATATGACCTCCTCATCATCTGTAGGATCTATAAAATTCAACCCAGATAGATGTTAGTCATAGATACATCTCAAAATATATCTATCTACAATCAATCAAATCTTATACAACTAGTATTCTATATCAAAAACTAAAAATTATAATCATTTATTACCTATCCTAGTGTCACCAATCACCATCTCCCCATCTACTTATCAATCATGCATAGTATCTGCATTGGCTCATCTCCTAAATACCTCATTCATAAGATGCCTCTTAATCAAAGAAAAGCCTAGGGGTATCACCCATAAACATCTCAAGCCTTGCCTTAATGGACCCTCTATAAACCAACTCTACCCTAGGTCAACTGATGGGTCATCCTAGATGACCACCCTTTTTTCTCTCTCTCACTACTAACATATCCATTGATGGTTAATTCAAGGTGGTTACCATTCCTCTTACTATATTTCTAGCTATGGTACCTATGACACTCTTGCATCCATGTACATGCCCTATTTAGATGTTAGTTATCATGCTTGACATGTCTATGGTCTCACATGCCATGGCATAATCTCTAATATTGCAACTAGCACTCCTCCTCCTATCCCCTTTATCTCCCTTGGATACCAAACCCAAAATGTAGGTACCACTATAAGAGTCATCAAGTGAAGGATTTTGAACTATCCTAGTAAGCATGTCATAGGATGTGGTTATACCCACCAAATTTAGTAGCCCATGATTTGTACTCATGATAACCTTGGTGTCACCATCACCCAACTTATCCAAATAGTCATAATGTGTACATAAAGCTTCCACATGATATCTCCTCATGTGGTTGTCTATAGTGATGGTATGTGGGGCATATAGCCTATACCACCTAATATTATCTCCATCTCAAAACTTGAGGTAATCAATCATCAACCACATGGGGCAACCTAGTTGGATGATACATCAATAACCTCTCATATATTTAGGCACTCAGCAATACCACTAGCCCCATGGTCTTATACCCTCTAGACAACATCCTATGCATATCATACATGAGTCAAACCTAGATGATAGAACCTAATTTATAGATTGCCCCTAATACAATATCAACTGACACAAGGCTATCACATACAATATTACCTTTCTATTTGATTTGTGACACAACACTTGTGCTATCACAATCCATATCACAACCTTTCATATATCTAGAATCTAGGAAATATAGACATCAAATAGACTCACCATTAATCCTGGGTAAATCCTATCTAAACAAGTCACCCATTGGGATATTTCTCACCTCTCTTCTTAATCATCTGGTATCCCCATGATCATTGATGTCCCCTTATAGGTAGTCTAAGAAATGAATAGACATCCTCTAAAGTGATACCAACCTCTATGGTATCCCCATCCACCACTCATCTAAAAGTATTGGTGAAGCATTCTCAGGCTCCAAGGAACATGACCACTAGATTATCACTTAATGGAATCTACCACATCTCCATGATGCCTTTCAAGCCTAGCATGATCAATCTAGCTCTGCCTACATCCATCAAGCACTCCAATAGATCTAATAGCCATGACACATCCACCAATTACCAAAATCTCTAGTACCCCTACAAAAATCAAATAATAAAATATGTATTAGACCTCTATGGCACATATAATAAAAATACACTCTTTTAAAATTCACATAAAAAACCAATTTTTGCCTTCATTTATTCACTTCTTACCAATTTGACCTATTTTTTAGCTTATTTGGCTATTTTACTACTCACTCAGGTACCTTAAGCCTTAAAAGTACTATATTGGCGATATTTCTACATTTAAGTACTATATCAACCATTTAAAAACATACTAAGTCAACCCTATAGTACTAGGTTAGCCATTTGGACTTAAAACAATTAAGTCAGCCTTCTTTTTTCCCCCTATAATACTAAGTTGAATTTTTGACTTAACAAATTAAGTTGGCTAATTGATACTATGTCAACGCTTTCCCAAACTAATTTAGTCAGCCAAGTCTCACCAAGTTGGCCCTTTCAAATATTTATTTTCTACCTACTAGGTTGACTAGGTCTACCTTGTTCTTTTAAAATGCCAACTCTTTGACCCATGGTAATAAATCCCTTCAACATTTATTACTCCAATCCCTTTCAACCTAATTCCCCATTTAACCCCTAGTATCTCTCAAATTTTTTGTAGGTTCATTATGATATCTAAAATTGGCCTAATTAATAATTTCCTATAAAACGCTCAATTTCAAATAAAATATTCAAAACTAATTTGAAATTCTTGGTTGCTTTTCTATGTTACACTCACTACAATTTTTATGCATCCTCCTCATCTCATCTTTCATCTCCTCACCATCTTGTCTCTCCAAGCTTTCACTAGGTATCTTAGATCTCTATTTTTCTCTCAAAATAGTCAAATAATATCAAATGAATTCTCTCTTACCCTATTTATAGTTACTATTCAAAATTATTTGCCCTTCAAATATTTACCATCAGATTCCTTATTTTAATCATATCTTTGTTTTTACTAACTCATTTTTCAAAAAGTAAAACTTTATGGATCTCGATGTCATAGAGAATCATTTCCACTAGTATATGCCTATATTACAAAAAAAATGATTTTTTGCTCTTTTTGCACTAATCTCTATAGGTTTGCCTATAGAGATTCACATTGGACACCTTCACATCTCTAGCATTTTTTTCTTTATCTATATTACCGAGGTAAGTAAAGGTATTCATTTTTTGATTCTATCCTTTCATTTATCTTATTTTATCCTTAATTCACTTTACTTATCATCAAAGTTATGTGTCTTCATGCTCTATTCCTAAATCACTATCCCCTATTGCACTTACATGACACTTGATGAGCTTTGACTAGGGAATACGTATACACATACTATTTTTAAAAATTTATCAATTATTGATGCTCTCTATCTTGGAAGAACCCATCAAGTCTCAATCTCTCTAGGTAAACACCCTAAGGGGTGCACTGGGAAAGGGGTGGATAGACCATTAGTGCTTCACAGGATTGTTTTCTCTTTTACCACTTGCTATCTACACACATGTCTCCTAAAAACCAATCCCATAAGCTCGTACTTATCTTTTACACACTCATGTAGTCTTTTACCACATTTAGTACCCATTTTCCTAACCTAAAACCTCTTTTAATAGTTTACATGACTATGTTAGCTATGTTGACCTTGTATTATTATTGGCAAAACTTATTTAGGGTCAAGAGTCGAGCTAGTCCATAACCTAGTAAGATTTTATCAATAATGATACTAGGTGAATTGGGTCAACCCTATAGGACAAGACTTTTAGAAGGGTTTAGGGTTAAATCTTATTATATATACACAATCATTTTTCCATTATTTAGAGAAGAGAATAAGAAGTAAGATATATTGCACATCTACTTATCCACCATTATACTTAAGGAGAAAGCTTAGGGTTTCATACCTTCTTTGAATATTTGGATATTGTCTTATGGATAAGTCTTTTAGATGCATTAATAGGTTATGCATCCTATAGATAATTTATCCTTATCATCAGTACATACCAAAACAACCTCTTGTGAAGCACCTTGGCCAAGGGAGAGATTGAGGCTCACCAAGTTTGTGTTCAAAGGTAACTATTCATAAATTTGTTATTCCTTTGTAAGAGTAGATAGATATGCATTTTCACTTCTCTTCCATGCATTAGAATTTCATATACATTGACATGAGTATATGTCTTCTATGCATGTTTAATTTTTATGTTTATTACCCCCACTTTGTGCCACAAGCTTTGGTGAGCACTAGATTAAAATTTTCATTTACTTGTTATTCATATAGTGAATATGAAAACATAGGACTTAGTTGGGGTTATTACATAGTTTTTCTTGATTGGAGGCTTTGGAACCCTTCCTAGTGATATTATTATGATAATACATCCCCTCATTTAGTCTAGCAGATCTATATTGGTCATGTTCCTAATTATTTAATGTATCCCCAATTGAAAGTGTAAGTAGGATCTATCTTCTCCAAGCTAGGATTAATTTGTAGATCTGATGCATTTTTTATTTAATACAAAGATAAGTAGAAAAGGAAGGATTTGAAGCTAGAAAAAAATTAGGAGTTGAAGAGAAAAAGAAAAACACCTAAGATATAATATGTGTTGGAAGGGAATTCCATGGCCTTAAATATTAAAGGCCACAAGAGTTATTTTATCATTAATTCCATCTATTTGAGTATGATATCACTTTTTGATTACCTTGATAATCTAATGCAGAAACATCTAGGGTGACTGATAAATATTATAATTCCCAAAATACATAGGTAGATTTCAATTAAAAAATGTTATGGAAAACTTCTCAAATTAACAAATTCCTCAAGATAAATCAAATCATTCACAAAGTTTATCTTGGAGATAAATATATTCATATCTTCATTTTATAGCTCCATAGTGATCACATTAAAAATGGGAAACATTAGTTCCTATTCCTAGGTTTAGTGATTTAACGAAATACTTAGTCTTCATTTGTGTCCAAAGTTAATGAAGATCATGGGATTCACATATTTTCAAAAAGTCCAAAGAGTTTCAATGGCCTTAATGAGTTTTCATGAAGTCCATGGACTTCTACGAGCACGTAAATTTCAATAAATTCATAGAGTGCATGAAATGAGTTCCATGGATTTCAATGGAGTCACATAGTGCATAAAATAAGTCCCATGGAATTATTCATTTCATGCATGGAACATGGAGTTCACATATTACACAAAATCATAGAGTCCAAATAATTTTGTGACCTCTATAATTATCCATAAATTCAATGGGGTCAACAATCTCAAGAAACACCCCATGAAGTTAATAGGGTCAATGGTTGAGGGAAAGCCCCATAGAGTTCACATAATTAGTGGAGTTCATTAAAATCATGTGAGGTTGAGAGTCTATGAAGGTGACAAGTGTCACAATCATGACATATTTTCAAGGTGGTCACATGTCACATGTAAATATGGGATATTATATTATTACCCTTTTTTTCTTTCTAGATTTTTTATGAGACTTGGTACCTTATCATCTCTTATTTGAGATTATTGTTACATATTCAATGTTCCACAAAATATGATATATCTTCACTATTACCTTCAATTCTTTGGAAGTGATATCAGATTTTTTATCCCTATCTCCATGGTGACTATCTAATTTGATTATTTGAGTTCTCCTCTCATATTTTTTGTTATGTTTTACAATTAGTGTGTCACATAAAACTATTAATGATTATGAATTTATTATTTGAGATACCTTGTATAATATTCATGGTTTCCTACTTATAGTGATTCATAGATACATTATTGTTATGACACATTTTACATAAAACATTGTGTGTTATCACTTTTAATTTGAAAAAATATAAAAACATCCATAAAATATAAAAACCTAATATTTATCTAACTTCATCTTGGTCATATGATACATATCATGCTTGTTTACCTATTTTAGACATTTATGTATTCATGTTTTCCACACACTTCTCATGATATACTTTGAGTCGAAGAGATTTTGTATATATATGTAACATAATGTTAGTGGACATGTAATATGCGATGGAGGCATCTTCATACAGACTTATTTTACATGGTGATATATTTTAGCTTTCCATTTTATATATGAATATAATTTATAGAGATAAAACATATCTTGATACCATTTAAATTTAGAGTGTGTAAATAGTTTCTAAAAAAAATTATTACATGGATGTTTATATGTCATACCATGTGCTTAATACTTACACACATACACACACACACACACACGCACGCACGCACGCACACACACACACACGCACGCACGCACGCGCACACACACACACACACACACACACACACACACACACACACACACACACACACACACACACACACACACACACACACACACACACACACACACACACACACACACACACACACACACACACACACACACACACACACACACACACACACACACACACACACACACACACACACATGCATGCATACACTATTAGAAAGGGTAAAAGGACTTATTATTAAAGAAAAAAAAATGATATATATGTCAAGAAGAAGAATTCAAAGAGGCATGTTAGAAGAAAGGCCAAATAATAAGTTTATAAAAGCAATACATGAAGGAGAAGAAGGAAGACCATTGATGAATAATAAATATATATTTCATGGATTCATAGTATTAATTTGGTCTTATTTTTTAATTTTTTATTACTTCCATCATTTATAGGCTTAATAGCTTTCCATGTGTTTTATTCTTCCATTAAATTATACATCAATAATGGTGTGGCTACTGGGATAAATATTTGATCTCCCACTTTAGAGTTTGTATTTAGTTTTTAAAGCTTGAGGAAGAAGGATTTTAAATAACATTGATTATATTATAACTAATTTTACCCCATGGTTTAGACAATATTCCAGTGTTTTTGTGGATTTTTTTTGATATGGGAAATTTGAAGAACTTTTAATCTTTGGTTTGGAGCTTGGGTTCTTAAGTTCTTGTGAGGATACTACATATAATTATTTATTTGCATATATTTCAAGTGGTAGGGGATTTGGATATTTTTAATAAGTTATCATGAGGTATTTCATAGTGGTAATGGTGATGATATATCTTCCATTGACATTACTGATATGCACACTAGTGTTAGTTTTGAAGATTGATCTTAGATAATTATTTTCTCATTTGAATGCCATAGTATAGGTTAGTATTGAGATACAAATTAATCACCATGGGGAAGGATTATGTATGAATTTGAGGGTGAATACATTTTGTCACCTTCATTCCTATTGGTTTCTATTATGTAAGTAAAAATACATTGGGAAATAAAGTATCAATGATAGAAAAAGGTGAATGATGGGTTGGCATGATGATCCATTGAGTTGGACAGATGAATGGAGAGTTGCATTTAAATTTTTGGTATAATAACTGATTCAAAATTTATCCATGCATATTACATAAGATAAATATAAAATATCAACACATGTTGATTGGTGAGTTCTACAAAAAATGGTCATTTCATATGCCTGAGTAGCTACAATAATGCATAATAGGTGGTGTAGGTCATGCATATCTTAGAAACTTCATTGAAGGATAATGCAAAAGGCCTACACTTTGGGGATCATAAATTGATATTTACAACTATAGAAATGTATGAGGGGTTTGGAAAAATTTGAGGAAATAAATGAAGAGAGAAGATAACATATAGAGAAACTTAATTGAACTCACATTTTAGTTTATATATGGACTTATAGATCACCTCATGAAGTGTATCAAATTCAATTGGATAGGTTAATTCATATGTGAGCACCCAATACAAAAACATGAAGAAATTGATGAATTTTATGGTAAATATTACATTATAAGCCTTCCTAATTAATGCCTTGTTTGTGTTTTACACTTTGGGCTTAGGGACCATAAAAGGTCTAAAAAACATGGTTCTAGGTTGAGGGTTTAATTTTTTAGTGCCTCTATTTGGTTGTGTAGTTAGATATATCAATGATGATCCCTAGGTAGTTTAACAAATTAGACCATGTGACCAAACCTGATCTAGAAGCCTTACAAAATAATACATGTAGTTCATAATGGAAATTAAGTTGATAAACTATTAATAGTTATAGAATATGTAAATTTATATTTAATATTATCATCTTCCAATAATTGAATACAAAAAATAAATGAACATATTTAATAAAGTTCATCAGTACTATAATGATACCTCAATATTGGAAGGAATTTTATGGGATAGAAGAAAAATGCTCTTTGGTTCCTGATGATGGAAGGTTAAAATTATGTTGGACATCAACCCATTGGATTGGAGAAGGTGATCATGACTATTTATACATAATGGTTAAGAATATACACTAAAATTCATGGTAATGACACATTTTTCTTTCATAAAGCATGTAATAACTTCACATGGGTGGAAGATCTATAAGGTATGAATAAATTTCATATAAAGAAGGAACCATATTAACTCAATGAATTTTATATGAGAGATAAATACCATCATTTATTCTATTGATATATGACTGGTCAATTATCATAAATTGGAATGAGAGGTCAAAATATCATAAAATGTGTAACACCTTGTACAAGGCTGACAAATATTTGCAAATATTAGTTTCATTTTGGAGGATATATAAACAAAGAAAGGGGTTTTAATATGAATTATGTTAGAGTTCAAGAGTTATTTCTTAGGGAAAAAAGAAGGTTGAACAATTGCCTTTTGATCACTAAACATTAATTTTACTCTTACTTGATGAAGCGGGTATATATTGAAATACAATATAGATGGCAATATTATTGATTTGAAAAGGAAAGATAAATTTTGGATTTTTGATTTGTCTCTATGTAATGGTTTTGGTTATTTTTTTCTCACCCAAAGAATAAAAGATGTAAAAGGTCCAATGAAGTAAAATCAATTGTAAATTTTTAATATTAGAAATGCACTTGAGGTTGTTTAGATAGTTAATGTAAAGGAGTAGGTATAGAGGAGTAGGTATGGTGAAGTGAGTATAGAAGATTGGGTATAGAGGAGTAGGTATAGAGGAGAAAGTTGTATAAGAATGGGAAATCTATCATGAGAGGTCATGGAGAGTAGGATTAAGAGTAATTTCTTTCTCAAATGTATTTGTAATAGAGAAAAAGTGTAAAAACTTGTTTTTTTAGGGCCTTTGTGTGTTTTGAAATGATACACTTGTTTAAGTCTGGGTGAGTATTTTCAAGGGTAAAGGGACTTATTATTAAAGATAAAATAAATGATATCTATGTAAATAATGGTATAGTGATCATGGAACTTTGTTGAACATGTTGAGATGGTTGTCAGGAAAAATGGATATAAAGAGATGGATTGATGAAAGAATTTAAAATTTTGCCAAAGAGGAAGCAATAAGAATAGATAAAACTATGAGAGAAGTGATTGCATAACATATTTATGATGAAGTCTATGAAATATTTTGATGAAAACTCCCTGAGCTATTAATTGCTTGGTTATAAATATTGGAGTATTATTATTTCTAGACATCAAGGATGGAACTCATAACTTGATTAGAGTAAAAACTAAAAAACTTATGAAACTTAGACACTGATTTGAATCATGCAGTAGATTAATGGATAAATACTACCATTAATAGGTATATCATTGAGTTTATTTTATAAGTCTATTTAGATTTTGAAACTATGTAGGATCAATTTGGCAGGGGAATTTATAAGAAGTTCATTCAATGAATACCTACTCTGATCAATATGATGGTTGTGTAAAATGCCATGGTGCCCACTCTAGACAACATGGAGTAGTTGATTTAGGAGTTATGGGGATATGTGTTATGTACAAATAAATGATGTGGATCTAAGTAGATATACTTGAAATTGATCCCAAAATAGTGGAGGATGAAATGAGCTAGAGTGAAAATAAGATTTTGGGATTAGAAAGATAACTGTGACAATAGAGAAGATGGAAAATTTTGAATAATCTAGACTTAACTACACCTAGGAGTAGGAATAAGGTAGAAGATGTTGGAGAAATGGGATCCTAGAGAGAGGATTCACAAGTTAGAGAAGTATAGTAGAGGCATAGTAGGAATAAAAAAGTCCCAAGGAATAAGAGGATAAAGTTGAAATAAGTGAGGAGATGTAGCAGAGTGAAGTAAAAGAATAAAGTAGAATAAAATTAGGGTAGTTAAAACATAGAAGTAGCTCATAATTAAGAGGAAATTTGCTTAGAGAAATGGAAGAATATTCATGAGAATAGATTATGAAAAATCATATAAATATGGCAGGTTCAAGATCAATGTTTTAAGAAGCTAAAGATAAAGATCATTCATTTCTATAGTACGCATCCCCCCAACCCAATTTTATTTAGTTAAGACACCAAGAATAAAGGAAGGGATAAGAATAAGTTGGTTTGAGTCATTCATAAATAAGTTTGGAAATCTTAGTGAAGATACAAATAAGTCCTTTGATAATAAGAAGTTAGAAGAAGTGAGATTTAATTTTGAATCCAGTTTTAAAATACCAATAAAAAGTGTGTAGAAACCTATAATAACATTGACTAATGTGCAATAATCTACAATCATAGTCACAAGTTCATAATAAGTCATAATGTTATAATTTATGAGTAACCCAAATATGCATTAAAATCTAGGAATGTTTGTTGTGTTGACTCCAAATGATGGGTCTATAAACCTTGAGCAACATTTGTTAACCTAAAATATGAAGTGGTAGGTTAGAGACATAACTATCGATGATATGATGAATTTCAAGCTCATAGGAAATTTAGAATTTCACACTTTATAATTCATTTAAAAAATATATGTTAATAGTCTATATATATAATAAGTTAAGGCACAATTAGTGTCATAATTCAAAATGAAGAAGTGTACAAGCCAAACTCTTTAGGACCTGAAGGATATCAAGTACTGTAGTGGAGAATCTTTGTGGGACTATTATCATATATTCTTATATGTAATGAATAAAAGTGATTTTTTCATGGAGGATAAAGATAAAGTTACCTAGTTTTTAGAAGAATTATGCTCAAGAATTAGATTTTATATTACATAGTCTTAGTTCATAGCAAAGGTTGATGTTTGATCAACCACACTAAGAGTATAATAGATTAAATATTATGGGTATTCTTCCTTAAAGAGATCCAAATTATAATCTAATATATATACTTTCATGAAGAGGATCAATGATATGCATGAAAGTGATAAACCTAAACTAGGTTTATGGTGCATGGGGTATGGCTGAGAGGGACATCATAACAATGATTGTCCCAAGATAAATCCATAATTATATGAAATATATAGTGTAGTAGGGTATGTAATTGATAAATGTTATGTACTAAAATAATTCATATAAATGTGTTAGATTTTGTACTATAGTTTTTGTAATTCAACCAACTATGTTGAAAAGAGTTATCAAGCCTTATAAGAATTAAATGAAGATATTACTAAGAATGTATTTAAAATTGTATTGCAATAATTACCTATTGTGAAGTAAGGACTCCTAGGATCAGAGGTATAAATGGTGAGTGAAACATAAGTTAGTCATGCATGGGTACCCTCATTGCCTCAATATCAATATCAACCCTAGATCTGGCTAGTTGGATTCCATCATCACCACAATACTAGTACTTATCTTCATGGAATAATTTTATCAATAAAATTGGGCTACCAAATCACTTAAACATTAGTGTGGCTATTATAATACATATCAACAACAATAATGAGGATTTTTTGGACAACAGTCACATGATTGGGGTTATCGATAGAATAGAGGAGGCTATAGAGGAGGATATAGAGGGGATACTTAGGAGGCTATAAAGGTGGTCACAAAAATTATAATTAACAAGATATCAATGCCACCTAATGTTATTTATGTGGTGAGTATAATCATTTTATGTGAAATTATCCTATTAACATGTAGACATAAGTATACTATGTATATTATAGAGTGGAAGGGAAACAAAAAATACAATATTACCTAGTTTTGAAGAAGAGAGAAAATAAAAACTAGTGCGCAACATGAGCATGATTAATGCACATCATAAATAAAATATGTTTATACAAGTAGTTATTAGATAATAATATGTAAATCAAGGACCACCTGCATTAGATATGCCACTAGATCAAGGAATAAAAAGGTGAAATGAGACAACTATCTTGATCATGTAATCAAGAAAGGTTTGATGTTTCAAGACACACATGTCTTCCAAGACATACAACAATAAAGTGCATCAGAAGGAGATACCACAACCATATACACATAGATGTATGTCTAAATTGTACATATCATGAAGTAGGTAGGTGTTTTGACAACACTCAATTTTTTTATAATTGCCTATCATTCTAAAAAATGAATATATCTCCTAGAATATTACAAATTTGTTGCATAATATTAAAGAGTGCACATAGATGGGATAACAATGTACCGATAAGGTGGTATAGTATCTTAAAACAAATAAATCATGGGATGTAGACTCATAAATAGACATTAAGCTTGTAGTATATGAAATACCTAATATTGTAGTTAACCTCAAGAGTAATGTTAATATGATCCTGAGATCTACATGGGAACCATTGGTATGCCACACTTGAGCTATAGTCCTATCACCATTACCCTCAGACTACAGTTGAGTAGAACCAATTGGTCACATCGAGGATGTAGAAATAAGATTGGTTGAGCTAAGTCTACATGGTGATTTTGATGTTATTGACATGAAGACATCCAAGACCCATTACCCTACCATAATTGGTAAGAAATGGGATTATGATGGTTAAATGACTATTAATACAATGTTAAACCAACTAGAGGCTCATCAAGGAGACAAGATAGTTGTCATTCCTTTGAATAAACAAGATTAGAATCCTTATATGATTTCTAAGGAACTAGAGTCACCGTATGACTAAAATGGTAATATTTGTTTAAAATTCAACATATATACACAAAATAATGCACTAAAAGATATTGAATATCAATTTTTGAACCCATAGATGTAGCAACCATAGATAACAAAACAACCATTTTATAAATTGGTGATAACAAAATCTCTAACACCCCAGTTTCAACTTGAAGGTTATACCTCTCCATCAGTGTGATCTCCTACTAAGTCAGAGGTGGATTTTGTCTATAATATAGGTACTTTTGACTATTCAAGTCACATTGGTCTCTTCACACATGATATGCTTGGGATGAATCATTTTTATTACTAAAATAAGGTGAGTAAGGTCTTAGAAACACCTTCATGATAACTATGTTGGCTTAAGGATAGGTATATTTTGAATCATTGAGGTTCCTTAAGAATTTTTATTCATTATATGAGATCTAAAAATCTTTTTTTTTAAGTCATAGGTTTCCATTAGCCATGTAGTAAGCTTATTGGAGTATTTTTCAATGTAAATATGTATCAAAAGTCTTATATGAGGTCTTGTTTAACCTTATCAAGTTCCATTTCATGAATAAAGGAATTCAAGTTGCCCCTCCATGCAAAATTTTATGAAAAATACCTAATAAGTATTCTTAAGTCCTAGGGTCATATCAATATTGTAGAGGCCTATTCAATTACTTTTCAAATGTGAAATAGAGGGAAAAGGTCTTAACAACACTCATAAAGTCATAAAAGGGATGAAATTTCTAAAATTCATTCATTAGGATCATTATAATTGGTGAAAACATTCAAAAAAGAGACATTAAGATCTCTTAGAGGCTTAAAATTCTTTCTCAATCATCTAAGTCCATACTTATTATTCAAATGGCATATTTGACTTGGTTTTCCCTCCATTCCTATCTGTTGGTGGAATTCTTCATCTCCCAACAATGGCAAAGTGCATTTAGACCATGATTAAGCCTATTACCTATCTTTAAGCTCTTATTCAGGGCATTCATATTGTTTCAAATCTTAAAGAACATCAATATGATTTTGCATGATTCGAAACATGTTTGTAAGATATTACAAGTCCAAATAAGCCAAAAACCACATAGGAACATTTATAGACCTAAAAAATAATAAATAGAGTTTTGGTGGGGTAAGTAGGAAGAAATAATGGAAAGTTTGAGTTTTAATGATTGGTTACAGGTCTAGGAGAACATGCACAATCTTTAATGAGACTTATAAGGGTATATGAAGATCAAGTATCAAGAGTTTTACAAACTTATAAGATTGTAGGGATCAAATATTTTAGCATCTCTAAAAGATGCAAAACAAGGACTCTAACTTGATTTAAAATTAATTCATGACTAATTATAGATATCTATAGGTTTCAAGTAATCTAAAGAGAATAAATGATGAATTATAGGTCTTTAAAGTAGATAAAATGAGGTTTGCAACTAAAAAACAAACCTAAGAACAATTTATAATCTTCTTCCTATAGGAAAAATCATGTTATTTCTTACTTCTAGTTATGCATGGTACTTTGAGAATGTGGAAATGGTTTTTCTAGGTCTTAATTCACCTCTTGATGGTCTTTAGACTTCTCAAGAACTAAAAAATCATGTGGATCCATTTGAGAAGTTTGCAGGCAGTCTAAAAACCTTATAACTTGTGTTTTCATCTTTGGAGGATTCTCAAGGCTTGAAAATGTATCCAAATAAGTTTGCAGGCATAGAAAAAAGTATATAAATTATGTCCAAACTCATCTATAATCTTGAAAGGTAGGGAGATAATGACCTATGTTTATATGGATATGTAAACATAAAAAATAGTGTTTGCCTGTGTCGGAATCAAAATAGGTTTTCATGACCATCTAACTTAGTTGTAGGTTTTTAAACATTAAAAGGAAGGTATACTAGAATATATAAATTTGAATGGTCATTATAAGATTTTAAATCAAGAAAAGGAGACTTGAAACTGAGTTCCAAAGCCTACAGGAAGACAAGGAAGGTTTTGATAAAGATTACAAGTTTTTTTACAATCTTCACAAGGATTTAAGACAAGAAATAGAAGATGTGAAGGTTATAGAGGTTGCATGGTAAGTCCTAAATCATTGAAGAGAGAAGAAAGAGGTTTGAATTCCCTAGTAAGACAAAAAAAATTGTAGGTGTGATGTAGGAGGATCATTCACATTTTTTCTTCTTTCTCTTCTTGCATGGTATATGTAGGGTTTTTTTGGGAGTTTAACAAGGATTAAAGGACCCCTTTGGTGGTCCCAAAACCATAGAATAATTATGCCATCACGTGGATCTACCAAATAGGATTGAAGATAATAAAAAAATTCTTAAAGCCCTAAACCTTCATGTATGCATTGATTTCAAAGTTTTAATCAAGAGGAAAACATGATTTCTTCACCCCTAGAGTACATTTATTGGTTCGTAAAAATGTGTAAGGGCCTGTATGATGTTGTAATATTATGATAGATTTTTCATAATCTCTCAAAGTCTCTACAAGGTCCTAGGATGGTATTCATAAAATAATATTATAACTTTTACAAGTAAAACATGCAAGGTTTTCATGATAAGGCAATGTTGATACAAGATTCTTGAGCATGATTCAAGAGTAAGTAGGCCTGCAACATGTTTTTATAGTCTTAAGACCTTCATGATGGAAGTTGTAGGTAGTTTTCAATGTTTCTAAGAGACTTTTCTTAAAAATTTCAATCTCCTTCCAATAAAGGCAAGGTATTTCAAGTTTTCTTAACTTATAATGATAAGATAGAGGGTTTAGAGCTTATAAAACCTTCCTTCAAATTTGATCGTGCAAGGTTTTAGGGTTTTAACATGATAATATATGTTTTCAAATTATTTTTAAAGTTTCTATGACCTCTATCAAGCAATAAAACATATAAAAGTATAGATAATTTAGGCAAAATTGTAGATCTTATAAGGTTCAAGTGTTTCCAAGTTAGACAAGACTGAGAAGCTTTAAATATAATCAATTACAATGATCTAATGGAGGACTGTAAGGTTTTTGGTAGGTTTTAGAATAATTTACAAACAATTAAGAGAGTCTCAATCTTAATAAAACTCACATAGGTCTAAAATAGTGAGAAATAAGGTTTTCAAGTTAAAAAAGGTTTCCATAGCCAAGGTTTTTAAGTCTTCATAGTTCTATGACTTCTTTCAGGGCTCATCCAAGTTTGTTAAGGAGTAAGCAAGGTTTATTGAGTATGAACAAGAGTATTTACAAGTCTATGATTAGTTTTTAATATTCTCAAGGTTTTCATCCCCCCAACTATTATCATTCTCTCAAAGTGCCATGGCATAAATTTCTATAGGTTTATGTCAAGAGTTTCATGAGGTTCCCTACAAGTATAAAGCATAAAAACATGTTTGTAGTTCTATGTGGATGAGAGTTAAAAAATCTAAATGTCTACATGTATATAGAAATTAAATAGGGTTTCCATTAATTTTAGATCTCTTATAAATAAGTTTACAGGTCTTCAATAGGATCTTCATAATGTTGAATAAGAAGATATGAGTTCTTGAGTTCAAACAAGCATACCTATAGATATGTGGGCATGATCAAAAGGTTTATAACTAGGTTATGAGATTTATTAAGAAGATTTGATATAGTCTATAGTTATAAAAGGTTGTAATGATAAAGTAGACCTATAACAAAGAGGTTTTTATTATCCAAATTTGGTTACCATAGACCATTTTAACAAAAAAAATTGTCTTGTCAAGATTTCACCTTGGTTTTTGAGCTTGAAAATCCTTCATGAGGTAGGGTTAGCATTGTTTAAGGTATTTTTGACAAGTTTAAGGTAAGTATATTTTATCTTCATGCTTATCTAGTCATGAATTACCTTGGTAAAGTAGGTTCAAGAGTGTTAAAGGGTTAAAAATTATTTCTCATGCCATGTGTTCCAAGTGAGAGTTATTTAATGTGTCTCATGGTCCATACATGTACATTAAATAAATTAAGAATCCATATCTAATGTTATAATCCAATTTGACATGATTTTTTTATCATTTATAATTTATAATAAAGGACTATGGTAAGAATGTGGAAATTTTATAGAATAATGGAGTATTTGAAACATCATCCCATGTCTTTATAGATGTAAATAAGCTTAGAGAACACTTTGTGGTTAAACATAATCAATTTTTAAGTAGATTATGATAGTTATCAAGCCAAAAGGAGAGGTTTTCAAGAAATTTATATGGGTTTTAGGGTGAAGATAAATTCCAAACACTCATACCACTCCCTCCAATCTATACAAGTTCAAATCCATGCATTTGAGGAGGTTTAAAACTCAAACAGGGAAAAAACCTATTTATCTGTCCTATCCCTCTCCTTGGAAGCTCTAGAAGGCACTTTGGTTTTTAGATGGTATAGGTAGGAAAGAGAAATAAATTTAGATGGAATTATTTTGGTGGTTTATGTAGTTCCTTATACCCTTTAAATTCGTAACTTATATAAAAAATCACTAAGAAGTCTAGGTGATCAAAATGCTCTCGCATTCCTCACAACCAATGATTTTAAATAGTTTCTAAGCATGAGTTGGAATTTTAATTAAATGTATAATTATAAAAGGTAATATATAGTTTAAATATACCTTTCAAAACTTTTTCATTACTAATTTGGCACATTGACCCTCTGAAGAAGTAAAACCTTCATGTTGAATGAGCTACAAACTTAGAAAATAAGTCACAAGAAAGGTTCAATAAATTTTAAATATTTCCTCACCCTAAGTGATATTTAAGTAGTTTAAACAAATTCCTAATTACTCCTACTAACCTCCTCAGGAGACCCAAATAGTGACGTATAGGTCTGTTTGAGGACATACATGAGGGAGGGAACTTGTGAGGTGAATGAGAAGTATGAATACCCTATAGGGATATATAAAACCATGTAAAATATTCTTACAAAGGATAGAGTATTTGGTGAAAGATGAAAAGACAAAACACATAATTGAGGGTCAAAAGATACCTACCTGCCTGAATCCTTAATAGGTCTATTATAGTTAGTGAGGCCAAGCCTTGAACATGTGAGACCTAAAAATTCAATGGAAATAATATTAAAAAATGGGTAAGAATGTTTTAGGGGTAATTTATATGTCTAAAAACAAAAAAACTTGTAATTTGAGGGGCTTTGCTACCCCAAACCATGCTCTCAGTCCTCACACAATCAACTAGCCTGAGAGGTCAAATTTGTAAAGATAAAATCTTATTGGAAATAGTGCATGGTGAAAATTAACTTTTTTAGGTGATTAAGGAGGTATCTTACTTAAAATATTTGGTGTTGGTCCACTCATTAAACCCCACACTTGTATGAACAATCTTTAAAACTAGAGGTCTCTCTAAGCCATGTGTTTGCCTTATGAAGGAGCACATAAAGCATTTTATTTTGATTTTAAGTATATGGAGGATTTTCATGGGAGATAAATCTCATAGGGGATTTTAGGTAGGTCTCCATACTCCCATATTATGTCATTTTTTCTTGGATTAATTCCATTTTCTTTATGAACCACCATTAAGATGGTAAACATCTAAAACCCTTGTTAAACTCTCCTAGAAGACTCGATGAGAGAAAATATGAGTTAAATGCCTTAAAATGAACTAGTTTGTATTGGATATGACCATAATGATTCCAATATCTCCAATGGGTACCTAAAAAACACACTTGGTGGCACATGTGAAGGATAAAATACACATAATAAGCCTAAAAATCTTAATTACAATCCCATTTATGAGTGTGCAAGGTGGTGGTAAGCCCCAATTCAGTTAGAGAGGAATTTTAAGCCTAGATAGAGATCCCATCACCACCTATGCACCTTTACACATATCCTAAGGCAGTATATGAACTTTTAAAGTCAATAATTTAGGCGTAAAAGGGTTACTACACTACTTTGTTAACCAAGAATCTTAATTATAGGCCTATAGAGTAATCTTGGAGAGATTTACTATAACATATTGAGTTTTACTATGATGGTAAAGGCCTGATTAGAACATATTCAAGATTTGGATCTTATAAATTTATTGAAAAAACACTCTAATTCCTTCTTGGGCCTGAACATGCATCTAAGTAGGGTTTTGGCCATTTCTTATTTCACCCATCCATACAGGGTCTTAGACCCTCAAATTTGACATGAAGAATGTTTAGGGGGTATGGAAAGTGAATCAAAAATTTACTTGAGGTTTCACATGTATGAAATATAAATGGATCCAAATCTCAATTTACTAGGTCTAGAGACCTAATTGAAGGCTAATTAGAGAGAGAAATAGGTGGAGTAAATACACTTTAACTCATTTTATAGTGATTAAACTTTATATATATTAGGAAGAGAATAGTGGGTACTCAAATCTATGATTAATTTTATAGGATCATCTGTATATTGTCCTAGACAAGGAGCTTTGTCTATTTTGAGGGCTACAAGGAAAAAAGGCAAAAGCCTTGGGTGTGAAATGGAGTGATATAAAATATTTAAGTTACTAAAAAGTGTTGATACAAATTTGATAAAGTAGGTAGAGCTGATTAATGGAGAATTATTTAATTCATGAAGTTGGAAAAAGGATTTGAAGCATTTGAGCTTAAAGAGAGATAATAAAGATTGTGTACTTTTGAAGAAAAAAGAAGAAGTTCAAAAATTTGCAGAAGAGTGGCATAAAAACTTATTAGTCATGTCACATGTCATTTAAACACTTTATAAATATCCTTTCAATTTTTAAGGTGTAGTCTCAAAATTAAGGAGTTAGATTCAAGAACACAAGATTCCCCAAGTAACCTATTATTCCAATTTGAAGGACATCATTAAGAAAGTGTACACATGTTAATGAAGACCTTTAGAACTATTTTCTTGCTCAAGTTCTTGCATTAAAAATTCATCCTTGGTGGATGAGACTTGTCTATGATCTTATATTCCTCCCTCCCTCTCTCTCTCTCTCTATATATATATATATATACATATATATATATACATATATATATATACATATATATATATATATATATATATACATATATATATATACATATATATATATACATACATATATATATATATATACATATATATATATATATATATACATATATATATATATATATACATATATATATATATATATACATATATATATACATATATATATATATACATACATATATATATATATATATATATATATATATATGTAGCCTTGTTTGGATTTGTAAAGAATCCTCACATTGGTTATGGGAAAACCCTACCAAAATTAAGTCTTGTATTTTCATATTGGAATAAATTAAATCTATATATTTTATCTTCATCTTGTATACAATGAACTTGAATGGGTTGTTTTGGTGAACCCTTACTGATAGTAAGTTTGCTTCCTTGCATTTGCACTTCTTATTCATACCTCTATATAAACTTGTCTCCTTTCACATGTCATAAGAAGTGGTGTGCATGGTTTACTTATTTATATAATTTATAAATCATTAGTGTCTACTATTACTACCTCTTGGATGATCATCCTAAGCTCTTGAAACCTTCATATCCTTCTTATTGAAGAAATAGTGTGATAGGGACTATTTTGAAGTGGTATAATCAAATTGTAAATTAGTATTTCATAGTGTATTCTTAGCAAGCTAAGGATATTATGTTTGGTACATCACCTCCAAGTTTATTTACTAGTTTTAGATTTCATATTTCCATTTTCCAAGTTAATCAAGTACTATATTTTTTAGTGTAATTGTTGTACTTAGGAGCTAGCCCAAAATATAGAGGTTTGGTTCACCTAGAGGTTACTTGCAACCTAGGATCAATCCTATTACATAGATCAATTGAGAGGGATTGAATACACACTCTCAAGGGTGAAAATTTGATCTATAAAAATTCTAGAATTATTATATGGATACAATTGGAAAGAGGTTTTCCAATATTGATGTTGGTCTTGGTAAAAGTGTATTTATAGCAGCCTTTTACATGCAGCATCTGGTGACTCCAATAAGTTCTAAACTCTTGGTTGAAAACTAATGAGCCAATTTTCATGACAAACATGACTAAAAGATCAAAATTAAAAGGTATACATTTTGAATTTTTTGAATTAACTTCATATTAATTCAAAATAAATAGGTTCCCTCATACTCTCCCTTATACCAAGTCACCTAGAACAAATCTTTATATTCCTTTCTATCCAAGTCTTCCAAAGGATGGTAGTATGGATATAAATTTACCCTTTGTTTAATTTAATTTTGCTTACTCCCATTTAGCATGTTAGGGACTTAGAAAACTTTTGTAACATCTATAACATAACTCAAGAAAATGTGGCCATTAGGTTGTTTGAAATTAGTTTTAAAGGCATGGATTTGGAGTGGTATAAAATCTTATCCCCTAATTCCATTGATTCATGAGATGACTTAGGAAAGAAATTAAGAGATTTGAAGATAAAGGTGATAATTTATCCTTGGCCAAGAAATTGACCACCATAAAAAGAGATCCTAAAGAATTTATGTAAGATTTTAATGCTAGGTTACAAAATACATAGGATATGATCCCAATTCTTGTAAGACCTACTCCAAACTATGTATTCTTATATTACCTTAAAGATTTGAATAGTGATATAGTGGTTATGATTCAATATATGTGTGAGAATACCTTACCAAATGCATATTAAATTGATATTAGAGTTGAAAAAAATCTAATCCAATATGGAAATCTTACTCTAAGTCCCCCTATACATGTGTTCCCTAACATTCAGTCCCCTACTCCAGCTCTTGCTCTAATTCCTATCATAACTAGCCATGAGTTGGCTTCCCCTAGTCAAGCAAGTAACCTAAATGATGTGGAAGGGCCTCTTAAGAATATTACAAACAAATTCGTACAAATGGAGAGAAAACAAAGTGAATTTCATAAGCCTTATCAAGTTCCACACCAATATCATCATCCCTATCAATTAAATACACCACCTCCTAAGGAAATTGTCAAGGACAAGGCTATATCACTAATGTTAGACCATATATAAGTTTTAATACAAATTCATCTTCCAATTCAAGATATTTGGTACCCACCCAAAATAATCTAATGCAAGGGAAATAATGGCCCTCTCAATGTAATCAATCTTATGAGAAATATATCAATCAAGATGGAGGGTTTAACGAAGCTTGTGTGGCTTAAGATATAATAATTCCTTCTCTAACACAAACTAAAGCTTTAAACGAATTTATGGATGTTGGATAACAAGGTTAGTAAAGTTTTAAACTTGTAAAATTTTAATAAGAGGAATATTATGTTGTAAATCAAGTGTGTAGCTCAATCAGGGTGGTGGATAGTTCTATTGTAGCTAATACTAAGTCTAAAAGGAGGGCTATTGAATAAGAACAAGAGAGTGGAAAGGGTATAACTATAATTACCACTATGAATAAAGGGATGATATATCATAATGTTAATTATAAGACTCAATAACTTCAAATAAATCATAATGATAAAAGTACATTTGTACACCAAGCCCAAAGTGATGTCATAGCTCCTAGAAGATAGCCAAAGACTAGTGATCCTTCTCTCAACATAGTGGATCAAAAGAAAAATATTCATGTAATTATGCCTATGCGGGACACCTTTTATATTTTTAGGCAAAGGGATGCTACAATAATATCTATCTAAGCTTATCTCATCATTAGGAGTAGCAAGAAAGGGTATTGTTGTGTTCACAAATACATCCAAGCCTAACAAGTCATAATAAGGTAAAGTGAACAAGCCTCCTCCCTTTTATTTTTTAGTGATAATTGGTGATTGTTTAGTGAAAATTATATGTTAAATAATGAGGATTTAAACTCATTCATGCCAAAGTAAATAATGGATAAGCTAGACGTCAAATATGAGACTAATACTAAAGGTGTGATACAACTAGATGTATCAACCACTAGGATAATTGGTGTTATCAAGGGTTTGAATTTAACTCTTCATATTTATCCTAATTTATCCATTATTATAGATGTGGTTATTTTTGATTTTCCACCATACTTTTTCCTTTTCTTGTCAAGGGACTTCATGACAAAGATTGGTGGTTACTTGTCATCAGATTGGTCCTACATGGATTTTAGGACAAGATATGGCATCAAAGTTGCCATAAAATAAAAATATATATCAATATTTCATATGGATCCATAAAAAATAAATTTCACTAATTTTAGTTATACTATCATTGCTAAGGAGGATCACCCTAGTGACAAAGATCCAATTGCTAGTCTTGAAGACATTTCAGATCTCTTCCTTGATGAGTGAGGGGTAAAAAATCATGAATTGGACCCATATATAGGTGTTTAAGAGGTTGGTATTGGGTTATATTGTTTAAATTAATAATTTATAGTCATACCCTCTATCTTATCCTAATGATGATAGTGATCATTTGTGGAAATTAATTTTTAGAAGAAGGAATGGAAGGTGTAGGTACTATGTTTATTTCTCGATCAAATGAAAGGTAATATTTATCCATTATAAATTATTTTCGTGGTAATTTTAATGAAAATAAATATAAATATATTATACATGGGATTTAATAGGCAATGAAGAAATAAATAAAGAAAGTACAAGCTATAAGAGATAGTGAACTAGTTGTACACAAAGTAAGAGGTAAGAGTGCATCTAAGAACACATTGTTAAGGTCATACAAGCATAAAGTGTGGGAACTTATTTAATATTTTGAGGATTTTGACATCAAATCATTCCCAAGGGAAGATAACCAACATGATGATAGGTTGGCATCATTTGGATCGTAAATTGACATCCCTAATGATGTCAAGAATCCAAAAATTCAGCCACACATCATGGTAGTTGTAAGGCCTTAAATATCAGAAAATGATGTCAATTGGAAAGTATTTGAAAGTGATAAACAAATAAAATATTTTATCCAAAAATAGGTTGAGTTTTAATTCAAAAACTAGGGCAAGTTGCAGCACCAATATGGAGACCAAATTGTGCAATTAATGTCTAATAAAATTCCTAAAGTGATGGTTACACTTAAGAATATATTCAATGAAAGTGATCAAATGAGGAAAGATAAATTAATAAAATATTAAACGGAGGAACATCATGAGAAGGTGGTTATATTAAAATATAAACTCCTAGCTTGGAAAGGTATGTACTCTAGCTAAGAAGGTTACATTTATTGAGTTATGTAGAGAATTTTATGATATTTTTGATTGGGAGTATAGTGACCTCAAGGGGTTTAATCCCTCATTGGATAAACATGATATAGAATTTGATCCAAATGATAAGCCTATAAATCAAAGGAATATAATCATGAGTCCTAAATTGGAGGTGCTAATAAGAAAAGAACACGCTAAGTTAATGGAGTTAATAATTATCTTTCCTATCAAACACTCTTCATGGGTTACCAACTTAGTTCCTATGAGAAAAAAAGTGGTGAGATAATATTATGTGTGTATTTTATATAATTGAATAGGGTGTCATTAAAGTATTAATATCCTCTACCTTTAATAGAGTAAATACTTCAAGTAGTGGTAGGTTCTCAACATTTCTCACTTTTGGATGGCTATTACGGTTACAACCAAGTGTTGGTGAAAGAAGATCAATATAAGGCAACCTTCACTAATAAATGGGGCACATATGACTATAATATAATGCTGTTTTGGTTTTCCAATGGAGCTTCCATATTAAAAAGTTACATGGATATGGATTTCCAAGTTTTTATCAATGAGATGGTATTAATATACCTTGATGACATAACCATTTTTTTCTAAAGATGATAGTGACCACTTGAATCATCTAAGGCTAATATTTGAAAGGTGAATGTAGTATGGATTTTCTATAAATCCCAAGAAGAGTTTTTTTCTACTCATGAGGGTAAACTACTTGGACATATTATTTCTAAAGATGGTCCTACTATAGATCCTAGTAGGGTGAGTACCATACTAGTTTTGTCATTGCCCAAACATAAGAAAGCTTTGAAAAGTTATTTTGGTAATATCAAGTTTGTTATGAGGTTAATACCTAGAATTTCCACTCTTGTGAGGCCTATAATAGCTATGTTAAAAAAACATTAAGTATTTTTTTGGAACAAAGAAGGTAAGGCTATTTTTGAGGCCGTCAAACAAGCTATTACTCAAGAACCTACACTAATCAACCCTAATTTTTATAAGTATTTATTGTATGATTTTGAAAATATTGACACCATATCTTATATGTTAATGTAGTAGAATAATTAAATATTGAATAAATGATAGCCTTTTTTAAGTTAAGGGCTAGAGGGATATGAAGAAAGATATACATATGTTGAGAAAAAAGTATTGGTAATTATAAGAAGTCTTAATACATTCATGAATATGGTGTCCAAAAAAAATACATGTCATGGTAACTCATCCAAGCATAAGATACTTCCTCTTGAATAATGACTTGAATGAGAAAAGAGATGGATGGATAACTAAGGTGATGGAGTATGATGTTGAGATCAAGGAAACTAATTTAGTAAGAGAAAGAGAGAGGGTTGTGTGATCACCTTGTTAAGGTGTGGAGCTAAAAACTTCACCAGATGAGTAGATGCTAAAGTTGCTAGATTTACACAATCACTGATGATGGCAAGGAGTCGACCAGTAGCTGTCGGCGTTGGTCATGATCGGCCGACGTCGGTCACAGGCAGACAGGCAGGGACTGACATCAGTCACCTGTGTGTCCAAAATCTATTTTTGTGGACATAACAGAATGTTTGCATGATAGGATTAAGTGTTAGTCTTAAGTCCGCATCTCTATCTTTAGTAGGATTGTTTTGAGCCCTTGATTAGGAGGTGCATCTAATGGTTGTGAATGCATTGTTCATGATCCCTAATCTTATATAATAGGGATAGATCTTCATAGCTTATGTAAGTGTATGAGAATAGTACAAGACATATTGTATATGTGTGTATCAATCCAGGTTGTTGGACTTGATTGTAAACTCTTGAGGGAAAGAGATCTATACATCTGAGAGGTGTGAGAAGAAAGTGTGTAGATTCTTCATTGTATTTCCTTCTGGAAGAGTTTAATACAAGTTTTCATGGTGGTTTCTTATATCTCTTATTCTTTGCTATTTTTGATTCTAGTTGCTTTCAATTCTGGTTTAATTCTGTGTTTAATTGCTTGCATAAAAGTGATCAAGTTTGTTAGTTGATCCCCAACAAGTGGTATCAGAGCTCAGGTTGACTAACAGGTGTTTCAGATCTGGTTAGTGTTTGTTGATTATAGGTCACTCACAGGGGTTTCTGTTTGAGTGGGAGAAGCAATGGCAAAAGAAAGTAAACTGAGAATAGAGAAGTTTAATGGCAAGAATTACCAATTATGGAGAATGCAAATAGAGGATTATCTTTATCAGAAAGATCTATACTTACCATTGGGTGGGGTTGATAGAAAGCCCACAGATATGGAAGATGAAGAATGGGAAGTTCTTGATAGAAAGGCTCTTGGATCTATAAGATTGAGTCTAGGATCTTTTGTGATTTCTAACTTGTCACAGGTAAAGACAACAGTAGAGTTGATGGACACTTTAGCAAATTTATATAAAAAGCCCTCAGCTTCAAATAAGGTATATCTTATGAAGCAGTTATTTAATTTGCAAATGCAGGAAGGTGGATCTGTATCTAATCATCTTAATGATTTCCATGGAATTGTAAATCAATTAAATTTAGCCAAAATAGTTTTTGATGATGAAATTAAAGCTCTTTTAATTTTATGATATTTGCCTAAAAGTTGGCATAGTTTAGTAATGGCAGTTAGTAATACTACATCTGCTACAAATATCTTGAAAGTAGATGTTGTTAGTGTAATCCTAAATGAAGAGACTCGCAGGAAAAGCACAGGGGAATCATCAGGTAATGCTTTAAGTATTGAAAGCAGGGGAAGGAAAAGAGAAAAGAGCAAGCATGGGAGATCAAGGTCTAAGTCAAAGATGAGCAATAGATCCAAATCCAAAAATGGAAAAAAAAAAGATAACCTGCTAGAATTGTGGAAAGAGAGGACATGTAAAGAAAGATTGCTAGTTGAAGGTTAATGAAGAGAATCAGCATGAAGGTAATGAAGAAGCAAAAGTTGCAGGTATTGTTGCACAAGATGCTCTTTCACTTTATTTGCATAATAAAATAGAATCTTTGGTTTTAGATTCTGGGGCCTCTTTCCATGCTACCCCAAATAGAGAATTTTTCAATGATTATGTCCAGGGAGATTTTGGAAAAGTTTATTTAGGGGATGATGAGCCTTATAAAATTGTTGGCAAAGGAAAAGTGTAGCTGAAATTGCAGAATGGAAACACATGGGTGTTGAAAGATGTCATGCATGTCCTAGCCCTGAAGCAGAAGCTAATTTCTGTAGGAAAGTTGGGTGATGAGGGTTGTACAGTAACTCTCACAGCTGAATCTTGGAAGGTTACCAAGGGTGCACTTATATTAGTCAAAGGTAAGAGAGTAGGTACTCTCTATTTATGTAATTGTATTACTGATTATTCTCATATATTATCTACTTTAGATGTGGATGCAAAGTTGTGGCACTAGAGGCTCGACCACATGAGTGAGAAGGGAATGACTATTCTTAAGTCAAAAGGTAAGCTTTCAGATTTGAAAAGCATAGATCTAGATTTCTGTGAGCATTGTGTTTTTGGAAAATAGAAGAGAGTAAGGTTTGTTAAAACTGGGTCAACAAAGAGGAATCACAGGTTGGAGCTTGTTCACACAGACATGTGGGGACCAGCTTAGGTAGCTTCTATTGGAGGATCACAGTATTATGTTACTTTCATTGATGATGCTACAAGAAAGGTATGGGTCTATTGTATACGAATAAATCTGATGTTTTTGACACTTTTAAGTTTTGGAAAGCTTTGGTTGAGAATGAAACAGGTAAGAGATTGAAGTGCCTTAGATCTGACAATGGTGGTGAGTACTGCAGCAATAAGTTTAGAAGTTACTATTATATGAATGGAATATGTAGGCAAAGGATGATTCCAAGGACACCTCAGCAAAATGGAGTTGCTGAAAGGATGAACATAACAATATTGGAGCGTGCACGGAGTATGAGGTTGCATGCTAATTTGCCCTTATAGTTTTGGGTAGAAGCCATAGATACTATAGTTTACCTGATTAACAGAGGACCCTCTACATCTCTGGATGGTGGAATTCTAGAAGAGGCTTAGACAGGTAAAAAGGTAGATATTTCAATTCTCAGAGTTTTTAGTTTTGAAGATTTTATGCATGTTGATAAATAAAATAGAAAGAAGCTAGATGCTAAGTCTATGAGGTGCACATTTATTGGTTATGGCTCTGATGATTTCAGATTCCAATTTTGGAATCTAGGAACTAACAAAATAATTAGGAGCTGTGATGTTGTTTTCAATGAAAAAGTGATGTATAGTGATCAGCTCAAGAAGCTAAAGAATTCTGGGCAGGGCCATGGAGATTTGGACGAGGTGACGATCCAAAATGAGCTCGCAGGAAAGAATTATCATAGATAGGAAAACACAGAGACTGACATCAGTCATGAAGGAACTGACGTCGGTAATATAGTGATTGACATCAGTCAGGAAGGAACTGAGGTCAATCATGTGGAACCGATGTCGGTCAGTAACAGGCCTAGAGGTGACTGAGGTTGGTCACTCTTAGAGAATTTGGGCAAATAGCAAGCAAAAAATGAGTCTCAGAATGATCCAAAACTCAAAAGTTTTGGTTGACGGATATTCCAAAGGCACAAAAAGTAACAATGGATTCTCTGAGAAGAGACGTCACATTACTTAACAATTGTAATACAATACATGCGCTTATCTCTGTGAAGAGATGTATGTCTTTCCCTCTTCGAGTTACAATATATTTATACATGTTTTGAAGGCCACCGTGGGAGATTGCGTGGCTCAAGGAATTAATGGTCATGACTAAACAAAATAAAGCTCGAGGATATAGTCGTTCATAGCATTAAAACAATACAATGATCAAGGATATAATCACTCACAGCCAAAATAGAATGAAAGCAATACAATAGTCAAGGTGCTGATTGCCACCTAACTGCCACTGAGTGGTCACCTCAAATGGTTGCCTAGGTTTCCTAGATCATTCCTCCCTCCTTGAAAAGCAATGGTCTCCATTGCATCAAGATTCCCCCTCAGGTGGGGTAGTTGCATCTTGATGTGATTCACGGTGAGCCACTCACCTTGGTGGCTAAGTTGGCCTCGCCTAACCACTCGATATAACAGAATAGAGCATCCTCTTGTTGTCTTCATCCACGTGTCCAAAATCTAATCCTCTTCGACCAGAGCAAGACTCTGTGGATCAAGCTCATTAATGTCTAGTTGTTCGGCCACAATTGAAGTGTCCAATAGAGGTGGGTGATATGGTTTGAGGAGGTCCACATTGAATATTGGATGTAGACCAAGGTAGGCAGGTAGGTTTAACTCAAAAGCATTTTCTACAAATTTTTTGGTGATGGTGTATGGGCCATATTGCAGAGGCTAAATCTTTCTATGTGGGCCTACAAGCCATTCCTTTTGAAGCCGTAACCAAACCTTGTCACCCACATCAAAATGGTGTGCAATCCTATGTTTGTCATGGTAGAGCTTATACTTTTGATTCATCTTCTCCAAGATGTCGTGGACTTATTCTTGGATGTGCTATATGTGTTTAATAAACTTGGTCACTTTTGCTACCTCAAAGCTTTCATGCACTGTGTATTCTATGGTGGAGAGTGGAACAACTACCTCAATTGGTGCCATGGGTTGGAACCTAAAACATACGTGGAAGGGACTATGCTTGGTCGAGCTGTGCCATGCCCGATTGTATCTGTGTTGGATGAATGGAAGTCCCTCATCTCATGTGTGTGGATGTTTGGAGTGATACATCTGAATCATGTGAATAATCAAGTGGTTTACCACCTCGGTCTGACCATCAGTCTGTGGATGGAAGGCTATGGAATTCATCAGCTTAGTATCCATCATTTTCCATAGAGTGGACCAGAAGGTGCTCATGAACCGGCTATCTCGATCTAAGACAATGGACTTGGGGAGACCAAAATGGAGCCATACATGGCTAAAATATAGTTGAGCAGTTTCCTCAACAGATATATTTTTCTTACAAGCAAGCATAATATCCATTTTTGAAAAGTGGTCAACTACCACAAAAATACAATCCTTGCCATGTTTGGAAGTGGGAAAACTTGAGATGAAATCTATTGAGACAGATTCCCAAGGCTTGGTTGGTTCTGGCAATGGCATGTACAATCCTTGCTTCTTATTGGTTGGCTTGGTGATTGCACATGGGGTGCAAGATTTGAGATACCTTTCCACATCTTTACACATGTGGGGCTAGTAGAAGTGTTTTTGAAGAACTGCCAATGTTTTTTTGATACCAAAGTGGCCCACTGTCCTACTAAAGTGTGCTTCCCATATCATCTTTTGCTACTTTTCAATAGGAACATAGATGTGCCCCATATGGTAGAGGACATTATCTTGCAAGTAAAAGTTAGAAACATGTTCACCTTTTTGGAGCACTTGATATGTGTCAGCGAAGGTAGGATTTGCTTCATACAGAGCACCCCAAGTGGCAGTCTCATGTTTGTACAGGTCAAGTACTATTGTGAGTGCAATAATTGGTGGGTGGCTTAGGCAATCTGTGGCTATATTTGAGCTCCCCTTTTTGTGTTTGATTATCAGGTGTAATTGCTGAAGACACATGGCCCACTTTTGGTGCCTCTCATTTCATAGTTTACTTTGCATCTGGATGAATTCCAATGGTTTGTGGTTAGTGTGGATGACCGTCTCTTTCCCCAGGATGTAGTGTTTCTAGTGTTTACAGGCTTGTACAATGGTGTAGAGTTCCTTATCATATGTTGGATATTTATTGATTGTATCATTGAAGGTTTCACTATGGTATGCAACAGGATGGCCATGTTGCATGATGACAGCTCCCATGGCATATTTAGATGCATCTGTCATCAACTCAAATGGCTGATGCAAATCTAGCAAGGCTAGAACATGGGCTGAGTAGAGCCTATTCTTCAAATTCTCAAATGCCCTTTATTGCATTTCACACCACTGAAATGTAGCTTTAGCTCCTCCTCTGGTCACTTAGGTTAGTGACCAAGCAATGTGTGAAAACCCAAGAACAAACCTATGGTAAAAATTTGCAAGGCCCAAAAAGCTGCAAAGCTCTGTGAGGGTCCTTGGTATGGGCCATTCTCGAATAACCTAAATCTTTTATGGATCGATGTGGACCCCTTCCTTATTCACAATGTACCTAAGGTACTAAATTGTCATCATTTTGAATGTGCATTTGTCAATATTTGCATACAACTTGTGCTCTCAAAGAGTTTGAAGCACCCTACAGACATGTTACAAATGTTCTTCCCATGTTTTGCTATAGATGAGAATGTCATCTAAGTAGACCACCATGAATGAGTTGGTGAAGGGTCATAGGATGTCATCCATCATCCTCATGAAGGTTTTAGGTGTGTTAGTTAGGCCAAAAGGCATAACCAACCATTCAAAGAGCCCCTCCTTAGCCTTGAATGCAGTTTTCCAGACATCAGCAAGATAAATGGGAATTTGGTGATAACCAAATTTGAGATTGATTTTGGTGAATAACTTCACACCTCGAAGCTGATCCAACAGGTCGTCGATTATGGGGAGAGGGTAGTGATTCCTCATAGAGATTTTATTTAGGGCTTGGTAGTCAATTCAAAGCCTCCATATTCCATCTTTCTTCGGCACCAAGACAATTGGGCTACCACAAGGTGAAGAGCTTGGCCTGATGTGACCCCTTTTGATCAATTCTTGAATCTACCTTTTTATCTCATCATTTTCTAAAATTGATCTGTGATACATAGGACTGTTAGGCAAAGGTGATCCTAGGATTAAATCGATAGAATGTTTTACCTGGCAATGTAGTGGAACTCCTGTGGGTGACTTGAATAAGTCAGCATATTCACCTGTGATTCATCTTATCTACTTTTGTTATTGTGTTGATTGTGTAGTTATAACCACAACATCAGCCTCCTTGGATCTCTGTGGTTTGATCATCATGAGAACAAATTTCTTTGTCTTCTCCACCAATCTCTTGCATTGCTTAGCATTAATCAGGGAAATAGATGTGGGAGGTGGTACCTCTAGTACCCTATAGTGTCATGTTCCAAGAGTGAGGGTGATCCTTCAGGTTCAAGATTCATAGATGCCATGTCGCTCGTACATGAACGGTTGACCAAGGAGGACATCGCACACATCTAGATTGATCACATCACACAAGACTTCATCCTAGAATGGTTTTATAGCATATGAAAGAAGACACTGATGGGTGATGCAAAGGTCTCTTCCTGGGCTTAACCACCCAATACTATATGGCTTTGGATTAGGCTTCATGGATAGACCTAGACTTCCCACAACTTTAGCCAAAATTAAATTCTTTTGACTTCTGCTATCAAGAATGAAATGTAGAGGCTTACCTTTTACCCATAATTTGGAGTGAAACAGTCTTTCTCTATCATCTGGGCTTTCCTCACAAGTTTGTGATGAAGCGACGATGGTGTCAGGCTCAACATCCACAATTTCTTCTTTGTCCTCTTCGACTGTAGGTTGTGTATGAGGTAGAGTAGAATATGTCGAGTATTGTGACTCAGAGAGTAGCAACTTGATGGCTTGACATTCTTCTTTGGAGTGAGTTCTAGTTTTATGTTAATCACACCATTTTCCAGCCTTCCCTTTCTGGGATTTATTCTCCTAAAACTCCTCTGCTTCTAGTTTTGGACTCATGCTTGACCTTCCTTATCACTTTTCCCTTTTGAAGTTTGATTCTTCATATTATTCCTACCATGCTTTTGTTTAATCTTCATTGCAAATTTATATGCTTCACCGAGAGTTTCCAAATTGAAGAGTTCCATTTCCCCTGGATGTACCACTGTAGTCCACCATGATATTTGACAGTTTTATGTTTCTCACTGTCTTCAATGCCTAGTCTTGCAGACAAAGAATGAAAAGCATTTGTGTAATCTTACACAGATTGGTCCTTGCCTTGGCGGAGTTGTTGCCATTATATGTACAGATCATCATATGTGCCGAGGGGATAGTATTCTTCTTTTACTGCTTTCATAAAATCATCCCAGGTGGGTTCCACCCTAAGGCCAATGATATCTGAATTGAACCTCTTTTTGTACACTTCCCACCAATTTTTCATGGGCAATGATGATTTCAGAAGAGCAAAAGTGATCTTTTCTCCATCGGTGAACTTATTTATCGAGAAGTAGGATGATAGTTGGTCCAACCAATTTTCCACCACATCAGCATTAATTTTGCCTTCAAATGTGGGAATATCAAAATTTACTTGAACATTGAAGGGTGTTGGGGCACTGAAAGGAAGCTCCCTTGATGAGGAGCTTAGTTGTGTAGCCGCAGAGCCAAAATTTCCCATCGAGAGTGTTTGAAGAATCTGTGCAAATTGTTGGAGCATTTGCGCTTATTGCCACTGGAGGGCTTCATTCACCATTTCCTTGAAAGGATTGGATGTCTCAGTGTTGTCTGCCATTTGAGGTCATTTGGGGCACTCTGAGGGAGCGTCTGGAAGCTCTGTCGCTTCCCACCCAAGTCTCCTATATCCTGACCTTGTCCTTAGGAACATACACTTCTCAAGACAAACCGCTCTAATACCACTAATCCAAAACTCAAAAGTTTTGGTTGACAGATATTCTAAAGGCACAGAAATAACAATGGATTCTTTTAGAAGAGACATCATATTACATAGCAACTACAATACAATACATGTGCTTATCTCTGTGAAGAGATGTCTATCTTTCCCTCTTCAATTTACAATATATTTATACATGTTTTGAAGGCCACCGCGGGAGATTGTGTGGCTCGAGGAATTAATGGTCATGACTAAACAAAATAACACTCGAGGATATAGTCACTCATAGCATTAAAACAATATAATGCTCAAGGATATAATCACTCACAGCCAAAACAAAATGAAAGCAATACAACAGTTGAGGTGCTGACTGCCACCTAACTACCACCGAGTGGTCACCTCGAATGGTTGCCTAGGTTGCCTGGATCACAGATGCCCATCAGGAGGTCAGTAAGGGTAAGTAAACCTCCAATTCGATATTCCCCTTCATTATTCTATTTATTTCTCACTGATAGTGGAGAACCAGAGAGTTTTGATGAAGCAATACAAGTAAATTCCAAGAAACAGTGGGAGTTAGGCATGAATGAGGAAATTGATTCCTTGAAAGAGAACCAAACATGGGATTTGGTTGAGTTGCCAGCGGGAAAGAAGACACTAAAGAACAGATGGATCTACAAGTTAAAGGAAGGTGAGAATGGATAGATGAGATATAAGGCCAGGTTGGTAGTGAAAGGATTTTCACAGAAACCAGGTATTGATTTTGGTGAGATTTTTTCTCTTGTAGTTAAAATGACTTCTATACAAACTGTATTGTCTTTAGTTGCTATTGAAGATTTGCATCTTGAGCATCTTGATGTTAAGACAGCATTTCTTTATGGAGATTTGGATGAAGAAATATATATGGATCAGCCAAAAGCATTTGAGGTCAATGGTAAGGAGAAAATTGTGTGCAGATTGAAGAAAAGCTTGTATGGTCTTAAACAAGCTCCTAGACAATGGTATTTGAAATTTGACAGGTTTATGATTGAGCATGGTTTTAGTAGATGTCAATCTGACCATTGTGTGTATTTTAAGAGATTGGATAATGGTAGATATATTATCTTGTTGTTGTATGTAGATGATATGCTTGTTATAGGTTCACACATGCAGGATATCTCTGAGATTAAGGTGAAATTAGCTCACACATTTGCCATGAAGGATTTGGGAGCAGCAAAGAAAATCCTTGGCATGAGTATTAAGAGAGATAGGAAAAATCACAGGTTGATTTTGTCTCAAGAGGATTATGTGAACAAGGTGTTGGAGAGGTTCAATATGCAGGATGCAAAATTGGTAAGTACACCTATGGGTGGACACTTTAAGTTAAGTAAAGAACAGTGTCCTAATTCACATGATGAGGTAGAGTACATGAGTAGAGTTCCATATTCTTCTGTAGTTGGGAGCTTAATGTATGAAATGGTATGTACTATACCGGATATTGCCCAAGCAGTGGGAGTTGTCAGTAAGTATATGGCCAATCCAGGGAAGGAGCACTGGAAAGCAGTTCATTGGATTCTCAGATATCTGAGAGGGACTAGTAGTAGGCATTTATGCTTTGGTGGGTCAAACACTTCTCTACATGGTTATGTAGATTTGGATATGGCAGGTGATTTAGATGGCAGGAGAAGCACCACAAGATATGTTTTCACTATTGGTGGAATGGCGGTTAGCTGGATTTCAAAGTTACAGAAGGTTGTTGCCTTGTCTACTACAAAGGCAGAATACATTACAGTCATAGAGGCTATCAAAGAGATGATATGGATGACACGGTTCATGGAAGAGTTGGGAAAGGAGTAAGAGAGTTGCAGATTGTATAGTGACAGTCAGAGTGCAATTCATTTGGCTAAGAATTCAGCCTTTCATTCAAGAACCAGACATATACAACTTAGGTACCACTTCATAAGACAGGTATTGGAGGATGGTGAGTTGAAGCTAGAGAAGATCCATACAGATAAGAACCCTACTGATATGTTAACAAAGCCGGTAACAAAGGAGAAGTTGAATCTTCATTCAACTTCTATTGGTCTTCAAGATTGAGTTTGAAGATGGAAAAGCTAGAAGATGTTGTTGTATAGGTACTGGTGCAGCTGTTTATCTCCAAGTGGGAGATTGTTAAGGTGTGGAGCTAAAAACTTCACCAGATGAGCAGATGCTAAAGTTGCTAGATTTACACAGTCACCGACAATGGCAAGGAGTCGACCAGTAGCTGTCGACATCAGTCATGATCAGCTAACGTCAGTCATAGGTAGATAGGCAGGGACCGATGTCAGTCACCTGTGCATCTAGAATCTATTTTTGTGGACAAAATAGAATGTTTGCATGATAGGATTAAGTGTTAGTCTTAAGTCCACATCTCTATCTTTAGTAGGATTGTTTTGAGCCCTTGATTAGGAGGTGCATCTAATGGTTATGAATGCATTGCTCATGATCCCTAATCTTATATAATAGGGATAGATCTTCATAGCTTGTCGAAGTGTATGAGAATAGTACAAGACATATTGTATATGTGTGTATCAATCTAGGTTGTTGGAATTGATTGTAAACTCTTGAGGGAAAGAGATATGTACATCTGAGAGGTGTGAGAAGAAAGTGTGTAGCTTCTTCATTGTATTTCCTTCTGGAAGAGTTTAATACAAGTTTTTAGGGTGGTTTCTTGTATCTCTTATTCTTTTTTGTTTCTGATTCTAGTTGCTTTCAATTTTGGTTTAATTCTGTGTTTAATTGCTTGCATAAAAGTAATCAAGTTTATTGGTTGATCCCCAACACACCTAGCATCAGAATTAAAAAAATAATAAGAGATGGTTTTGGCATTATAATAGGGTCCTAGTATAGCTAAAACTTCATCTTATCCAAGTTGGACACAAGAAATGGTGAGGTTCCTTCAAATAGGTGAGTGTCATTTGGGTCTAGATCAAAAAAAAGGGAGATAATTCAGATTGTAAGTAATACCTTATATTCTTGTGGATGGGGTTATTTTTATGAAATACCTCAATGAAATGATACTAAGATGCATGGAAAAATATCAAGTCAATAAGATCCTAGAATAATTCCATGATGGACCAGTTGGAGTTCATTTTGCACCTAAAATCATAGTTACAAAAATAATTAGAGCTATTTACTATTGTCCTAGCCTATTTAAGGATTTACATTCTTGGATTAGAAGATGTCAAAAGTGTTCACTCTTTGTATGCAAACAAATAATATCATCCATTTCTCTTAATCCTATTCATGTTGAAAAACCATTCATGCAATGGGGACTTGAATTTATTGGAATGATCAATCCTCCAGCTAGTGCAGGCCATAAATGGGTTCTTACAACTACTAACTATTTAAAAAGGTGGGTATAAGTAGTGGCCCTCAAGGAGGATAATGAAAATTTAGTTCTTGACTTCTATGAGAGCCTAATGACAAGGTTTGGGGTGCCTAAAACAATAATTTATGATAATTCTATGTCTTTCAATGGTGTAAGAATAATGGAATGGGATTTATAGTATGGTATCTACTTAAGTACTTATTCTAACTACTAACCCAAAGACAATGGGATAGATGAGTCCACTAATAATAACTTGATCAAAATTATAAATAGGACAATAGAAGATGATCAAAGGACTTATCACACTAGATTGAAGACATCCCCATGGGATAATAGTATCACCCCAAAGATTGGAATTGGTAACTCATCCTATATTCTTGTCTATGGGAGAGAAGCCAAGCTAACCATTTCACTTGAGTTACCATATCTTGAGTTGGCACATCAGATTAAGATAATGGAGAATGATGCTATGGAGATAAGATTGACAAAACTAATGGCCTTAGAGGAAGCAAAAATGCATGTTATGTACACAATGGAATGTCACTAAGCACAAGTGAAAAGAGACTTTGACAAGAGAGATACCTCAAAAACATATCAAGAAGGAGATCTTATCTTGAAGTGGGTGTTAATAGAGCTAAGCTTGGTAAGAACACTAAGTTTGATGCATCTTGAATTTGACTTTATGTTTCCATTACTTTCAAGGAACACAATGCCATTTAGCTTGAAAGACTCAATGGATAGGAGTTGAGTATCCAAGTAAATGGGACACATTTGAATCCATGTTATTGAGGTCAGTTTTATAACTTCGTACATATTAGATTAGGTCCTTATGTTTCCTAAGTGATTCAAAGACAAGTGTGTGCCTTGTTGTATTTGTGTTGTCTTTACTCTAAGTGTCTTATGACACATGTGTGGTGTGGTTTCTTATTTTGATTTCATTGAGTTTAGTTAGTTTCAAGGTTTTTTTCAAGTCTTATTATCAATTTTCCTCAAGTTAGGTTGTATTCTTGAATTCATATCCCAATGGATCTACTAATCCACTAGTGTATATGCACAGAAAACATGCATTCCTAGGAGGTTGCCAAAGATGTTGGCCAGATTTTGGATACCATAGACCATTTTAACACAAATATTATCTTGTCAATCCTTCACCTTGGTTTTCAAGCTTAAAAATACTGAATGAGGCATGGTCAACATTTTTTAAGGTACTTTTGACATGATTAAGGTAAGTATGTTTTAGTTTCATGCTTTTCTAGTCATGACTTACCTTGGTCAAGTAGGTTCAAGAGTGTCAAAGGGTTAAAAATTATTTTTCATGCCATGTAATCCAATTCAAAGTCATTTAATGTGTCTCATGGTTAATACAAGTACAATAAATAAAGTCAAAAATCCATATCTAATGTTTCAATCTACTTTCACATGTTTGTTTGATCATTTGTAACATCTAAGAAAGGAATATGGTAAGAAGGTGCCAAGTTTTTAGAATAATGGAGTGATTAAAAAATCATAATAAATATGTAAAATTGTAAAGAAGCTTAGAGAACACTTTTTGGTTAGCATAATGAGTTTCTAAGTAAATTATGACAGTTCTCAAGCCAAAAGGAGAGGTTTTCAAGAAGTCTATATAGATTGCATGGTGAATATTAATTCCAAACACTCTTATATATACCTATAATCCATGCAATTTCAAATTCATGCTTTTGAGGAGGCTTAAAACTTAAACAGGGTAAAACCCTGTTCATCTCTCCCATCACTCTCCTTAGCAGCTCTAAAAGGCACCTCAGTTTTGAGATGATACAAGAAGGACAGAGAGTGTTAGATGGAATTATTTTGTTCATTTATGGGGGTCCTTATACCCTTAAAATAATTTTCATTATTTATCATATTGATACCCCTCCTCTATGAATAATTACTAATAAGTTTAGGTGGTTAAAATGCTCTCTCATTCCTCATAGGCAATGATTTCCAATAGTTCCTAAGCATGAGTGTGATTTTAAATGAAATTGATAATTGGAAAAATTAATATAGATCTTCAATATCCTTTTCAAAACTTTTTCATTACTTATTTGGCATGTGTGAACCTTAGAAGAATCAAAACCTTCATTGTGAATGAGCTACAAACTTAGATAATAAGTCATAGGCAAGGTTTAATCAGTTTTGAGGATTTCCTCACCCTAAATGATATTTAAATAGTTTGAATACATTACTAATTCCTCATAATAACATCCTTAGGTCATCTCTCAGATGGTAGCCTCCACTTAAGGTGGTCTTTGGAATGATTCAAGGTATATACCTCTAATGAAGAGTAACAATCATGTAAGCAAAGTGTACATAGAATAGAGATCTTATGGAGAATACAAAAATAGATCATGCATGTTATCTTAATGGGAATTGAACTCTTATAAATCATGAAGACAACATAACTTAGGTACATGTCATATAAGTTCATCATAAAGATACAAGAGAGTGGGCTTAAACCTATTTTCAAGTTAAATGGTCTCCTCAGGATTATATGATAGAAATGTGGCTATAATAAACAAAGGATAAATGTCCAAAAGACTCCAAAATTTAAATATAAAAGGAATAGGTTTTTCACCCTTAATAACATGTTAAAGAGGCTAATATTGTCTAAGTAGGCCTATTCAAATGATGCCCAATACTCAAAAGGCTCAAAACATCACCTACAAACCTAAGTGTTTGAAGGTAAAAATATACAAGTTTATGTTTTTTTAAAGTGTGTTCATATATAGCAACAAGTCAAGAAAGTATATGGTTTTATAAATACATACTAATCTAGGGTCATGTTGAAATGGACCTAAATGAAGAGGAACATAGACCTACAAGTTTACAGACCTATAGGTCCACATTCTTAACCAAAGGTCAAAAATATAATATGAAGGGAAGTGTGTGAAACTAATATTGATGGTATTAAATCCATAAAATTATGAAATAAGATCACAAACTAATATAAAAATCTATCTATAGTGACAAAATAACCCATAGGATGATTGATGCCATTAAAGAGAACATGAGGCCTAATAGGCCTAAATGCTTATATCATATGAGAACAAGAGGAATATTTGTGAATGTTAATGAGATCAAGGGTACTATATTGAGATGAGAAAGAGAATAAATATAACCCTCTATTATTGGATTAGACCACCAAAGTGTTAAGACTCATTATTGAGGATTTATTCCTAGGTTGTAGTCAAGAGACCCAAATAGTGACCTATAGGTCTATTTGAAGATAGACATGAGAGAGGATAATTTTGAGGTGAATGATAAGTATGAGGAGATTGAAGGGATATATAAAACCATGGAAAATACTATTAAAAAGGATAGAGTATTTTGTGAAATATGAAAAGATAAAATACAAGACTAAAGATGAAAATACACCTACATGCCTAAAACCCTTAATAGGTATGTTGTAGTTAGTGACGCCAAAAATCAAACACATGAGACATAAAAATATAATTTAAATCATATTAAAACATGGGAAATAATATCTTATGGGTCATGGAGATGGTTAAAACCAAAAAAACTTGTTATTTGAGGGGTTTTGGTGCCCAAAACCATGCTTTTAGTCTTCACATAGTCAACTAGCCCAAGAGCTCAACTTTGTGAAGCTCATAAATTATTAGAAGTAATGAATGGTGAAAAAAATGGGAGGTGATGAATTATTTATCATAATTAAAATATTTATCATTTTTCAACTCATTCGACACCACACCTGTATGAATAATCTTTAAGTTTAGAGGTCTCTCTAAACTCTATGTTTGCCTTGAGAAGGATCTCGAAGAGAATTTTCTTTTGCTCAAAAGTATATATAGGGTTTGCATGGGAGATAAATTTAATAGGGTATTTTAGGTAGGTATCCCTACTCTCATATTATGGAATTTTTTCTTGGATTTAGTCCCTTTTCTTTGTGAACTATCATTAATATGGTAAACACCTAAAACCCTTGCTAAACCCTCCTCGAAGACCGATGAGTGAAAATATGGATCGAATGAATTCAATTAGTTTATCTTGGAAATTAAAAAAATGATTCTCATATATCCCATGGGTACCTAAACAAAAAACTTAGTGGCACATGTGAAGGGTGCATTATATGAAATAGGCCTAAAAACAAAATTATATTCCTATTTTTGAGTGTGCAAGGTGGTGGTAAGCCCCAAGTCAATTGGAGAAGATTTTTAAGCTGTGATCGAGATAACATCACCCCATATACAACTTTACATATCTCATAAGGTAGTATATTCACTTTTCAAGTCAACAAATTGGGCCTGAAAGGGTGACTGCACTACTTTATTAGCCAAAAAGCTTAATTATAGGCCTATGGAGTATTCTTAGAGAGATTTCCTCCATCAAATTGAGTTGTAATATGATGTTAAAGGCCTTATCAAACCATCATAAATATTTGGGACCTATAAATTTCTTGAAAAACCACTCTAATTCCTTCTCAAGCCTAAACATGCATCTAAGTTAGGGTTTTGGCCATTCCTTGATTCACCCATGTGTACAAGGTCTCAAACCCTCAAATTTGACATTGAGAATGATTAGGGGGTATGGAAATCAAATCAAATATTTTATTTAGGTTTCATAAATGTGATAAATAAATGGATCTAAATCTCAATTTTTAGGCTTAAAGACCTAATTAAAGGCAATTAGAGAGAGAAATAGGCAAATTACACTTTCAGTAAAGGTATGGTCATGAAACATTGTATAGAGAGAAAATAACATAATGGGTACTCAAATATATGCTTATTTTTCTAGGAGTATCTATATAATGTCCTAGAGAAGGATCTTTGTCTGTTATGAGGGCTACAAGGAAATGAAGGCAAGGAAGAGACTTAGGTGTATAATAGAGTGATAAAAATTATTTGAGGAAATAAGAGGGGTTGAAAAAAAAATTAAGTCAGGGAGAGGTTATTCATGGATAATTATTATATTCATGAAGTTGGAAACAAGATTTGATGCATTTGAGCCCAAACAGAGCTAGTAAAGATTGTGTGCTTTCAAAGATAAAAGAAGTTACAAAATTTACAAAAGAGTGGCATAGAAACTCTTCAATCATGACACATGTTAGTTAAACACTTTTTAACTATCCTTTTAGGTTTGAATGTGTAGTCTCAAAAGGAATGACTTAGATTCAAGAACACAATATTTTTCAAGTAACCTCTTATGCCAATTTGAAGAAGAACATCATTAAACAAGTGTACACATGTAAATGAGAACCTTTAAGAATATTTTATTGATCAATTTAGTGAATTTAAACTTCCTCCTTGGTGTATGACACTTTTATATTATCTTATATGCCTCTTCTCTCTCTCTCTCTCTCTCTCTCTCTCTCCATCTCACATTTTCCCATATATGCAGCCTTGTTTGGATTCATAAATCATCCTCACATTAGTTATGGTGAAGCCCTACCAAAATTAATCCTTGTATTTTCCTATTGGAATAAAATAAAGCTAGATACTCTATCTTAATATTTCATAAAATGATATTTAATGGGTTTTTTTAATGAATTCTTAGTGATAGTAAGTGTGCTTCCTTGCATGTGTCCTTCTTATTCATACCTCTATGTAAGCTTGTCTTCTTTCATAGGTCATAAGAAGTGTTATACATGGTTTGCTTAGTTATATAACTAATAATTAATTAGTGTCTACTATTATTAAATCTTGGATGATCATCCTAAGCTCTTTCAACCTTCATAGCCTTCATATTGAAGCACTAGTGTGATAGGGACTATTTTGAAGTGGTATAATCATATTGTAACTTAGTATTTCATAGTGCATTATTAGTAAGCTAAGGACATTATGTTTGGTGAATTAAATCCAATTTTATTTGGTAGTTTTAGATTTCATATTTCCATTTTCCAAGTTAAGCAAGTAGTATAGTTGTTAGTGTAGGTGTTTTACTTGGGAACTAGCCCAAAATCTAGAGGTTTGGTCCACCTAGAGGTCACCCACAAACTTGGATCAATCCCATTACATACCTCAATTGAAATGGCTTGAAGACACCCTCTCAAGGTGTGAATTTGAGATATAATAATTTCTTAATATATATATATATATATATATATATATATAGGGCCAATAAGATATATGTTAAGTACTCTAATGATATATAAGACTACCATAAAGGTATGAGGAGTTTTGAAGGCCTCCTAAGGGTAAAAAGTAGCTTTTGTGATCTTAAAACACTACCAATATCATGGTTTGAGTTGTAGGTCTATAAATTAGAGGAAGCAAATTAATTTTTGTTACAAATAAAGAATCAAGTTTCAAACCTCCTCCATAAAGAAATGTGAGTTTTCATGGGTTTCAAGACTAGCTTATAGGATTAGGATGAGTTCTAAAACCTATCTACAGGTTTTAAATGTTTGAATGTTGAAGTAAAAATCTGAGATATGGAGTTCTATGATTTAGTAAGGAGGTTATAGGCCTACAACCTTATTTTGTAGGGTAGAGTTAGTAAGTTTTTAAATAAGTCAAGAACATTATATGATATTGAGAGTAAGATTCTACATGAAACATGATAGTTGCATTGAAGGATATTGTAGGTATATGAAGACATGAGGAAAATGACTTATAACAAACTTTTTTTAGGTTTTCAATGAAGATGATAAGACAAAATGGGGTTTTAAATCATTAAAATGCAAGTTTTTTCATTTCTCAAAGAGCTTTCATGGGCAAACATGATGACATACTAACTTCTCAAAGCCTCCAAGAGACCTTTACATAAACTTCAAGGTGAATTTAAGGAAGTAAATTCTCCTAAAAGATATTTATAACTACTATGAATTGGATAAGTGGAAGTCATGGAAATTCAACTTAATTCTCTAAATGGGTGTATGGAGTTTGTTTCCAAGCCAAGCATTCTATAAGCATGGCAGTTAAGGAAGCAAGTCAAAATTATATTAGATTATCTCTTATATGCATGCATGAGAAGAGGAGAGGGGAAAATTAAGGCTATTAAGGATAGGAAGGCCAAGTTTTCCAAGAATATATTAGCATTCAAGAAGCATATCCATCATGCAAAATACTTCCAAAGGATAAAGAGAGCAAAAGTAGGGTCTTCTCTTCCACTCCTATGCCAACCTTCTTTGGATATCTTCATGAGGTAGGCCTAGTGTGTTAAATAAGGATTAATTCCCCCACTTTCCTTGTTCCTTTCCTTGTATAAGATGAATTTATATATTTTTGAGCTCTCCTAGTTTCTCTCCTTTTCTCTGTCATCTCTATTTCTAATATGTAGGGCTAAATTTTTTTTTTAGGATCCCTCTCTTTGGTATGTCAAAAGTATACTCATTTTGAGTCTTGTAATATTGGCTCAGGCCCTGAATTATTAATAAAAGATTTAATTTTATTCTCTCTCCTATTTTTGTTTCACTATGTATTTATAACTGCAATTACATTTTATGGATTTCAGTCTCTTTCTTAGTTTGAGATCAATTATGGATGCATATTAGTCTCTCTTGGCTCACTTTGAAGAAAATTTTAGATGTTACAACCCTTATGCAAATTGGTTTCTTCACCATACCTCTGTTATAATATGTTTGTGAGAGTGTATAGCTAAAAATCAGCATTTTAAAGGTTTTCTTGTTCTTATGGAATAAAGTTGAGGAGCTCTCTAGACTTAGTGCATCACCATTTTATGAATTTTATTTATTTATACTCCCTTTTACAGGATGAAAACATACTCTTAGCTATAAATACATCCATTTTAGCATTTTTTAGGCCTGTAATTGAACTTATATCATATGCATATAGTTTAGGAATTAAGATAACTTTCTCTAGATTATCATCCCAAGGAGCCAAGGTCCCACACCATGGGGAAGATCCCATGTTTGAAATTGAATCAGTAATTTAGTGAATGGGTAAAATATTTAAGTGAAAATAGTTTTTGGCATGCTTGGTGGGATTAAGTTACATAAAATTGAAAATTTCAATTGAGGACTTGGTTTTCATCCTAAAAACTATAGATATGAAGACATTTTATAGGTGCCTAGTGACTCCACACAATTTATGGTTCTATATCAGTCCTAAATTTTCGTGCCAAAATAAATAAGGGAATATACAAACGTATTGGTTTTCAATTTTTTGAATTTTCATTATGTCCTAGAATAAAAATAACTACATTATCAAGGTCTCCTAAAATAAGAGATAGAATTTTATATATCCCTCCCCATGGGCACAATCCAAACCTAATTTTAGTATATTTCTTAGACCAATAGGAAAGATGAATCCTATTCTTCATATGAGAACTCAAAGAAATCATTTATTTTCTACTTTGGATGAAGGTAGTTCTTTGGGACCCTTCAAAAAAATGATCATATCCTAGTTGTATCTCTTAAAAACATACCTTATTTCACTGGTGAGGATGATATCACTTTCATAGAGCACATACAAGACATTGCCAACATATGCTTAGTCCAAAATATTATTGAAGATAATGTGATTGTGAGACTCCTTACTACATCCTTAAAATTAATGGCTCTTAAATGGTATAGGGGGTTGCAACCTGACACTATACATAACTAAGATGAGCTAGGAGAGAGGATTTTGAAACAATTTAAAGACAAGAGTGATCATTTTTCTCTTATAGAACAACTTACTACTATCAAGATAGCTCCTTATAAATACATGTTAGAATTAGACTTCATGTTCCAAAATACTTTGGATAGAATCCCACCCTTGGTCAAGCCTAATCCAAATACTAAATTTGTGTACTACTTGAGGTCTTTGAATAGTGACATTATTGTCATGATTTAATCCATATGTGGTACTATACTACCATCTACATATGACATTGTAATAATATTTTAAAATAGACTAATTCAGGCTAGGAAGATATCCCTTAGACCTCTAATTCATTTATTTCATCATTCTCCACCTATTCATCCCACTTTGTCACCCATTCCTATAGCAACTAGCCAATCAATTCCACCTACTACCCATCTTAATGAGTTACATGAAGTTAATACATTATTACAAAGATTTATAAATGATTTAGTGGCCCTAAAAATGTATCATCAAGATCAACACATAAAACCATACTAACATTTCAATCAACCTTATTTTTTAAATAAGCATTCTTAACACAATCTCAAGGCCAAATCACATATGTTAGGCCATATTGACTATTTTGACCAAAATTCAAAATAGTTCAACCCCCTATAATCGAAAACTATTTTAGTCATATATTAGAATGTTATAGAGTGTGTCATGGCATTATTTTATGTCATTTAATGTGTCATCACCTTGGTCATAATCATTCTCCTTCCTAAGTCATTTTATGTCACTTAAGGGTCTTTTTAGAGCCATAAATGAGAATGGTACAATTTTCCAAGTAGGATAGGTTTTAAAAATCCTTTATCAATGTGTATGTGTTATATATATGTCAATAATATCAGTAACTAACTTAAAATTTTAGGTACTCTATGGAAACAAAAAAAAAAGTGGTAGTTTGGGCAGTTTTGGAGGTTGTACAGCCTCTAGAGGAAGGTGGAATCTATGTAAATATTATCAAATGGATATTAAAATTATATGGACTCATCTTGACATTTTATCTATTTTTTAGGTCTTGAAAATGGTCTAAAACTATTTTGCTCCTTCATCACCCTTCTAGACATGCAAAACTAGTCAACATTTTTCTTCTTGGTATGACCATTAGGAAAGGTTTTAGATCAAATTATATAATGGGATGTTATTAAACTCATTCAAATTCATTTTTATATTATGATTTTTAGGATTTATTTCTTATGCTTTCTGAACCATCCTTACTAATTTGACTATCTATTTATGCATGTTATTTCTCACACCCTACAGGTTTTCCTCTTATATGAGTAGGTCTATGCACTCCAATGGTTAAAATTGATTACAAAGGACTTGGAAATACTTAAATAATGTTTTAAAACTTTGTTTTAATTTTCAAAGTTGATTTTATAATCCAAATGTCTCAAGTTTTAGGTAACAACACCTTGCTATGTTGTAGACAAGTTTTCACCATTTGTAGAGGTTTCATGTCATTTTATTGGATTTAGAAGATAGTGATATGTTTTATTTGATGTTTCAAACATATTTTAAACAATATATCCTTCCAATATATTTCAAATTATCTCGCATGGAGTTCTAATCAAAATACATGCTAACACAGTCAGTCATTTCATGATTATCATACACAGTCTGCTAAATATAGTGTATGAAAGTTTGAATAATACCCATGGAGAATAAATGTAGAGTTTTATGAGTTTGAACATATTATTATATCATGAAAAATAATATTAATATACATAAGTGACTTAGGATAGACTGTGATAACCAATCCCCTAACACAATCACATAGTTCTACTTTGCTTAATACTAATGTGCATTTACAGGAGAATAGTCATGTGGTAATAAAGCATTATAGTTGTTTAAAATCATTAAAATTAGAGAAGATAAATTTTAGTACTTAAGGAAGACTATGTACTATGTATAAAATGATTGTTTTATGTATCAACACACTATGTACACTGTCATATCTCACTCTCACTACCCTATGTTACATATGCATCCACAGGGCTCCACAGAGGTCTGTAAGGATGTAAGGTGAGTGTTTGAATAGGTATATAGACTTCACCAAGTTTATATACATATATTATATCCATATCATTATTTAATGATGTCTAATGTTTATTATGAAACTAGTTCAATCCATAAACATAGTCTTCTACCATTGATGAGTATATAAATGTGCCCACAATAGAGTTTCATGTTGAAATGAGAACATTAGAGTTGGTTTCATGTCACTCATGATATAAAATATTCAATTTATAAGTTTTATAGGGTATAAAAATCTATCATAAGACAATATAACATGTACATGGTCCACACCTCTATCCATTTCCCTATGTATAGAGATGTACACCTATAGGTAACACTAACAAAAACTTGAAGGTGTGCATAGAAGTGTGTGAACATGTTGGGAATCCTAATAAATGGATGAAGAGTTTAGGAAATTCCATGATAATAATGTTTAAATCATAATATTGGTGAGCATATTTTAAATACCATGTGTATATGAGGAAATCTGAGTTTAGAGATAAGTTCCCTAAAAGCTCTAAAATAGATCCCTAGCCACTTTTGAGGCTACCATATGAGGAACAAAAATAGAGCCTAGACAAGTTTTTATGATACCATATTACAGCCCTTATATATGGTAGATACCTTTAAAAATAATTTGGAGGTTGGACAAGTAAGGAGAATGTTATGAGGCCTCCATTCTTGGCATTTGTTAACTACAAACATTATGTATTTTCTATAGATTTTTGAACCTCAGATAACTTTACACTCTTAGGTGGCATCACAAGATCATGTTTTCATATTTTATTTATTACATTTAAGTAGGGGACACAATAATGATTCAATGAGCTTTAGAAATGTTGAATTTAGGATTTGAATTGCATCACCACCTATAGGTGTCCCTTTCCCCATTAAGCTCATCTACAGTCTGACTATACGTCTTTTTAGGTCCAAGGTGGGAATTTGGCATGGAAACATGTAAACATAAGCACTTGAAAATTTCATAAATTATTCCAATAATTAATAAATGACCCAAAAGATGAAACATATGTTGTATACGTTAAAGATCACCTACAAGACCCTTGTCACTCTAATAGTGGTTAACTACAGTTGATTGTAGTTTAATAGTGAGCTAAAAACATTGTGGTATTAGGGTTGACATAACATGATCTCATTATGAATGTGAAAAAATTAGTTGGAAGATGTATTAAATACTTCAAAAATGTCTTTTGGCAATGATACAAGCTCTAAACATGTAGGAACCATTTGCAAGCAGGCCAACATAGTCCCACACAGTCATCACTTATGAACTATCAAAGTAAGAGGTATGCACTGAAGATTGATGAAAGGTATTGAAGATGAACATGATTTTAGTGTATTATAAATTATTATAACCATCTCAAGAGACTTATATTATATGGAAATAGGGTAAGAGGAGGTTTCTAGTATGACAACCTATAGTTGGTGCTCAAAATCTAATATGCAGTCATGGTCTAAAGGTTTAGGTTTTTAGGCATTTGGAGATGTTAGGAGTATAAAAAACCCTAAAAATTTATGAATAGGGTCATAAATAGTTGGATAATCCATTAATATCATCTTTTTACATAAAATAGTATGAGAAGTGCCCTTTATTCTATGTCAAACAAAGGGTACTCCCATAATGAAAATCTTGTAGGGTTATGAAGCAAATGACAAAAGGATGATTGGAAAGTTAGTGAAGCCTTGAAAGAGGATTTGGTAGGTTATAATATAAATGAAACAACATGATAAAGTTATCTAAGGTGTCTTAAGTAAATCAAGATGACCCAAACCTATAGTTATGTAGGCTGACCTATTAGTTCTAGTCTAAGCCTAAAACCCTCAAGGGGGTTTACTACCACTTTTCAAATTAGAGGCGCATTAAAATAATTTGGGAAAATTCTTAGAGATATATAATTTTTTTTAGAGATTTTTTAATGTAGAGGTAACCACAAATAATCCATTTTTTGGCTCAAACCAACTCAAGCTTGTGTAGAATGAAGGGAAGAGTTTGAGTAAGCAAGCTTGGAAGCTCACCACAACATGGGTGCTTAGCATGTGAGTATGAGAAGTTGGGATATGTTGAAGGAGGTATTGAAAAAATACTTTGTGTATTTTTTTTTGAAAATTTAACATCAAATCTTTATGAAAAAACCATAGAGGTCAAAATGACTCTAAACCCTATAAAACCCTTGCTAGTGATCTGATTGGGAAAATGAAGAATAAGATGAATCAAGTTGGGATATAATGGCTTGATAAATTATTTTAAGTTGTATAGGACTCTCCATATTTCCTCCCCATGCATTTGGATTGTACCCTACTTGTATAAACATGGCACATAACTAGTTTATTTGATATTTTTTGGCATTTTACAGGTTTAAGGGAAAATCAAAGGATGAAAGTCACTTTGGAAAATAGGTTGGAACCTAATATAACCACTAATATCCATTTAATGTATCAAAAAATCTCAAAAGTTCCTTTATCTTAGCCAATCAAAACTAGCATAGTGAACAAGCAAGTGAGAATGTGAAAAATCTAAGTAAAAGGCCTTTTAAGGTCTACTTAAGGAAATTAAGGGCATGATCTATCATAATACATGTCATACACTTCTTTTTATGGATCATATTGGAAAACTGAACACCATCCTAGTGCCAAGTGTGAAGGGTGAGTGGAACAAGAGTGATTAAGACTATATGTAGTTATAACTCATGGATAGAAGAATCCTAATGATTAGGGACACATCCAATGCATGTTGGAGCTTGTTTATAAACCCTACCTCTTAGTTAAATCATATCACCTATCCCTAGTCTGCTATGGAATGTTAAAAAGAGGACAAATGATGAAGATAGGTTCTAGGCATGCAAATGAAGAGTCATATGCCACATTTTAGGAGTTTCATGCATTTTAGGGATAGTTGTCCTATAATAATTTTCATGGTCTATTCCATACTTAATTTTCATACATATATAACTCCTCTTCTTAGTTTTATAAATTTTATAGTGACTCTTGGACTTCATTCTCTTCTCCTCTCTCTCATATTCTATAAGTAGTAGCCATTTTGGCTCTTGTATACTAATACCACACCATGTATGGTGAAGCCATACTATATTGACATTGTATTTTTCCATTTAAAAATAAATTAAAGTCTATTTTTTAGTTCATGAACATTTTTCTAATTGTACAAATTGATGTATGATGATGTTAAGTGATAATCTTCTATCCTAACTTATCCTTATCCTCTCACATTTATACAAAATTTCATATTATAATAAGTATTATAGAGTGTATATAATGTGTTATCCTCCTTTAAAGTGTAAAATTATCCTTAGACTGTTCAATCTACCCTCTAGTTCACTTGTCTTGTGTTGTCTCATGCACATCACCTCTATATTGAAACACTTATGTTAGAACCTCTTAGGACTTTGAAGATAGTTTATAGGTGTTATTTCAAAGTGAAATAAATATGATGGTATTTTAAAATTATTTATGGTGTGTCATCCCATTATATTAGTTTCATTCATGCAAACTTCTATCACTTTCCCACAAGTAACTAGTTAAGCAGGTGATAAGCATTTCAAGGTATATTTAGGGAGCTAGCCCTTAAACTTAGAGGTCTACTTTTGCTATAGGTAAACCCACATACCTATAAGTATTCCCATGTTTTAAAAATTTAGAGGAGGATTTAACACCCTCCTTTAGGGTGAAATATTTGGTGAAAATAGTTTTGACATGCTCGATGGGACAAATGTACAAGATAGTGGAAAGATTGTTGGTGTGTCTTTCCTCTAATTAGATTTTGAAATCAAGCAAGACATCACCAATGGAGACTTTGAATGAAATCTTCTGGTTGTAATCATCCTAGGTATCTATTATTGAATATTTTGATTATTTATTATGTTTCATTTGACCTATAAGGTTAATATAATAGTTATGGTTAATATACCTACTATGAACCTCCCTATCAACCTTATTATTAGCCATATCATACTCGTCAATAGTCCTATCATAATGGATACCTATCCTATGAGCCATGGTATCCCCATTCTCATCCATTTACTTTTCCATATAGACATCATGTTGTTATACAACCCTACGAGGAAGGCTATCAAGAAACCTATCAATAAATGCCTTCCTATCAATCCAAATATAACCCCTACCAACCATACCATGATGCTTATCAATCTCAAGAGCATTCTTATCAATATTTTAATGAATAATTAGATGATCCCATTGATTGGAAACAAATATACTATAATACAAGGTATGAATTCTTAGAAACTAAAATCCAATAACATATAGCTAGCCTTAATCCCTAATACTTTCCACCTCCTCCTCCATTAACCCTACCTCATGTCAAGTACTTCCTGGCACTCCTATCATAACTAATACATAATTAAGATAATATGGGGACATGGGATAATGAGTTTTATGTGATCCCTAACCATCTGATGGAATAATTAAAAGGTATTGCCCAAAGTTATATGAATGTGTTAGAGATATTTGAAGAGAAAGATGGAAATCAATGAGGTATCAAATAATAACTAGACTTGGAAAAGAAGTGCCTTCAATGCTCAATAAATGGGCTAAGGATGTGGGAAGACAAATAACTTAAGAATGAACATACTAATATTGAATATCCTCAAAGAGGCTATTATTAAAGTGAAATTTCTACTAATGTAAGTTTTTTCATTCTAACAAGCCCAAATTATCACTTCCCCATGAGCTTACTAGTGAATTCTTCTTTCCTAGGTCCATTTACAATCCCTCTACTAAATCTCACACTTCACCTCCAAATCATGATCCTATCCATCAAAATTTCACCTCACCCCTTCTTAAAAAAGAACCTATTTTGAGGGAAGAAAATGAAAAGGAAAGAGCTCAAGTCATCGCTAATCAAGAAGATGCCATGATTAACTATGAAGAGGGGATCACCATAAAGACTCCCCTTGGTGAATATAAATGTAACTCTAAATTATTTAATGAATATTACTATAGTTACACATAGGAAATTTTATGGAAACATGAAGGAAAAGGTGCTTGACAAAGACCCTATACATGTTGTCCATGATGTAGAAGCTCTTGAACATGAAAATTATGAAGGAAAAGACCTATGACAGAAGTTTCATACCATAAACAAAGAGTTTGAGAAGATAAGTGATTCAATTTATTCTCTTAATAGGTATACACCTGATCATGAAGTTTTTGATGATCATCTTAAGCATGAATTTGAATGTGCTATCAAGAATGAAGGTGAACTTCAAGTCATTTCTCGAGGGGTTGTAGTCCTAGAAGAGTCTCATGAAACCAATGTATAAAATGTAGTCCTTGAAGATTACTCCATATCTTATCCTAATGTTTAATCACCCTTAGATTCATTAGAACATAAGGATGATCAATTTGATGACTTTATATATCAAGAAGAGAAGGTTAAATAAGTAGTGGTTCTAGAAGACATGGAAAACAAGGATGATTGGTAACAATAAATAAAACTATTTAAAGAGCTTGAATAACTCCTCCAAGTTGAGGTAAAAGTACATGAGAAGGTGGATAAATATTTCTTTAATTAGGATAATGACCAAGATTGGGTAGACTATTCAAAGCTCCTTAATGAGCTTGAAAATTTTGACACTAGAAAGAAACCTAACCTTATTAAGAGCACCATGGAAACTAAGAAGGTATGCCTTATTGAATTATCATCGGAAGTTATAGTTGAGGAGTCTTATGAGAAATTTTATTTTTTGTGGATGTAAGAAGAGTTCATTTAAATAGCTAACCTAGTTGGAGCTACTTTGATTTCCTTGAACATCATGCCAATGAGGTTGACAAACACTATAAAAAGGAGGCATCAATACCAAGGATCAAAAGGATACATGCCTCGTTAAATCCTTCATTTCATGAAGAATAAAATTTTTCAAACTTCCCATTTGATCTAAGAGGGAGTGCTTATTTCAGGCTAGTTTGCATTTAAGTTAGTCTGGTTTGTGTGTGTGTGTGTGTGTGTGTGTGTGTGTGTGTGTGTGTGTGTGTGTGTGTGTGTGTGTGTGTGTGTGTGTTTCATAAGTGTTAATGAAGCGCAAGTGTGTGTTTGGTTAGTTTATTATCTTATGTGTTTTATCTTGTTGGGTTTTTTATGTTTTGGTCTATTTTAAAAGGCAATTTTAGTGTCATATATATGTATAGGTGACTTCATAGCCTAATGGATAAGCAAAGGCTAATGTTCTTGGGTATAGGAAGCATACCACCCTTGGAAATCACCAAGAATGTTGACTATTTTGACCACAAGTAAAAATAGGTCAACCCAAATATACTCCAAAACTCTTATAGGGGTATATTATAATGTTATAGGGTGTGTCATGGCATTGTTTGATGTCATTTAATGTGTCATCACCTTGGTCATAGTCATTCTCCTTCCTAAGTCATCATATGCCACTTAAAGTGTCATTTAGAGACATAAATGAGAATTATATGATTTTTCAAGTAGGATAGGTGTTAAAAATAATTTATAAATTTGTATTTGTTAGATATATCTTAGGAATTTCAATCCCTAACTGAAACTTGTAGGCACTCTATTGAAATAAGAAGAAAAGTGGTAGTTTGGGTAGCTTTGGAGGTTATACAACCTCTAGGTGAAGGTGGTACATGTGTAAAGATTATCCAATGTATTTTAAACTTATATGGACTCATATTTATGTTTTATATGATTTTTAAGTCTTTAAAATGGTTAAAAACCATTATTTTCCTTCATCACCCTTCTAGATAGACATAACTAGTTAACAAATTTCTTCTTGGTACTATTCGTAGGAAAGGTTTCAAATAAAATTATCTTGTGGGGTGATATCAAATTAATTAAACTTAATTTACATATTATTATTTTCATTATTGGTCCATCCTTAAGAAGTTGATTGTCTATTTTTGCATGTTGTTTCCCATAGCCTGCAGGTTTTCCTCTTGTATGAGAATTTATGTATACTCCAATGATTTAAATTGATTACAGAGGACATGTACATATTTAACCCATGGTTTACATATATGGTTTCATTTTTTAATTTGATTTTATAATCCAAATGTCTCAAGTTACAGGTAAGAGCAATTTGTTATGTTGTAGATAGGTTTTCACCATTTGTAGAGGTTTCATGTCAATATAGTGGCTTTAGAAGATGTTGATATGTTGTATTTTATGTTTCCCATGTCTTGGTAACTATCTCTCCTTCCAATATTAGTTCAAATTATCTCACATAGAGTTGCAATCAAAAGACATGCCAACATAGTTAGCCATTTCATGACTATTATACACAGTCAATTGAATATAGTGTATGAAAGTTTGCATAATACCCATGGAGAATAAATGGAGAGTTTAAATATTTTGAACATATACTTATATCATGAAAAATTATTCTAATATCCCCAAGTGACTTAGGATAGATTTTGATAACTAATCCCCTAACACAATCACATAGTTCTTCTTTACTTAATACTAATGTGCATCTACAAGATAATAGTCACATGGGAATAAAGCATTGCATCTAGTTTAAAATAATTCCAAGTAGAGAAGATCCATTTGAGGACTTAAGTAATATTATAATTTGTTGATTAATCAAAACACTATGCACACTGCCATAGCTCACTCTCACTACCCTGTGTTACACCTTAAAATGCATCCACGGGTCTCCACAAAGGTTTGTAAGGATGTAAGGTGAGTGTTTTAACTAGTATAGAGACATATATTAACTCCAAAACATCAGTGATGGATGTCTAATATTTATTTTTAAATCAGTTCAAACCATAAACATAGTCTTATACCATTGATGAGTACATATAGGTGCCTATAATAGAGTATCATGTTGAAATGATAACATTAGAGATGGTTACAGGTCCCTCATGATATAAAGGATTCAATTTATAAATTTTATAGGGTATAAATATTGATCATAAGACCATACAACATGTACATGGTCCAAACCTCTATCCACTACCTTGTGTATAGAGAAGTACACCTATAGGTGGTAGTGATAGAAAGTTGAAGGTGTGCATCGAAGTATGTGAACATGTTGGGAATCCTCATAAAGAGATTAAGAGTTGAGTAAATTATAAAAAAAACATGTTTAAAGAATAATAATGGAAATAAATTTGAAAGGACATGTGTTTATGAATAAATATGAGTTTAGAGACAAGTTCCCTAAAATCTCTAAAACAGAGCCCTAGCCACTTTTGAGGCTGCCATATGAGGAACAAACATGGATCCTAGATAATTTTTAGTGATCCCATATTATATAAATTATATAGGGGAGATACCTTAAAAAATAATGTGTAATTTGGAAAAGTAAGAAGAATGTTATGAGGCCACCATTCTTGGCATTTGTTCACTGCAAACATTCAGTGTTTTCTACAAGTTTTTGAACCTTAGATGACTTTAAACTCCTAAGTGGCATCACAAGAGCATGTTTTCATTATTTAGTGATTCCATTGAATTATGGGAAAAACTAATGATTCAAGGAGCTTGAAAAATGTTTAATTCAGGATTTTGACTTGCATCACAACCTATAGGTGGCCCTTTCCTCAAGAAGTTCATCTATAATGTAATTGTAGGTAATTATAGGTCCAAGGTTGGAACTTGGCATGGAAACATGTAAACATAAGAACTTTTAGATTTCATAAATGATTAAAATAATTATAAAAGGACTTAAAGGATGAATCATAGGATTTATAGGTTAAATATCACCTACAAGACCCTTGTCACTCTAATAATGGTCAACTACAGTTGACTATAGTTTAATAGTGAACTAGAAACATTGTGGTATTGGGGCTGACATAGCATGAGATAATTATGAATAGATATAAATGAGTTATAAAATGGATTATGAACTTAAAAAAGGTCTTGAAGCAATGATACAAGATATAAACATGTAGGAACCATCTACATGTAGGTGAACACAGTCCCACACAGTCATCACTTATGGCATGTCAAACTAAGAGGTATGCATTAAAGATTGATGGAAGGTCTTGATGATGAACATTATTGGAGTGTATTATAAATTATGATAAACATATTAGGATAATTATATTATATGAAAATAGGTAAACATGATATTTATAGTATGATAACCTACAGTCTATACTCATAATACTATACACAGTCATGTTTTAAAGGTTTGTCTTAGGTTTTAAGGCATTTGAAGATGTTAAGAGTATCAAAAAACCATAAAAAATTATATAGATGTTAATCACCACTTGGATAATCCATTCATATCATAATTTTACATAATAAAATAAGTAAATTACCCTTTTTTTTAATCTTAGACAAAGGGCACTCCCATGATGAAAATCCTATAGGGTTATGCAGTAAATGAGAAAAAGATGATTGGAAAGGTAGTGAATCCTTGAATTAAGATTTGGTAGTTTATATTATACATGAACCAACATGATAAATTTATTTTAGGTGTCTAAACTAAAGTAAGGTGACCCAAACCTATAGGTATGCAGTCAAACCTATTAGGTCTAGTCTAAGCCGAAAGCCCTCAAGGGTGTCTACTACCACTTTTGAAACTATAAGAGAATTGAAATGATTTGAGACACATAATTGGGGAGATATAAGGTGTGTTAGATATTTTTTCATGTAAAGGAAACCATGGAGAAGATATTTATTATCTCAAACTAACTCAGGCTTATGCAAAATAAAGGGAAGAGCTTGAGTAAGCAAGTTTGGAAGCTCATGATAACATGGATGCTTAGCATGGGAGTTTTAACAGTTGGGAGATGTTGAAGGAGGTATTGAAAAAATAATTTAAGTAATTTTTTTTCAAATTTAATGTCAAATATTTATGAACAAACCTTAAAGGGCAAAATGTGTCTAATCACTCTACAACCCTTACTAGTGACCCAATTGGAAAAATGAATAAGGAGATACATCAATTTGGGATAGAATGGATTAGGAAATTATTTTAAGTTATGGATGACTCTATATGGATCCTACCCACCCATTTAGCTTGTACCTTACTTGTATAAATAGGGCACAAAATGGTTTTTTGACCATTTTTAATGTTTTATAGATCCAAAGGAGAATCAAAGGATGAAAAACACTTTGGGAATAGGTTGGGACTTGGGATAAACCCTCATGTCCATTTAATGAATCATAAAATCTCAGAAGTTCATTCACAAGTGCTTTCATTTTAGCTAGTCAAAACTAGCATAGTGAACAAGTGAGAAGGTGAAACTCTAAGTGGGAGGAATTTTAAGGCCTACCTAAGGAACTTAAGGGAATGAAAGGTCCTCATAGGTTTCATACACTTATCTGTATGAATCATATTGGAAAACTAAATACCATCGTAGGGCCAAGTGTGAAGGGTGAGTGGAAGAAGAGTGATTAAGACTACAAGCAGTGATAACTCAAGGCCAAAAGATTCTTGATGATTAGGGACACCTCCAATGAATGTTGGAGCTTGTTTATAAACCATCCCTCTTAATGAAATAATATCACCTATCCCTAGTCTGTTATGGAACGTTCTAAAGAGGCCAAATGATGGAGATAGGTTTGGGGCATGCAAATGAAGAGTCTTATGCCAAATTTTAGGAGTTTCATGTATTTGGGGGACATTTTCCCTATGATACTTTTCATGGTATATTAAATACTTCATTTTCATATATATTTAAATCCTCTACTCAATTTTAAAAAATTTCTAGTGACTCTTGGACTTCATTCTCTTCTCCTCTCTCTCAAATTCTATTAGTAGTAACCATTTTGGATCTTTTAGACTAATACCACACCATGTATGGTGAATCCCTACTAGAGTGACATTTTATTTTTTCCTTTGAATAATAAATTAAATTATGGTTTTAAGTTCATGAACATTTTTATAAGTGTGCAAAGTGATGTATGGTGATGTTAATTGATAATCTTTTATCCTTGCTTCTCCTTATCTTGTCATGTTTATACAAGAGTTCCTATTATAAGAGGTCATATAGAGTGTATATAATGTCTTAGGATCCTTTAAAGTGTATAATTATCCTTATATTGTGAAATATTTCCTTTAGTTCACTTACCTTGTGTTGTCTCATGCACATCACCTCTTTGTTGAAACACTTATGTTAGAACCTCTTAGGACTTTGAAGCTAGTTTGAAAATGTTGTTTCATAGTTAAATAAATATGATGGTCTTATGGAAGTATTTATAGTGTATAACCCCCTTAGAGGAGTTTCATTTTAGTAAAAATTCTATCTATTTTCCCACAAATAACTAGCTAAGTAGGTGATAAACATTTCAAGTTATATTCAGGGAGCTAGCCCTTAAACCTAGAGGTCTAATTTCTCTATAGGTAGACCCACATACCTAGAAGTATTCCCATCTTTCCAAAATTTAGAGGAGGCCTGAACACCATCCTCTAGGGTACAAAATTTGGTGACAATAGGAACTTTAATATTCAAAATCCTAATGCTGCAAGTACTTCAAAATATATTGTACCCATGTAAAATAATTTGATTCAAGATTATGAGTGGTGATCTACATACAAACAACTTCATAACCAAAATATAGTGATCAATCAAGCCTTAATGGTCTAAAGTTTGTCATTTTCTTAAATTAAATCAAGTGAATCAATTTTATAAAGAGAAGTGAATGAAAAAGCACAAGTACAAGGTGAGTCTACTATTTTGAATTAGAAAGAGAGTGACTTTTATTCCATGAATAAAATGAGGTCTCAATAAAAGAAAACACTCTAGTGGCTTATAGTACAAGGTTTTAATAATAATGATGGAGGGAGATAAATCTTCCTCATTTGGTCAAGTTCATACTTCCCAAGCCCCTCATGAATCTACCAAGGAGAAAGTAACTATTGGAACACCTCAAGTACATGAAAATAAAGTTTTTCAAAAGAGAACTCAACCTAAAATAACCCAACATCAAAGAGAAGATGATATTTTTTCAATTTTTTTGTCATAAGGAGGACACATCCCTTTTAACATAGTTAATCAAATGAAGAGAACAAACCTAAATGTCACTATGTGAGAGGCTCTCTCCATTCCTACTTAAATATAATTATTGAAAGAGGCATATTGGGCCCATATATTGATTAAGTATGGATTTTTTCTAGTAAAACAAACACATTAGTGTGAGGTAACCATTTAGGATAATTGCTATTTTGACATCTTTTGTACCACCTGGAAGAATCGATGCACACCTTACACTAGCTAGCAAGTGGCTAACCAGCTCAATGATTTCTTAGGCATCTTCAAGGAGTGGATACACATGGTGATCATAGTGTGAAGGGTGTAAGGTAATGGATCTAGTGGATTGATTACTAAAACTCTAGCTTAACACCTAGCATGTGCAACTCCACCCTAGTATAAGGTGATCATGTAACCTATAAAAGAGAGATAAACTAGTGAATAGAGGGATGAGATTTTTTGAAACAAATATCTAGATAAATTGGTTCTAAAAATAATGGCATCCATTAAAATTAAATATAGCATGGATACCATTACGTCTCTAATTGTATCATCTGAGCTTGCATGTGATCCTCTAGACCGTTAACTAATTTAGGCATATAATCTATTTTACGCGTTATAGAATATGCTCTATATTTAAAATTTAATTAGTCAAGTAAGGTGTTACATCTATTTATATTTCTAGTTAATGTCCTTTTTATTTGTAATGAATAGAATAGTTATAATTGTATAATTTCAATATATGAATGTTATGTTTAGTTGAAGTACTAGTCTAGGTTGTTAATGGCATTCTATGCTAAGTGATTATGTTAGCCTACTCTGTGAAATATACTAAGTGTACGGAAAGTCATGCACCTAAGCTTTGATACCATTGATAATAAGTGATAGTGATAACATGAACCCTTGATCTAAAGTATTTCCCTAACTCCTCAAAGTGCTTGAATGATGCTAAACCTAGTGAAACAAAGGCTTATGCCTTTGAGACTATATAACTAACCCAATATAGAATTATGCCCTTATGACCATAAAAAATATCCTAAAATAATATTGTGCTTATAGATCATTAATCTTAGATTAGAAAAGGTTGCACCAATGAATCTACCACAAGCCTTCTCTAAATGACCAAGTCTTATAAGTGAAAACTTGTACCATGGCACAACTAGCCTAATGTAGGCCTTGGTTCTTTCTCTGATGCACTTAGGGTGAGTGCATAAGGCTAGTGCCTTATGTGAATTAATACCAACATAGTTGACTAATAAATATTTTGTGTTACGAGCATATACCATGTTTTTACTTAGTTGGAATGAGTCTAGAACTGACTCTAACAATCAGATAAGTTCCCTATTTATTATAAAATGAATTGACCCCATTTTATACAACATTTGTAGATGGATAGTTCCATTTTATGAATTTGAATTTTTAGTTGTCATGAATCTTGGAAGATAGAACTCAAGCTTAGACCATTTGTACCACATCAACTTTGGTGATGTGACATTGCCTATTGAGGATGATATGCCGAACATGAAAATATACAGAGTCAAGTGCATCCCTAAATACTTGGTGGAGATCATCACTTTTATAAAATTTGGGTCTAGGCCTTAGACTATGACAACTAAAGATAATACATAGCTTATATTTTTTGCCACTCTTTTTTAGCTCATTATTAGGGAAATGTACAAATTAGGCTAAGATAAAGTCCTACATTGATGTGTCTTAGAACATGAAAGAGACTCCATCTTATGAGAAATGCATGAGGGGATAATAGGAGTCCATTACATTGGATATGTAATGTTATCTAAGTTTTTGTAATTAATCTTGTGGTGGCCAAGACTATTCGAAGATGAAAATGATTATGCCAAGGCATGTAACATTTGCCAATGCATAGGGAAGCCTAACCACTAGGATGAGATGCCTCTCATACCCATTCTTTCCTAGGTGTCATTTGAAAAATGAGCCATTGATTTTTTGGGGTTGATTACTCTTACAGTAAGGTGCATAAGCTTAAGATATATTCTAGTGGCCACTAATTATTTCACCAAGTGGGTCAAGGCAATATCAACCAAAAACTACATAGCCGCCACCACTATGAGGTTCATAAGGGAGAACATCATAAGTCACCATGATTTCCCACTTAGTATGACTAGTGATAAAGACATAGATTCCCTAAATGAAACTATGAAAATCCTACTGACTGAATATGTGGTGGCACACTGCAAGACAACACCCTATCATCTCCAAGAGAAATGCATAGTTGAGGCATTCAATAATATATTTGTCACATACCTAAAGAATATATGTGACATTATTCATAATGATTGGGATGATCTAGTATCATAGTACTATGGGCCTAAGAAACAACATATAAGTGCTTAAATAAGGATACACCATTTCAAATGGTGTTTGGCATAGAGGCAGTGTTACCCATGGAGTTCATGGTGCCTTCATTGTGCATTGTGTGTATTGGTCATTTAGATGACCAAGAATAATTGAGTGTGTGGTTGGAAGACTTGAAGCACTTGGATGTGGTGTGTGCCCAAGCAAGATGGAGCTAGTAGATAAATAAGGCATGATATAAGCTATAACATGACAAGAATATAAATCACAAGGTGCTTATTAAAGGATCATTGGTCTTATTCTATGACTATAACCACCTCAAGCACCTGATCAAGCTATAAATTAGGTGGATGAGCCCTTATGTCATCCATAACATATTAAATATAGGTGCATGCAATATATGCATATTATTGGCTAAAATAGTCATAGGGCATTTCAATGACAATTGACTAAAACCTTATAGGCAATAAGATGGTGTATGGTATGATATATCTTCTCGTGGTTATGATTGATGTATAGACATGATGTATTTCTGATTGCATATATTCTAGTGAACCCAATGTGAACCTAACCCTTGTAGGTTTCCATTTCACTTAATTCATCATTTTATCATTTTTATTATCACATATTTGCAATGTTGGGTTGACTATATCGACATAGTACTAACTTATATGCACAATTTTAACATATAGTCATATCAATACGACTTTGTTCTATTTGTGTAAGTTTTTCTTCAAGTATAGGTTACTAGGTCAACCTAGTTGACACAGTATAGGTTTTCAAACTTTCAAGAATCCAATTTAGCATACTAGGTTAACCTAATCAACCTTGTTCACTTTCTAGGCATCCAATTCAACATACTAGGTCAACTTAGTTGACCCTATATATTTTTAGGCTATCAACAAATAGGATCTTCAAAGCTAGGTTGACCTAGTCAACATAGTTATCAGTGTTGTAAGTATTAATCAAGGTTCTTCAATATAAATCATATTTATTTACATCCTCCAACCCACTAAGGTTATTTTATATCCTTCTTTGTCATTTTTAACATTTGTTATAATTCTATTTTTCATAGTTTATAGTCTTTAAAATTGCCCCTATATAGTCAACTAGGGCATCCCTATCAATGTAGTTCTATATTCTATATTATATCTAGAAATCTAGGTCAACCTTATTGATGTAGTTAATTTTTATACCTTTTCTTCCATAATATAGAGGCAACACTATCAACCTTGTTCTATATTATCTGCATACATTATTGACTACAATGACATTGTATTGTGTTTCAAAGTTAGAATTAACCCTTGTATGCTAGTAATTAGCTCACGCTTTCATTTTTTTATTTTTTGTATGCTTATAATAGATCACATAGTCTAGTTAGGTGGTTTTCAATATACCATTTATTTTCACTATTTTTCTCTTTTATGCACACACTACCAAATCATAAAATCTTAAAACACATTTTAACAATTGTCTACCCAAGGCCTACCTACTTGGATTTCATCACCAAGGGGGAAGTTGACTTGGTTTTTTGTCCAAGTATAAACACATGGTTAATGTTATATATTAGATAAGCACACAACACCCTTATCATTGTAGTATGTGAAGTGAGAGGATAGTCCCAAATACCAAGCTAGTATCATTGCCAATACAAATCCCTTTCAACCTAAACATCTTTAAAACATCCTTAGATTGCTTTATAGTTCCTTGATTACAATAAACTTCCTATCACATCTAAAATTATACTCTAATAATCAAAAAACATTCAGTTTGACCATTTAGTTAGCTTTTACTTTCCAAGTTAACTTATTGTTCTTTAATTAATTATATGTTTTATTTCAAAAATAGTTAGCATTGGTGCGAGGTTTCATGTTGTGTGCCTCAATTAAAGCAACATCATTAATTCAATTGATTGTGTATTTCATTTATTACTTTAAAAAATACTTGTAAAAATATTCTTATTTCAATACACAATCATTTTTGTCGACATAGTCTCTTATAGGCTATCTATTTTTCCCTACCTGTTGTACTAGGTCAACCCAATTAACTCTATGTAATTTTTAGGCCCTACTTTTTGTACTAATTTGACCTAGTCAACTTTGTACTATTTTTATCACTTCATATCTCCTTACTCTTTGCATCTCTCTTTCCTTGTTTAGTCCTTTTTCTTCATCATGAAATTTTTATTTGAAGACAATACAGAGTTGAATTCAATAGACATGATGAGTTTTACCAACCCTCATAGGGTTTCCCATAAGTAGAGTAGGGATACTCTATTAGATGAGAGTAATGTTCATGTATCCACTTTCACAATGAACTATGGGACCCCTCCTTATTCATATTCATAGAATAATCCTCACTTTTCACTATAAGATCAACTTAAATTAGAGTATACCCCTAAAATTATCTTGTTTATCTCCAAATTTCCTCAACGTCAAGGAAAGGATCCCTATACCTTTTACCATTTCATAATTAGTGGTCAATCTAAATATCCTCATTCACCTTCTCACATATTATCAAATGTATTTGGAGGTGCTATTTTCTTTTATTCTTAGCCTTTTCCCTTGATTATGACCCCTTCTCATACCATGACCTCTTCTTCTTTAACTTATTCTACCTCCATGCCTAGTATGTCTAGTAACATGGTAGGTTCTACATCTAGTGGGCATCTCCTAAGACCCACTATTTATATTCCTTATACTAGGGCATAATTTGTTACCCAAGGTAATCATGCTTCTAGTGATTCCTTTTATCATTCCTTCACTAGTCCATCTTTCTCCACACAAGCAAATTTTACAACTAGTACCTCACATTCTAACAGTTCCTCGAAAGATCCTACCAATACCAATAGTGATACCCAAGAAACTAATACCAAATATAATGCTTCAAATAATGCTAAAAATACTAATAAAACCCATCAAATCTTATTAAAAACACTTAATCAAATGAATAATTTTCAAGTTCATAATACAAATCAAATGATGAGAATGCAAAATCACCTTCTCCATCTTCAAACTCATCCTCAACCAACATCTTGGGGAATGCATAATCAAAATGTTCCCCAACCTCCTCTTTAAGATTCCAATGGAAATCTCATCCCTCAACCTCTTTTAGTCAACAAAACCATTAAGCATCTTCAAAATGAGCCTCTTACCACTCAAATTGCTAATATTAGTATAAGAGATATCACCCCTACCATTTCTTACAATAGATCAATTGATCTTACTATTCATATAAAAATATATGTAAATATATACAAATATTTGGTCAAACTGAATACCTTTACCACTACCAATCTCTTAGCCAAAACCCTCACAGGCGATGCCTTAGATTGGTACAACCAACTTAAAACTCATTCCATTACTAGTTTGGAAGATTCAGTGAATTCTCTAATTCAAGAGCTCCAAACTAGTGATCTCCTTGAAAATACTTTGGCCTATTTTATAAATTGTAAACAACTTGAAAAAAAAACTACGTAAGCTTTTGTTAAAAGGTGGAAAACATTCTCTAATGAATGTGAGCATAACATGGCTGATGACAACTTTTTCCATCTCTTTACCAATGTTTTTTTTCCTAAGTTGAAATATTAGGTACACACTCTTTCTCCACATACCTTTGTGGATGCCATTGACCAAGCAAAATTTCAAGATTTCCTTATGCATCAATTTAAGCCATCCCAGCCTTCTGTGGATCTTACTTTAAAAAATTCATAATGCTACTAATGATGGTGTCATAAACTCTTATAACACTATTCAAGATGTTGTTCCTAACCAATCTTTGGAACCAACTCCCCCTTCTCAACAATACACCAATCCTCACTTATATTCACCTAATACCATCAATGTTCATAAACCCTTATCCTCAGCTGAATTACTAAAATGTCTACCTAGGCCTCTACCATGAGAACTTGATCCCACTCATCCTATGAAATCTTGGTATGATCCCAACAAGTTTTATTGGTTTCATGCTAGTTGGGGTCATTCTCATGAGACCTATAGGTAGATTTATAATTTAGATATGGATTTTATTCTTGGTCTTAATTTTGATCATGATTCAATCATTCAAAAGTGTCAATATGCCTATGACATTGATTTTAATTCTCATGAAACTAATACTAAAACTTAATCCTTGAATCAAGATAATTCTCATTTGGCTATCTATAAAGACCCTCTTCCTAGTTACCAAAATCACCAAGACAACCAAGACAAGCCCACCCCTTCCACCAACAATGTATAAATTCTTGTTGACCCAAATCTTGAGGAGAATGTGGTTAATATGAATAATATGTGAAGGGTGGTTAATTTCATTTACCCTCAACCTATCTACACCCCTCTATTATATCAAACATTTCATGCTATCTAGGATTCTTCTCTAAATATCTTAAATGAGTTGAGGTAAGATGACCTTATCAATTTTGATGACCCAATTCCCACTCCTCTCTTGGATAACACTTCCCATTATATTTATACCATCAGTCAATCTTCTTTACCTAAGACTAGTGATAATCAAACTTCTATCAACACTTTTTCTATTGATTCTCAAAACCAACATGAACCAATTGCTTCATATTCATAAAATAAATTACAAACTTATTCTAAACATTCTCCTTCTTAGCAACACAAATTCTAACGCACCTTTCAAGTACCTCTTTCAACATTATACACCTATTTCTAAAAACCTTATAATGCGTTATGATGAGTAGAATCCCATCATGAAACTCTCTAATTTCCCATCCCAAATCTCATTTCTTGAACTTATGAGGACCTCTCTACATCATCTACATCATCTCATGTAATTATTTTTTGAAATGAACATCCTTTGTCCTCCTCTAGTAGGATGCAAAACAACCTTATCTAGATTTGAAGATAGCATATTAAAATAATGAAAAGAGATGTCCATCCATGTTGATGAAATATTGGACACTTCTCTTTCCCTAAAATTTCTTATCACCTCTATGATTCCTGATGAGATTTTACTTCATGTGGATGGTCATCCTATATTAATTAGTGTCCAAATTAATGATATCTAAGTCAAGCATGCCTTGATTAATTAGGGTTTTGGCACTTGTGTTTCATTTCTCAATTTTATCAAAACCCTTGGATATTCTGAATGCAATCTCAAATCCACACATAACACATGTCAAGGATATGATTGAAGGTAAATGCCTCCTTTGGGTTATGTGTATATTCCCATTACCATCCCACCTATCACCATTCATGTGAAGGTGATGATATTTAACTTTCTTCTCTCTTATAACATCTTGCTTGGTAGAATGTGGACTCATCATATGAGACCTGTTGATTCTTATACTTGCCAATGCATTAAATTTCCTCATAATGGAGCCATCTATAGGATTCAAGGTGACACTAACCCTTGGAATTTTGAATAATTATAAGACTATGGAATCTTCAAGATTCTTACTCTTGAACCTTTATCTAATATTCCATTTTATGAGTCTCAATGATTCAACTTTCCCATCAACTCCACTCAAGATTAAGATGGTCATCCTGACCTCATTAGGAATATTCCTCCTAACCTATTAGATTTTGATGATGATGATCCTAATGAGATCAACCTAAAGATTAAAACTTTTTATCTCTCGCTTTATCTCATCTCTTAGCTTCTTACTTCTTTATAGCCTCATTCTCACAAACCTCTTTGTGATGAAATTCCCATTGTCTTGACTAAGACTCAACATTATATTCATCACACCTCATCAGATGACAATGTCATCCCTACCTACATCATTGATATTCACATACCTAAATATGATGATGGTTATTCCTTAGATGATCCATTATTAGGTGGTCTTGTTCAGGCTCGTGATGTTGAGATTATCCATTATCATTCTTATTTGATTCAATATTTTCATGTATCTTACCATATTATATCATTTATAATTCATAATTTTAGTATTTTCTCTTTATCATAGTGTTGATATGGTGTTGACACTTCTATTTTTTGAGGAACCTCATAGCAGTATGCTCATAGATTGTGTTATGGCTAAGCCTTACCATTTTGCTTGGTACCCTAACCCCTATATCTTACTTATCCTTGAGATACATGAAACCATTATTTGAACTTATATAGACCCTACCCCTCCCTTAGTAGATCCTACTATAGTCGAGCCCATTTTTTCTCCCACTATAATTGAGCCCATTATTGATCCCACTTTAGTTGAGTCTCTTCTTACTTTTGATCCTATTACCCCTTCCATTAAGCTCAATCCCATTCCTTCCCCATAATCACCTTATCTTGGTTATGGTCTACTTCCTTTGCCTTAGATGGCTCCATTAACCACCAAATGGGCTGATGAGCCTTCCCAAGCTCCTTCCTTTCCTATTATACCTCCTCATATGAGGACTTATACTAAGCCTATTCATAGGAGTATCTATTGCTTCCATGGCATAAATAATAATTCATCCATACATTGTCACAAGTTGTAAAAATTTATTGATACTTTACATCCTTCTACCTCTCAGTCTTTAAACAAAACCATACCTCCCCCGAAGGTACTACTTGAATGTATACCTAAGTGTAGATAGGTGTAGTATCTTTGGCACCAATGTGGCACCCATCACATTGATTGTTATCACATCTTTTAGTAACACATTAAAGATCACCTTTTAGATATTATTGAACCTTATACCATTCTTCCCATAGGTCATTCCTATAAGAATACCCCCCTTCTTCCCCTATGGTTTATATTGTATCATAGAATTGCACCCTTTGTGGGAGAGTTTGTCCAGCTCTCTCAATCTTAGCTACAAGCATTGTGACAACCTTAGGTTATGGGTATCTTGTAGTGATATTTAACCTCTAGTATTTTTAATGAAGCTAGTTCCTTAGATGCTTCACTTCAGCTCTTATTTATCACACTAAAATCTACTGCTACGTAAGGAAAAGGGATATGAGGATAACATAAAAGGGAAATCTAAGCTAAGGGAGGTGATGCACCAAATAGAGAGTGATTCACATTCAAAATGGGAACCTTAATGAATACTACTAAAATTAAATAAGATAAAATTAGTTGATCCTATTTCAAAGCTACAAGCATGAGTAGTTGTGTGGAGGTCAAAAGGGAGGATGCACTTTGAAGGGCAAGAAGAAATAGGTCTGCAGGAGAGACACTATAACTTGTAATGATTCAAAAAGGCACCAAAGGCTAATACATCACATGACCTAAAATATACTAATAAAACTAAAGAAAGGTGCATAGATAAATCATAGGTGATGAGAGAAAACATATATTTTGCAATTTAAACTCTAATAATGCACACTTGACTTCAATGAAAATCAAAAAGTTGTCATGTATTGCTTCAAGAGAGTGTTATAAGGAAATTTTGATAGAGTAACTCTAACACCAATTAACGGATCCTTTTTAAGGTTTAAACATCTGTATATATAGTAGAAAGGGATGATAGAAGAGGGGAAATTATGGGTGAGGATGGAGAGGGGGTCATAAATGGCTACAACCACCATTATGTCCTTGAACTCTTTTTGCCTTTATAGTGTGCAACTGCTTGACCATGAAATGAACCATCCATGATCACTGTAAATATCCTTGTGCCCTTCATGTATTCAATTCTCCCTTTTTGGTGCTAAGAAAGCCATGTCATGGGTAGCTACATGTTCCTACCATGTGTACACAATTTGATCTCTTGCATTTAAAACCTGGCATTCTCCTTACTAATATTTTGGACTTATATATTTTCTTATTAAAATCAATACCCCCTTATATTTTTTCATGTTCATTAATCTCTTGTTAGTTGGATGGGATTATGCCATTTGTCCCTAACTAATTATCCCTCTAGATTTTATAACTATTTGACTATCACTCATGTTATTGATATTTTATCATGAGATCTTAACAAGTGTCAAGCTCATGGAAATCTTGATGAACCCTTTGATCTTTTGAATACCAATGGCTACTCACAAAGGCTCAAATTTGACATTTCTAGGCAAGTCAATTCCTTGAGTTATTTCCTTTGGAAATTTCCTTTTGGTAAATTTCTACAGACTTTTGTCTCAACACTTTCTCCTAAAGGAGTTTTTTTAGAGGAATTCCTTCAAATTTTTTGTCCACTCAATTTATTCAAACTTTTTCTTGAGGTACTTTTTTGAAAAAATCCTTCAAATTTTTGAAAGAGACCTTCTCGAAAGGAACATACCCTTTGGGAAACTTGAAAATTATCCTTTTCCTTTGTGAAAATTACCTTCAAAAAGTTTTAAAAATTGTCCTTCTGAAAGGAACATACCATTCAAAAAAGTTAAAAATTACCTTTGTAGAAATTTTGAAGAGGACCACTTCTTGAGAAAAAGACTCTTCGACTTATGTAAATGAACTTTTTAGAAGGGTTACTACCCTTCAATAATATTTGGAATGGTCTTTCTGAAGGGAAGTTACTCTTTGACAAACTTGAAAATGAACCTTTTCGGAAGGATATGCACCCTTCATATTTTTTGAAGTGAACCTTTTACCTTCTTGAAAATGACTTTCTTCTTGAAAATGTCCCTTTGGAAAAGTTGTAAAGGACCATTTCCTTTCACAAGTGCCCTTCAAAATCTCTTAAAAAGGACCACTTTCCCAATAAATTAACCTTTTGATAAAGTTTTATAGAGCATTTTGTTTGAAAAATATCCTTCAAAAAACTTGAAAATTCCCTTTAGATTTCTTGAAATGGACTATTGGCTTTTTGAAAAAGAACTTCCCAAAAGGAAAAAGACCCTTTGGTAATTTTGAAATGGACCCTTTGGCTTAAGAATATATCCTTAGATAACTTTTAAAAATGGTCCATTTCTATAGGAGTACCCCTTTTAAACCTTTCTTTCAAGAAAAATGTTTGAAGAAATTCCAACACTTAGCCCGAATAAAAATCTAAAAGAAAATACTTAGTGAAAAAGAGTCCCACAAGAAATGAACCTTTGCACTTATTCATCATGTCCATCTCTTTAAACTAGTCAGAAGTTTGGTATGTTGGCTAAAAATTGGCCAACATTTATGGTGACTCATAGGGAATCATGCTTGCTACACTTGAGAACCCAAACTACTTGCCTTGTCTAGTCCATTGGGCATGGAGTCATTAGCCTTTGTAACTGAGCTGGTCTGAAACTAGATACAAGGCTGACCTTTTTTATAACTTCCTCTTGAAACAACAAGGAAAACACAAAAAAAAGTGCCCAAGGCATTTAGGAAAGTAAAAATAGGACATGAAGGAAATGTGCACAAGGCACTTGGAGGAAAGAATGAAATCTATCTTAATATATACAAGGTTACAATTTGCAAGTATCTCCCTCCTGGATCAAATGGGAAACTATGAGTATTATTCACTTGTAACAATCCAAGATGAAAAATACCTTGCTTTGGAGGTACCAAAATTGGTGAACCAAGCAAATTTATGGTCAATCCTTTTGATGTTATCTCTAATAGATAAAATAGAACAAACATGTCTCTTATGTAGACATATTGGTTCATGTCCTCCAAACTTGGTTCATGTTGGACTATAGGGGATTTTGAAATATTTTCATTTGATGGCTCAAGTTTGTCCTATAAATTAAGCATAACATGTGATGGATCCTTTGAACTGGTGTTTGGTTTATTATCTAGACTTAAGTAGAAAATATCTAAGTCATCCCAAAAGGTAGCTTCCTCTTGGTCATCTGAGACAATGATAACTTCAACTCCATATTTGCTCTATTTTATTTGAAAGGAGCCATATGGTAGTTCATCAGTCCACCTAAGGCCCAACATGCCATATTTTTGTGGCTCTAGATTTTACCATTCCCCCTCATTCTTGAAGACATCAATACTACCTTCAATAGACAGTTCATCTTGAGATTGGTTAGCTTCTTCAACCTAATTGGTGAGTTTATCCTCATACTCTAGAAGAGGCATAGGCTAGTTTATAACCTCTAACTAATCCATGAAGTCATGGTATAGATACTTACATACTTCATCTTGATCCTCTTGCTCATTCATGACCTCTCCAACATGGTCAGCTAACTAATTGACTATGTTAATCTCTGCACCTTAGTCATCTTCATTTGTAGCCACACTAAATGGAAGCTCTTAGGACCACAAAAAATCCTCTTTTCTCTTATCTAAATCCTAAATACATACCTATTTAAGTATGAAGGCAATAGTACTGCCTTCAAGCTCTAATTCATCAATGTCAAAGCCATACCACAATGGCTAGTCTAAACTTGATTTTTCCTCCCTTTTCTAGAGTGGACTACCTATCATGATATCCTTATCATAGGCACTTGTGTTTTACTCTTTAGGCTTAAATTTGAATCTAAGCTCCTCTTTTATTCCTTTCAAAATAAGCTCTTCCTCAAAGAGGGAGATGGCAGGAGGGAAAATAAGTTCATTTTACTTGCAACTTAAGAGAGTGTCTTTCTAACTAGGTACTTTGAGTGGTCTCTTTGGTGGTTCTTGAGGGAGGGAGAAATATTCTTAGAAATATTATAGGTAAATCTCATTGAGATGGTTAAACACCTCTTTTCATATTCTTCAACCACTAAATCCTTCTCTTGAACTAGCTCTTAGATCACCACAATTGACAGCTTTTCCTTTTTCTCTATGCCTTTCTGAACTAATTTCCATGATGGAAATGTGTAAGGAAAAATCACCTTTTCTTCCTTTTGAATGATTATAGGAGAGGGTGGTTTCACAAGAGAGGGCATGACATAATCAAGGTCAAAGGTGTAGGATAAGATCCATGGTGGCATGGTTTCAAAATTTTGAGTGGGAATGGGCATAGGGGGTAGGAGAGGACACATAAGATTGATTACACTGAGTTTGTTGATCTTCATAAGATATCAACACACTTTACTAATTTTAGACTATTCTTCTCAACCACATCTTATTATACTTCTCACAAACTACCCATTGTTCATCCTCTCAAACTGACCACCTATTCTTGACCAACTAAAGAGAAATCCTTGAATTTTGTAGAACATGAATAGGGATGACTAAAGAAAGTTCTAAACCCATACCAATCTATCTTATCAGCTCAATATAATTTGATAATACTTACTTGAATCCTAAAAAAGATGTAATAGGATAAACATAATCTTGACAAGGGGAATTATCAGACTAACTTGAATGCAAATGAGACTGATCTTGGTCATACACAGGAGTGGGAGGGGATCAAAGGCCATAATAGGATTGATAGGTTATTTAAGGGCCACTTGGGGGGAACAAATAAACATTATTAGATTGATAAGTGTGATGTTGAGGTAGAGAATAAGCATGTTGATTAAAAGATGGTTGATTATACATACCAAATAATGATGACTAAGTACTTGGATTGCTCATACCAGTTGATAAATATTAGAAAATTCACCATTAGTGTTTACACACATGCCTCTAAAGGCTAATAAGATGAATATAGCACCAAAAATATTCACTTAATGAACAACATAGTCCCATCAAGCATGCCAAAAACTATTGTAGCATAGAATTTCACCCTTTGTGGGATAGTTTCTCTGGCTCGCTCACTCCTAGCTAGAAGTATTAGGACAACCTCAGGCTATGGGTATCTTAGTGAGGTTGAACCTATAGGATTTTTAATGAGGCTAGTTCCTCAGATGGTTCACTTTAACTCTTATTTCCCACACTAAAATATATTGATAACTAGGGAAAAGGGATAAGAGGATAACATAAAAGGAAAATCTAAGCTAAGGGAGGTGATACATGAAATAAAGAGTGATCCACATTTAAATTGGGAACCTTAATGACTAATACTGAACTTAAACAAAACATAGTCTAGTTGATCCTATTTCAAAGTTGCAAGCATGAGGAGTTTTGTGGAGGTCAAAGGGGAGGATGTAATTTGAAGGGTAGGAAGGAATAGGTATATAGGAGAGACACTATAATTTTTAATTCTTTAAAAAGGTGCTAAAGGCTAAAAAATCACATGAAATATAAGAAACCAAGAAAACCAAAATTTGGTGCATAGAGAAATCACAAGTGATGAGAGAAAACATACATTCTGCAAGTTAAACTCCAATAATTCACACTTAACTTCAATAAAAATCATAAATTTATCTTGTTTTGCTTCAAGAGAGTGTTACAACGAAATTTTGATAGACAAACTCTAACACCAATTAAGGGATAATTTTTAAGGATCAAAAAGGGATGAGAGAAGAGGGGACATTACATGAGAGGATGAAGAGGGGGTCATAAATGGCTGAAACCATCACTATCTCCTTGAAATATTTTTTCCTTTAGAGTGTGCAACTTCTTGACCATGAAATGAACTATCCATGATCACCATAAATATCCTCAATCCATTTTCAAATTCAAGTCTCCCTTTTTGGAGTTGAGAGAGACATTTCATGGGTAGCTTCATGTTATTCCAAGTGTACATGATTTTATCTCTTACATTTAAAACCAATGTGCTCCTTACTATTGTTTTGGACTTCTATATTTTCTTATTAAAATTAATACCCTTTTGCATGTCTATTGATATCCTACCAGTTGGATGGGCTTATGACATTTGTCCTTAACTAATAATCCTTTATATTTGATAACTATTTGACTATCACTCATGTCATTAATCTTTTATCATAAGATCTTGAAAAGTGTCAAGCTCACGACAATCTTGATGAACCCTTTAATATTTTTAATACCAATATCTAATTTTAAGGACTCAAATCTGATGTTTTTGGGTAAGTCAATTCTTTGAGTTATTTCATTCAGATATTTCCTTTTAGGCAATTAATCTGGACTTTTGTCTTGACACTTTCTCTTGAAGGAATTACTTTAAACTTTTTGTTTTCTTAATTTCTTCAGCCTTTTTCTTGGGGTATTTTTCCAAAATAATCCTTCATCTTTTTGAAAGATACCTTCACGAAAGGAACATACCCTTGAAGAAACTTGAAAAGTGTCCTTTTCCTTTGTGAAAATTCCCTTTGAAACCTTTTGAAAATGGGCCTTCTAAAAGGAACATACCCTTCAAAAAAATTTAAAAGTACCTTTCAAATTTTTTGAAGAGGACCACTTCTTGAGAAAAAGACCCTTCAACTTGCGCAAATGAACTTTTTTTAAGGATTACTATCCTTTGGGAATATTTGGAATGGTCTTTTCAAAGGGAAAGTAACCTTAGATAAAATTGAAAATGAACTTTTTCTAAAGGATATACACCCTTTGGATTTTTTAAATTGAACTTTTTGCCTTCTTGAAAATGAATTTGTTCCCAAAAATGTCCCTTAGGAAAAGTTTTAAAGGACCATTTCCTTTCACAAGTGCCCTTCAAAATCTATTGAAAAGGACCACTTTCCTAAGAAATGAACCTTTCAGGAAATTTGTATAGAGCATTTTACTTGAAAAAAATCCTTTGAAAAACTTGAAAATTCCCTTTTGATTTCTTGAAATGGACCGTTGGCTTTTAAAAAAGAGCTTGAAAGGAAAAGGACCCTTTAGGAATTTTGAAATGGACCCTTTGGATTTGGAAGATATCCATCAAGAACTTTTGAAAATGGGCCATTTCTATAGGAGTGCCCATTTAAAACCTTTCTTTCAGGAAAAATGTCTGAATAAATTCTAATACTTAGCCTGAATAAAATTCTGAAAGAAAATACTTAGTGAAAAAGAGACCCATAAGAAATGAACCTTTACACTTCTTCTTCTTCATGTCCATCTCTTTAAACTAATCAAAATTTTTGTATGTGTAATATAAATTGGCCAATATTTCCACCTCATATGGTTCTATCCCCTCCTATGGTCCCTTCATCACATCTTATTTATCCATCCATAGACTTTCCCTCACCTTTGGATCCTTCCCCACTAGTGATTTTTGCATCTCTTATAAAGTCCATTCCCATACATAATTTTGATCATCCCTTGCCTAATATCCTTCCTCAATATCATCCATCAAGCATTCCTATGTTTTATATTAAGGAGATTAGATGTGAAGTATTTTTCCCAATTTTTGTTGAAGATAGACAAGACATTAGATATAGTTCATCTCCAACTTCATAGAGATCTATCAGATGTTTTAGCTAATGCATGTGGGTAAATCTATCAGTATTTATGAACACATGCATGGTGTTCTTACATTTTCATTTAGATTGGATGTGTGCTCCAATATTATCTTTATCTATTTGTTATATCATTTGACATTGTGTCAAAATCTTATTTATTTTACATGGTGACTTTGATTTTACACTCTATATTGTGTATACTATCATTTACATTTGCATATAGATGTCTTTGTTATCATTGATTTTTTTCTTTCTTGATTTTATTTCTAAAAATTTCTCCTTTATTTTCCCTTCATAATTGTTTTCTTTCTTATCTTTTTATACATGGCTAATTATCATTATGACTTGGTTATATAACCTAGTTCCCTTTAATCATTCTCTCTTTACCATGTGATCACATAACAAATAATTAATCTCATTATATTTTATTTTCATTGATCCACTTTGGATTTATTTTTTCCCTTTATTAACTTTTCACAAACTATGCATATACATGGTTGAGACTTGAGATAAAATGATGGTTCATTGTTAAGCATAAGTGTCCTAGTCAATCTTGTCTTTGGTTACTTAGCTTCCTTTAGCCTAAGCCTACAACTCATTCATGTGTATAACTCTATCTCTCATGATTGTTCATTCCAAGTCTATATGGAGGAGGAAACTTAAAAGCCTTAAAAACATTTAAAATCTTAGACATATAATAGAAGGCAAAAACATTCAAAATTCTTAAAAAGTCCAATCACACTAAAATACATGATTCAAAGCACATCTCCTTTTTCTAGTCAAAGCTCAAACTCCAAATTTGGTCTCATGATAGATCTGAGGTCCATTGGGGTGCCGTTGACTAGTAGATTTGAAAAGGAGAGTCAAAAAATCTCTTAGTGCTACCTACTTTCTCATGCATGTACCCAATCTTCATATTAGACCAAGGACTCTGTAATGGGTCATGTGGAATGGAGAACACATTGTGGGAAGGTAGGTCCATTTTATTTTTCTTAAACCAATCTACCTTCATGATGGTCACTAGAAAACAAGTTTCTTTTGTATATTTATGGTCACTAATCACTTAATGTCTTCTCATGTCCTTAGTATGCCTCCTATCTCTTAAGGTCTTATCATAATATGTATAAGTTATGCTTTTTACATTCCCTTTTCACTCCCTACATTCCTCATATTTCCTCTTGATAAATACTATTTTGTTCACTGATCACTCTGCTAGGGATTCTATTTGTGAGTTTCATTATAAGACTATGGATATGACCTATCCTTCCTCATAGATTACCAAAATTTCACATTCATATTACCAACATCCCTTATTACCATATTTTCCCATTTATTCCACCTCATTGGTGTTCCCTTTGTGAGTTTTAGTATAAGACCATAGATAGGATGTAGCCTTCCTTACAAAATTTTCCAATAATCAAAGTCATGATCAAAATTACACGTGTCAAATATGAGATAATATGTGATAAATTATTAAGTTATATGTCATTGACATGATTACTAGCTTGATTTAGCATGTTTTATTCTAACTCCATTTTCTCTTTCACTTCTATCTTCTTATTTTTTGATTTCATGTAAGAATCCAACCATTTCTTGAATTTTTCATACTTCCCAGCTTAAATTAGTTTGATAAATTTAAGATCAATTTTTTCCATTTTTTTTCTCTTATACTTCCCCACATGATTTAGTATGATTTATTGAATTAATTGATTTTATTTTTATAGCATTTTGTCATTTTATTTGCTTTCCACTTTATTACATTACTTTCATACTTCCCAATGTGATTAAGTGTGATTTTACTTGTTTTAATTTGATGCCAATATTTGGTTTTAAAAAAAAAATTACCATCCTTTTGGTTCTTTATACTTAGTAATTTTATTTTTATTACACATTTCCTAATGTGAAATAATGTCTGGTACATTTTTAATGATTGATTATATTTTACCAAGTATTTTTGCCTATTTCTTTTTAACCATGCATGTGTCCTACATAATGATAGAAAAGAAACCACAACTCATATATTTCCCTTAGCATATACAACAACTCAATACATGTGCTATAAATAAATATATCCGAGCATCCTTAACCACAACCATAATGCAAATATATACAACCAACATTAACCTACCAGAAAGAGTCATATATATATATATATATATATATATATATATATATATGACTCTTTCTAGTAGGTGTGTGTGTGTGTGTGTGTGTGTGTGTGTGTGTATATATATATATATATATATATATATCATGATTTTTAATACAACAATACAACCATACATAAAGATCCAGCTCTATGGCTAGGATCCATCCCACCCATCTTGTGGCCTAGCCACATTGTCCATATATGCCTCAGTCTGATTCCTCTAAATAGAACATAGAAAAGAGGCTATCAGAGATATCAATCTTGATACCTATCCTTATAGATGAGCCAAATGATCTTACACCTATGTCAACTGGGCTAGGGTTATTAGATGTGTTATTCTCTCTTTCTCCTATACTCTTGTTATATGGGTCAGGGCTGCTACATGTTTTGGTCTCTCTTAGGCCTATACCAATCCCATCTATGTCATATTAGATATATGTGCACCTCTCTCCTTAGCTAGGGCCTTCCATGCCTATGCCTCTCCTACACACACCTCTATTGATTTATACATCCCCTCTATGTGTGCTCATAATTGCCTTATAGCCTCTCTAGCTAATCTAAACCAGTTCACTTGAATTGGGGTGGATGGTACCCTAATATCCTCTAAAATATTGTAGGGTTATATGGTGTCAACATGTCATCTAAGATATCATAAATTGTTCCCCTCATTAGGTACCCCCATATAATCTCCTCATCCTCTACAACACCTAAAAAAATCACACCAAATAGATATTAAATCATTGATATATCTCAAAATCTATCTATCTCTAGTTTATCTCAAATAAACTTAACAAAATTTAACCATCTTTTATTACCTATCTATGTGTCAGCCACTACTATCTCACCATTTGTGTGCCCACCAAGGATGATCTTCCCATTAGTGCATCCTCCAAGAAACTCATCTATAGGTTATCACCTACAAACAAATCTTAAAGTCACCACTCATACCCATCTTAGGCTATGTCTGAGTGGTCTCTCTATAGCCTAGTTATGACCTGACCCATCTAATGGGTCATCTGGGATGTCTAATGTCTCTGATCTCTCCTGATCCAACTACCTCCATCAATGCCATGTCCATGGTGATCATTGATCCTCTTTCTATGGATATGGTGGTACTACCTCTAGTAATCCTACCTCTATATCCATCTCCTCTCATTCTACTATTTGACATACTCTACCAATCTATGGTCTCTCATGATGTGGTCTAAACTCTGGCCTAATAACTAGTGGACTTAGTCCTCCTCTCCCTTGAAGCTCTCTCATATGCAAAGCCCAAAATGTGGAAACCACTATCATCACTATTGGGTGAGGTAATCCCATTTGCCCTAGTATATGTGCCATCAAATATGGTTCCATCCTCTAGGTATAGTGCCCTGTCACCTATACCCATGCCAAAGCTAGTGTAATTATCTCTCAACTAGGTCGTATTGTAATGATGTGCCCATAACGCTACCATATAATATCTACTCAACTCACCATATACAAAATTAGCATGTGGGGTATATACCATACTACTTGGTCATGTTTCCATCTTTAAACTTGAGGTAATCTATCATCAACCACATGGGGTAACCCAACCAGATGATGCATGGAGAACCTCTCATATATCTATGTTGTCAACATTATAATTAGTCCCACTAACTTCTACCCTCTAGATATCACTCCATACATGTCATGCATGATTTTTACCAAGATGATAGATCCCAAGTCATATAACACACTCTACTCTAATATCATTTGGCTCAAGGCTATGATAAATATTGGTACCTTGCCATCCAAATTTTTACACAACACTCATGTTATCACAAGTCCTATCAAAACCTTCTAAGTATCTAGAATATATTATGTATATACATCAAACATGTTCACTCTTAATCTAGGATGTATCATCTTTGATCTTGTCACCCATATAGCTAGGGATCTCCTCTCCTCATCACTATTTGGTACTCCTATAACCATGGGTATACTTTTTATGGGTAATCTTAGGATGGAATACACATATTCCAAGGTGACACCCACCTCTATGGCATCCCCCTCCACCTACCACCTAAAGGTGTTATTCAATCATTCCCAGGCTCCTAGGAACATGACTAACAAATCTAAACTAAGCAGTATCCTACACATGTCTATTATGCCTCTTAGGCCTAATGAGATAAATATATCTCTATATTATATAGAAAATCACTCTAATAAGTCTATAATCCATGATTCATCTACCAATTACTAAAATCTTGGTCACCCCTAAAACCATATAAATAATAAAAGATGTATTAGATCATCCATGTCATGTATAATCAAAATACAATCTTTTCAAATTCTAAACAAAAAAATCCTAAATTACTTTAAATTATTGATTTTTAATCAATTCAACCTATTTTTAGCCTATTCATACCTTATATCCCTTACTCCATCATTCTATGCCCTTCTAACACTCTTTTAGCCTTTTACATGCATTTTCATACTATTCTAGTCATTTGATCAAACACTAGTTTGACCAAAATTTCCCTATTTTGACTTGGTTGACTTCACAAAATAAGTCAACCACTCTATCTTTCCCCTCTTAGTGTTGAGTTGTTATAGTGACTTTTTATACTAGGTCAACAACAATGTATTAGGTCGATAGTTTGGAAAACAAACTATGTCAGCACATACCTACTAAGTTACTAGTATAGATTTTACCAATTTTAAGCTTAATAGGTCAACAAGGTCAACCTAGTTATTTTTACTTATCAACCCCTTACATTTTATGAAATAAATTCCTTCTATTAGTTATTTACCCAAACCCTTTAATCCCATTTCCCTCAATGGTTTCTTCTACCCTTAGCATTTATTTTGAGTTTATTCCAAAGTCTAGAAATGTGTTAAATTACAAATTTCTAAAAAAATACTTAAAATCGATAAAATATCAAAAAATAGCTTGAGATTATTAGTTGCCTATTTATAGTGCACCTGTTGCTATTATTGGAGGTCCCTCTCATATAACATGTCATTTCCTTGCCATCCTAGCTTCTTTGGTCTCTGAGAGCTCTTTTTCTCTCCTTAACTAGTCCAAATACCAAATGACTTCCCTTTAACCTTATTTAAACTTACTTTTCAAAAATTTAAATCTTTCAAATATTTCTTCATTAGATTCCTTGTTTTTCCTCTTTCTTTGTTTCTCTACTCCATTTTTTAAATCATAAAATGTTCTAAAATCATGACGACATAGAGAATATTTTCCACTAATATATTCTTATCTTCCAAAAATTTCTATTTTTGGCTTTTTTTTGCACTAACTTCTATAGGTTCACCTAATGTTCTTCACATTGGACACCTTCACTTATCTTGCAGTCTACTTATTTATCTACAACACTAAGGTAAGTAAAGGCATGTTTTTTTCAAATTTTTTCTTTCATTTATATTAATTGTTGCTTACTTCAGTTTACTTAACATCAACATTATGTGTTATCATGTTCTATTCCTAAGGCACCATCCCATGTTGCATTCACATGAAACATGATGAGATTCAAGTAGGGAATATGTATAAACATAATATTTTTAAATTTTTATTGATTAATGACACTATGTATCTTACAAGAACCCATCAAATTTCAATCTCTCTAAGTGCATACCTTAATGGGTGCACTGAGAAAGGGGTGGGCAGACCATTGGTGCTTCACAAGATTGTTATTCATTTTTCCACTTGTTAGCTACACACTTATCTCCTAAAACATTATCCCTAAGCTTTTTCTTAGGCATTATACCTTTTCTAGTTATTTTCTACATTTTATCCTCCTATTCCTCACCTTAATCCCCTTTTGTTAGTCGGCTATACTAGGTCTATTGGGTTGACCCTATATAGTTTTGGGTAATTTTCACTTAAGAATTAGTTTGGCCTTTGGCTAACCTAGCTCATGACCTATTGAATAATTATTCTAGGTCGACCCTGTCAGTTAGGATTTTTGGAAGGGTTTATGCTCAAATATTCCTATATATACAAGTTCATTTTGCCATTATTGAGAGAATATAATAATAAGTAAGAGCTATTTTGCATCTCTTTATTAAAAATTCTACTCAAGGATCAAGCTTAGGGTTCCATACTTTTTTTATAGATACAGATCTTGTATTGTGGAAAAATCTTTTGGATGCATTGATAGGTTGTGTATCCTAGAGTTGATTTGTCTTTGTTATCCTTACATACCACAATAGCCTCTTATGAAGCACCTTGGCCAAGGGAGAGATTGAGGCTCGGTGGGTTCATCTTCAAAGGTAAGTATTCCTAAGTTTGTTCTTCATTTATAATAGTAGATATATATGTATGCGTACTTATCTTCCATGCATTAAGATTCCATATACATTGACATGAGTATATGTCTCTTATACATGTTTAATTTTATTGTTTCTAACCCCCACTTTGTGTCACAAGATTTGGTGAGCACTAAATTAGATTTACTTTACTTGTTATTAGTTTAGTGAGATATCAAAACATAGGACTCCCTTAGGTTTAATTTAGGTTGTACTTGATTGGAGGATTTGGAACCCTCCTTAACATGTTGTATTACGGTAAAACATCCCCTAATTGGGTTTAATGGATCCTTATATTGGTCATATTATTTCTTAACAAATGTGTCCCGAATTAGAAGTGTATGGTATGATCTATCTTCTCTGAGTAAGGATTTATTTATAGACATGATGCATTTCTATTTTAATATAGTAACCATTCAAGCCCATGAGTTGGAAATTTGAATTGTTCTAACTCTTATTAATAGGAAGTAGTACCCAAAGTAATAATACAAAAATATGGAATCATGATGGGTTTACTAGAAGTGATGCCAAGGTTGTTGAGTGTCACTAAAATTGAACACACATCACCTACAATAGAATATAGAACCACATAATGATTTCATTATAATTAATATCATGGCCATTGAGTGTTGTTGAATGTCAACACACATTATCTACATAGATAAAATCATAATATTGTAGACAATCTAGATTTTATTTTGCATGAACAAAAGATAAAGAAGAATTTTCATACCCCTATCATGACTACATTTCTCATAGGTTTAAATTTAAATAGATATTTTGCCTTTGAAATTGTAAGCTTGAATTTTTAAATTTTTTATTTTTAAACTTTTAATAAGCATGAACATGAATGAGTACTATATACACATAATATTTTTAAAACTTTTATTGATTATTGACATTTTGTATCTTGTAGGAACCTATCGAGTCTCAATATCTAAGTGCATGCCTTAATGGGTGCACTAGGAAAAGGGTGGGTAGACCATCAGTGCTTTCTAAGATTATTATCCCTTTTGCCATTTGTCATCTACACACTTGTCTCTGAAAGCCATTTACCCTAAGCTTATTCTGCTCAGTTGTACCCATTCCAATCATTTTCCTCTTTCCATCCTCCTTTTCTTACCTTAATTCCATTTTGGAATGTCGATTATATTAGGTCAACCATGGTTGACCCTATATAGTTTAGAGGTATTTTTCACTTTTTGGGTTTGTTAGCCTTTCAATTGACCTAGGTCAAACCTAGTAAATTATTGCTAAAAACATATAAGGTCGACCATGGTTGACCTTGTATAGTTGATGTTTCTAGAATAGTTTGTGGAAATATCCACATATATATAAAAGTTCATTTCGAAGCATTTATAGAGAAGAGAAAAGAAGTGAAGAAGAATAAGTGTGAATGAACATATACTTATTGACCATTCTAATTGAGGAATAAAAATTAGGGTTCCATACTTTCTTTGGAGATACAAATCTTATCTTTTGGATAAGTTTTTTGCATGCATAGATAGGTTGTGTATCATAGAGCTGATTTATCTTTGTTATCCTTACACAACAAAATAATCTCTTGTGAAGCACCTTGGCCAAGGGAGAGATTGTGGCTTGATGGGTTTGTCTTCAAGGTAAGTATTCTTAACTTTATTTCTCCTTTGTAAGATTAGATACATAACGTAGATGTACTTCTCTCTTCCATGTATTAGGATTATGTATACATTGACATGAGTATATGTCTTCTATGCATGTTTAATTTAGTTGTTTTTTTTTTTCTAACCCCCACTTTGTGCCACAAGCTTTGTTGTGCACTAGATTAGATTTACTTTATTGTTTATTAGCATAGGTGAAATATTAAATCTTAGGAATATTTTAGGGGTGTTAGACTATAAGATTTTCAACCCTACCTCACATGGTGTATTATGACAAGTGATCCCCTAAACAAGTCTAGCAAATTCCTATATTGATCATGCTCCTACTTAACAAATGTATTCCCAATCAAAAGTATAATTATGATCTATCTTCTTTGAGCTAGGATTGATTTATAGACATGATGCATTTCTAATTTCATAAATTTTGGTAAACCCAACGTGAAACTAACCCTTATAGGATTTATTTCATTCTTTTTAGCATTATTTTTATCATATATTTGTCATACTGGATCAACTCTATCGACCTAGTTCTAATCTCTATTCATAAGTTTTCAAGAATAGGCAATTGGATCAACTCAGATGACCTTATATAGGTTTCCAAACTTTTAGACTTCTAGTTTAGACTACTAGGTTGACCTAGTCAACCCTATACCATTTCAAGCATCTAAAAAACATACTAGGTTGACCTTGATCGACCCTATACATTTTCAATCTTATACAATAGATCCCTACATAGCTTGATCAACCATTTGATCTAGTTAGTAGGTTTCATTAGCATTCTTCAAGGTTCTTGACTATTAATATTCATTCTTTGCATATCTGATCCATCAAGGTTCCTTTCTATATCTCTTTCTCTTTCTTTTAATATCTTTGCCTTCACTATTTGAAATCTTCAAAATTACCCCTGCATAGTCAATTAGATCAACTCTATCGACCTAGTTCTATGTTATGTGTGTTATCTAAAATAATTAGGTTGACCCTAGCTAACCCTATACATTTTCATACCTTACTTCTGTAGTATAGGTTCGACCTTGTTCTATAATTTGTGTATATAGTGTCAAAACTATACCTTGTTTCAAGTTGGAATTAATTTATATATGCTAGTAATTAGTTCACACCTTTATTTTCTTATTTCTTACATGCTTATAATAATTTACATAGTCTAATTAGGGGTTTTTTAATTAACCATTTAGTTTCACTATTTGTATTTTATGCACACATAACCAAATCACATAATCTAAGCAAGCACTTTAACATTTATCTACTCAAGGCCAACCTACTTGGATTTCATCACCAAGGGGAAAGCTTATTTGATACTCTAATCAAGTATAAATAATGGTTAATGGTATATTCTTTCTAATAACCCAACACCCTTATCATTGCGGTGTGTGAAGTGAGGGGGTAGGCCTCAATACCAAGCCTATATTATTACCACTATAGTCCCTTTTAGCCCAAACTACTTGAAATCATCATTAGATTACTATCTAGTTCCTTGATTTATAACCAACTTCCCATCAATTTTAAAATCATTTCTTAATAATATAATAGAACTTCTTAGGTTGACCAATTAGTTATCTCTTTACTTTTCAAATTGATTGCTTTCTATTTGCTCAATTGTGTGTGCAAAAACTTGCATTAGACAACATTAGTGTAAGGGTTTTTATTGTGTTCTTCAATTGTATTGGCCAAAATTGATCCAATTGACTATTTTTTTCCCTTTAGTTCTTATCTTCTTTACATTACTTGCAAAGTTATCTTATTTCACCTCACAATTTTTTTAAAAATTTCTCATCTTCCCTGCCTATTATACTGGGTCGACCTAGTCAACCCTATATATTTTCTATCCTTTTTTAACTATATAATATCAACCTAGTCAATGCTTTAATATTTCCAAACCTTTTCTAGCCTCTATTTTTTATTCAGGATCAACCTAGTCGACCCTATAGTACTTGTAGGACCTTTTAACCCTTTTTTCTTGTACAAGATTAACCTAGTCAACCCTGTACTATTTTTTGTCACTTTTTATTCTCCTTGTGTGGTTATCTAGTCTTATTTCATCATGATGACATTTTTTCAACATTATTTAATTCAATAATATTGCATAATTATGGATTTGGATAATAATCTCACTTATTTCATTACTTTAGATGAAACTATCCAATTTCTTCATTCCTCTTCTCCTAAACCAAAACCAATCACGACACAATATAATGTAGTTGAGTTAATTCATCCTAATCCTCTTCCAAATACTAATTTTTGGAATCCTCCACCTATAAATAATCCTCCTCCAACCAACACTAATAATATTCTTCCTACAACAATAATACCCCTCCTACAAACACGAATCCACCTATTGATATAACTCAACTTCTTGCACAAGTCATACAACAAATTAACATCGTGAAAACAACCAATAAATCTCAAATGATGAATATGCAGCAACATTTATTAAACATGACTATTAAACTACGTTAATTCATCAGGTCTCAACCAAATACAATTTTTTCCCTCCTCCTCTTAGAGATACCAATGGGAATATCATCCTTCAACCTCTAATGAATAATAAAATGCTTGAACATATTCAAAATGAACCTTTATTACCAGTCATTGCATCCATATATATTGGAAACATTTCTATAACTATCACATATAATGGTATTAAGGACCCTACTATCTTTCTTAGTCTTTTGATAATCTCTATAAGGAATGGGTCCAAACTAACACCTTTTCTACCACCAAGATCTTAGCCATAACATTTGTTGGTGATGCACTTGAATGGTACAACCAAATTCCTAGACATTCCATCTCACAACTACAGGATTTAGTCAATTCTCTAGTGAAGTAATTACAACATGAAACCTTACAAAAAATTACCTTAGTCATTTCATCAATGCCAAGCAACTTCCTAATGAATTTATTGAAACTTTCATCAAACAATGGAATTATCTCACTCATAAAATGGACCATAACATGAATGATGATACTCTTTTAAAACTATTTGTCACTTCTCTTAAACCTCCCTTTCAATACAAAGTTCAAATCTTTTCACCTAAAACTTTATAAAAAGCTTTAGAACAAGCAAAAAAACAAGACTTTCTTATGACTCAATTTAAACTATATCAAACAACTACGAAAGTATCTTTTCAATCATCTTATCATAACAATTATTCATCTAAGACTTATCAACCTCAAAATAGATCATCCAATTCAACCAATTTTAAACCAACCCACCCACTCTTAATTCTAGAACAACTTAAGAATAAATTGCCACCCTCTAAACCCATGAGCTTTGATCCTTCCAAACCTCCTCCAAAATGGTACAATCCTGATAAATTTTATTGGTGGCATGCTACTATAGGTCATTCTCATGAATCTTATCATGATCTTCATCAATTTATTCTTTATTCCTTGCTCGGCCCACATTTCAAACTTGATATTCTAATAAAACAACATTATCAAGACTATCTTCAAGCTTCTCAAATTCAATCTCAAGAACCATAATCACATCAAAATCAACTACCTAAAGATCAACAACAATCACCCCATACCTATACCTCATCTACTATTTTTTTTCAAACCATAGTTAATCCTTCTTCCTACACTAATAAGGAAATGATAGCTAACATGAACAACTTTAAACATATCATTCCATTCATTGAACCTCAACTTATTAGGTCACATGAACCAAAAGGGTACTTAGCTTAAATTCCTACCCTAACACATATCATACATGGTCCCGTTTTACCTCCTTTATCTCTTCATACCTCTCCTACCCATCATATGTTAAATTCAGCTTCCTTAAAATATAACAAAACAAGACATTTACCTATCTTTGAATGAACCTACCAGCTAAATGCAAATCATTTTAATAGTTCAATGTTACCTCACTCTAAATCACATGTTGGGGCATCTTGTGATGCCTATCCACATGTCCCTTCAGACTTTGGGGCATCTTGTGATGTCCATCCCCACATCCAATTACCCTTTCGGGCATATTACGATGCCTACTCTTATTTTAAAATGCATAATAACAAACACATATAGCTTTAAGAAACCTTTTGAGACTTATAGACTTGTATTTCACATGCTCATATTTGATACAGACAATAACATAGATTTTTCTTGTTCTTTTTGTCTCATGTTTCTTTGTTTTTTATACACTTTATTTCTTTTTACTTTTGATTTATAAGAATCATTGTCTTCCTTTACATTCTTTGGTTTTATTTCACATTTCATTTGGAATTTACTTTCATTTTTGTCCTCATATATTTATTGTATTTTTTTATATTTTCATGTTATTCTTTATCTTAGTATCTTTATGATTATTTTTTCCCTTATTTAGCATTCACCACCATGGGTTTTTATTTTGTGAGTTTGAAGTATAAGACCATGGATAGGACCTGGCCCTCCTCACAAAATACCTCCTTTGCTTATTTTATCATTTTATTGTGTCACATTTTTCTATTTTCCACCCTCATGGGTTTGTATTTTATGATTTACAGTATAAGACTGTGGATAGGACCAGGACATCCTCATAAAATTACCATTTTTGTCATTCCTTTTATAAGAAAATATCACCGATTCTTGTTCTCAACTTTAATTTTTTTATTCTTTTTCTAGATGAAATCTACATAAAATTTTTTTTTATCATGTTTTCCTCTATTTCCCTCATTATCATGATAAATAATCACATTTTACTGCCATTGTATCCCTTTTTCCCCTTTGTCACAATTTTTTTTAATTTGAATCAATTCAAATTATTCCATGTGTCATTCCTCTTGATTTCCCCTTATTTTCATCTCCATATTGGATAAAACAAGGTTAAAGTCAAGATAGCACTTTTGTTTCACTTGTTTTATGAAACTCTTAAACCCCATGCTCTTTGAATTTCTCTCTCTTATAAACCAAGTCCCAAGTATTCAAATAAAATTTATATTTAACACCCATGTTTGGTCTTCCAAATCTATATGGAAGAGGAATATAAAAATCCATCAAGAAAGTTAAAATCCAAATCATTTGAAACAAAAGGCAATGATATCTAAAAGACAATAGACAAATCTCAAAATTTAGCATTCACACCAAAAGATGTGATTACAAGCACATATCCTATCTTTAATTGAAGATCAAACTCCATATTTGACCTCACATAGAGCCGAGGTCCTTTGGGGTGTAGTAGGCTAGTAGATTGGAATATGGGAATTTAAAAAACTCTATGGTGCTACCTACTTTCTCACATAAGTACCTAATCTTTTTAGTAGACTAATGACTCTGTAAGGGGTCCTGAGGAACAAGGAACACATTGTGGGAAGGAGGTCCATTTTAATTTTCATACATTTAGAATTCATGGGATGATCTACATAATTCATTTGTTGACCTAAGAATTGTGTGGCTAAGAGAAGTTTTTCATAGTCCTTAAGTTTGAAGTCCTCTTATTTTGACAAACCTAATTTGAGTGTCTTGAATTTGATAAAGAGTCCTCTACCTTAGTGTTTTTGTCATTTCTCCCCTCCACCCATTTCATTTCCCCCCTTGATATGCACATTATGATTCCAAATCTATTTTCCCTTCTTCTTTACTTCTTTTTTCTTCACCTCTTAAAAACATTCTATCACTAATTTATTTCAATTTCATCTATCCTTAAAGTAAAAAAACATGTTTGAGCACCTATGGATTACACCCTTACATGATTTATTTACCACATCACCTCATTATCATACTATTCATATCATTAGGTGGTTGTGTTTTCTTACATTGCCTCTCAAAACAAGCACTAATTTTGAATTTTCATACTTTAGAGATTTTTGGTTTTCATTTCTCCATCATGTTCTTATTTAATTTTTAAATACTTAACTTATCTTACATATGACATTTTCCATTATTACATGTTTATCTTTATGTATGCCTTCTTCATATTTATATCACATCTTCAATTATATTTCATTTTACATCTTTCATGTTTTTATTTTTGCCTATCTTACATGATCTTACTTTTCCCTTTCTTACATATATTCGTTCAAGTTTTCTTACATGGATATTTCATTTGTCATTCATGTTTTACATGCTTTCCAATGTGATTTAGTATGTTATACATTAATTTTTACCATTTAAATTTTACATGATTTACAACATGATTTTTACTGTGTTTTCCAATCATTTTTCATTTCTTTCCTATAATTTTTCATTCATTTGCCTTAAATATTTTAATCTTGACTTGAAAAACTAAGTTAACCCTTTAATTTTTTTCCCTCTTAATACTAAGTTGGTAAAATAGATTTTTTTATTAGGTCAGTAGTCATGTACTAAGTCGGTAGTCTAAAAAATAGACTAGGTTGACACATACCTACTAGGTCAGTAGTATGGATTTTAGCAAAATTTCAGCCTACTAGGTCAACTGGGTCAACCTAATTGTTTTTACCTAGTTATTACTCTGATTCCTTATTTTGCCTATGTCTTTATTTTTACTCATCCATTTTTCAAACCATAAAATGCATTGGTTTTTTAATGACATAGAGATTATTTTCCACTAACATATTCCTATTTTCCAAAAATACTAATTTTTGGCTATTGTTTTTCACTAACTTCTACATGTTCACCTAATGTTCTTCACATTGGATGCCTTCACTTTTTATTGCAGTATACTTTTTTATCTACAACACTAAGGTAAGTAAAGGTATGTGTTTTCCAATTTTATCCTTTCTTTTATCTTATTTGTTATGTATTTCACTTCATTTAACATCAATATTGTGTGTTATCATGTTCTATTTCTCAAATTACCATCTCATGTGACACTCATGTAACACATGATGAGCTTCGAGTGGGGAATATATATACACATAATATTTTTAAAATTTTTATTGATTACTGACACTTTTTATCTTGCAATAACCTATCAAGTCTCAATCTCTCTGAGTACATTCCTTAAGAGGTACATCGAGAAAGGGGTGGGTAGACCATTGATGCTTCATAAGATTATTGTCCCTTTTGCCACTTACAATCTACACACTTATCTCCTAAAACCATTTACCCTAAGATTATTATTATCAGTTGTACCCATTCCAATAATTTTCCTCTTTTCATCCTCTTTTTCTTGCCTTAATTCCATTTTGGAATATTAGTTGTACTAGGTCGACCATGGCTGACCCTGTATAGTTTAGGGGTATTTCTCACTTTTTGGGTTTGTTAGCCTTTTGACTGACCTAGCTCAAACCTAGTGAATTATCCCTGAAAACATATAGGGTCAACCATGGCCGACCCTATACAACTAATATTTTTAGAAGGATTTAGGGTAATATTCATCCATAAATACAAGTTCATTTCCAACCATTTATAGAGAACCAAAGATAAGCAAACAAGAATATGTATGAATTAACATCTACTTATTTACCATTCTACTTGAGGAATAAAGATTAGGGTTCCATACTTTCTTTGGAGATACATATTGTACTGTAGATAAGTCTTTTGGATGTATATATAAGTTGTGTATCTTAGAGCTAATTTTTATTTATTATCCTTACATACCATAACAATCTCTTGCGAAACACCTTGGCCAAAGGAGAGATTGAGGCTCGAAGGGTTCATCTTTAAGGTAAGTATTCCTAAATTTATTTATTATTTGTAAGAGTAGATAGATAATGTAGATGTGCTTCTTTCTTTCATGTATTAGGACTCTGTATATGTTATCATGAGTATATGTGATCTATGTATGTTTAGTTTAGTTATTTTGTTTTATTCTAACCCCTACTTTGTGCCACAAGCTTTGGTGTGCACTAGATTATATTTACTTTCTTTTTTATTAACATAGGTGAAATATTAAATCTTATGACTCTTTTATGGTTGTTTCATGATTGTGTTAGACTATAGGCTTTAGTTTCCTACCTCACATGGTGTATTGTGATAAGTGATTTCCTAATTGGGTCTAGCAGATCTCCATATTGGTCATGCTCTTGTTTAACACATGTATTCCCAATTAGAAGTGTAGGTATGTTATATCTTCTCCAAGATAAGAATGATTTATGGACTTGATGAATTTTTTATTGCATACAGGTATCATTCCCACCTAAGTTTGTGATAATTATATAAAATTTTATGCATGTATATGCTTAATTGTAATTTTATTTACAACTTTCAACTCTTAATTTTAACTTTTTTATATATGTTGATGCATGTGTGTAAGTGTGCATGATTATTTACTTTGATATTTGAAAAATGAGTGCATACACCTATCATATGCCCTAAAATCTATATTCATATGCCAATATTTATCACATGCTTACTTTTTTAATTACCTTGAATAATTTAAAATCCAATGCTCTATTGTAGAATTTGATTTTACTTTCTTTAAATCTTTATATTTTATTATTTATTTTATTTAAGTGCACTTGTATGTCATATGCCCCCAGTTTTCATATTTCTATGAAGAATTTATAGTTTGAAACTAGTTAGAACCATTCTAAATCCTACATAATGTGTTGAAATGTAATCTATAATAATATTGATGGATGTCCCCCTTTCAATGCGAGGCATGAGATAATTGAGTGTGTCATTTAAAAAGAATAAGATGTTTGTTTTGAAATAATTTGATTAAATATAATTTTAATTTATTGTTTTGATTTATAATTTTTATCATTATATTATGATGATTATTGTATTGGAAAAGTGTTTTGAAAGTTGAAGAATGTGTAGGAGATAGTATGCATAAGTGTAAAATTTATCATTTTTTTAAAAAAAATTATTGACATGATGAAAATAATACCATGTAAAAGAGCACATCATGTTGTTCAAATTAAAATTATGGGGAATGTTACCCCTATATATATCACGTGCATAATTTTGAGAGGAATTAGTTATAAAGGTTTTGAATTTGATTAAAAATAAAAAGTTGACTCATCAATAGGTTGGTTGAAAAATAAGCTATAATTAATTTTCTCATTGATTTTTCAAGATTTTTGAGCTTTGAGAGAGACAATATGCCACAAAGGATATTTCCAAGGCTAACATGGTTTGATAAATTTGGGGACAACTTACAATATAAGGATGAGCTACCTTTGTAAGTTGATAAAATAACTTTTTGCATAAGTAAAATTTGAAATTCCATTCATATCTATGTAGATTGCATTGGAAATCATGATGTGGATGGTCTTTTGCACTTGACACCGATCTTGTTTACCCTTTACTAGAGATGTCTTTGGGGAGTGTAGACTCATCTATTGACCTGGATGGTTCATGCCATATTTTTTTACATGAAAATAGTCATGTCCTCATTTTTTTTTGTATTTTTTTAGTTGTTATGATTTTAGTTTGTCAAAAAAAATTATGTATGAGTTTTATCATACTTTTTTTGTGAACTAGTGATGATAGGGGGATATGCAGGCCATAGAGATCCTTAGTGGCCATATGATGGATACAATTTAGGTTATACTATTGACTAATGATGATAAATCCAAACTAGATACAAATGGTCTTAGGCATGTTTTTAAACTATAAATTATATTTTAATACATGCATATGATGACTTCTTTGACTGAACAATGGGACTCAAACAATTGTAATTTGTAGACCATGACATGGGAGATGATAATCAATTTAAAAGATGTGTGGAGAATCATATGATTTCTTATTACTGGGTGTTGAGTGACCTTATAGGGTTCAAGTGGGTTATTATATATTGTTCATATTCACTTACATATGACTAGACATGCTCAAGTACCCCTTATACACCCAGTGATACTATTATCCTATTATTAGAGAATGTGTTGGTGAATTATCAATAATTTTAGAAGTTTTTTAATGCTTTGATAACATATTATATATATTTTATTATGGTAGAGTTTATATTTCATATTATATTAGTATATTTGTCTTTGATATTGAGGATCATTACAATAATCCAGGGGACACACCATGTTGGCCCACTTGTACATGGGATTGCAAAGTTTCACTTGAAAAGGTTTTGGAGGAGGTTTGAGATGAGACACAATCTTACATTGTTGTTCCTATGAGCACATTAAATTTATCTAGACTTTTGTTATTCCTCTTGATGGATGGACTCATCCACATATATATGTAGAGAGATGGGTGGGTACAACCCACGTGATGAGACATGGCAGGATGAAGTGCAATTGGATACTAGATTATCTATCTACTATAAATATTATATGATTGCCATATAGGGGATTGTGAGGGTATACAAAATATATGGTGGAACTTAGGAACATTTGGGTGAGTTACTAGATTCCTGATTGATGGTATGGTGTTTGTGAGTGCTTCCAATTTGGGCATGTCACTAGATAGTTGGCATACAATAGGATGTACCCTCTACACCATACATGTTGATAAAATATGTTAGTGTTCTAATGTGAGATGGGTATATAGGATATTATACTCCTATAGACTTAGATTCCATCTTGGTTGTAGACTTAGATCTTGTTATCCAAATACCTAATGTTGTCAATATTGTTATACATCAACTTATACACATTGGTGTCTAGCCCATATGTGGCCATTTTTTCTTGATTATAGTGGATGATGTATTTATGGCATAAGGTGGAGTGGGTGTAGGTGGTGTGGTAGTGGATAACCCTTAAGCTCATCTTATGATTAATTATATTCATATTTATATTTTTTATATAGTTGTATTTATTTTTCTAAAATTGGTATTAATATAATGTATTTATTTATTTTTGAAGGGGTGAAGAGTATTGGTTGATTATCATAAAGACATCCCTCTAGGTTCTCACATTATATTGTCCTAGTGAGGTAGTCCCTAGTGGTATTTAGAGTAAGTTATAAACATTTTAAGAGATAATTATACCTTATTTGATCATATATCTATAGCTAATATAACCTACATTAAAAAACATTGGATTATGATGTTACAATAATGAAGAGAGATCTAGTTATTGTTGAGCACAACCAACTAATGGAAGAGCTCATAATAAATTAGATGTACCTTCTTGATCCACAAATGGATCTCAACTAGAATGTGTTTTTAGAGTACATATAGATACAACATGAGCATGCTTTACTATAGGCAAAAATGGCCATATATGAGGACCAACATTAGAAGATTCAATATCACTTAAGATGGAAAGCAACTGATTGTGAAGTGTGTTCTCTCATAGTCAGTCATTAGTAGAGGGTGGTGGATATGCACAATGTAATGAGCCAATTATAAACTGACATTATTTTATATTGCATTTTTATTATGTAAGACATTTGACATATATATGGTCTTTGATATAATTGTTGGTCTTTTGTGTAATTTTTTATTATATGTGGCTTTTGAAAATATTTGCATTTGACAATGATATGAGGATTGAAAATGTTGATATATTCAATTTTATTATTTTTATATCAAATGTGTTAATGAAATTACACTCTTTGGATTTTTGATACATGTGTGTCTTAATTTAATTACAAACTATAAAATGAGTGACCCTTCCTAAATGGAATAAGAATTGTGCATCTTTTTTAGTAGATGTATAATGATTTATTATATTAAATATATGACCTTATATTTGTAGAGATGTTTTAATATGTATTAGATAATTTTGGCACTATATTTGTTGTTTTTATTTTGATATTGCTTATTCATAGATCTAATATTCATTGTGATTATTTTCCTTTGGTATCCATGTTTATTAAATTTGAGATGTTTTATTATCATAGATCTTTATATCTTTCTTGCTAGTCTTATTAATTTGAATTGTAATAATCCATTTATCTATAAGTTGTGTAATATTTTTTCATAATGCATAATATTATCTCAATGTCTATTAATATGATGATAAGAGAAAAATTCCTTGCATTTTTTTCACTCATGATGCTAAGGAGGATGATATTAATGAGGAGGGAGAGTTATTAAATTGTCATCTAATGATACATGTATAACATCATGTGGTTGATCTCCAAATCTATCAAATTATAGTGGTGTTGGCATTAAAATTTGTCAAGGGGACAAATCATCTAATTATGTCAAAAACATAGGGAATAAAATCCCTATCCTATTAGAAGGGGGAGCTACCTTTATTGAAAACCAAAAATTTACTGAAAGAAAACTATTTACAAATAAAATTTATAAATTATGAGGGTACTAATTTTAACCTAAAAGTACAAGGAGTTTTTTAGAAAAGAAAGTATGGAGAGAGAAAGGAAAGAAAGGGATGTTTTTAGATGATAGGTTTATCAAGTTAAGCTTGATGAATACATCATAGGGAAAACTAATGTTGAAGAGGAAGTATCTCTCATTTAATGGGTAGAAAATACATATTCATATTCTTAAGATTATGAAACATACATCAGAAGAACTACTTGGCTGAGGTAATAAAGACAAGTAATTCTCTATATTTTATAATAGAAACAAAAAAGATATCATTCCTATTCCCACTGATATTCCTTAATGTATCTAAAATATAAATCATAAGTCTAAATGAAATTTGCAACTTGATTTCCTAGTACTAATAGTATATAAATAGTAGCAATATCAATAAAGATCAATTACATTGAATTAAGCAAAAAAGACATAATCCAAAGAGTTGTTAATACAAATTTAAAAAACACATCTTAGTATTGATTTTATTTATGTAGAATGTTCTATCTTCCTTTACAAATATTTGCCAAAATCCTATTATTTTAAACCCAAAATATGAAATTCTAACTTGTATTTATATGCTAAAATGGGTGGTTATGGTGAAAAACCACCTTTTTTTCCTATTTACAAGGTTAAAAAAACACCAAAAATAAATTACAACTTGAAATGGTACAAAAGTGTTTTGAGCATTTAACACCACTTGAGAAAAACATTTGGAGTTTTTACACTGTTTGCAAAATCACATTATCATTTTGCACAACTTGAAAAAGTAAGTTGGAAAAATTACAAAGAAAATTTGTAGAATGATAATATAAATTTTAAAGGGGAAATATAGTGTGACAATATAATTTGGGTGTAAAATAAACATGGGAAAAAATATTGAAACACTGAAAATAATTTCTCAATTTTTCTTGTTGCTTAATTGACAACTTTTTCTCTTTCATCAAATTATCAAATATTTAGAGAAATACCCTTATCAAATATTCATCTCATCCATATGTGTACCTATAAGCAATGTCCACTAAGCAAAATAAGTCTTTAATTTACTAATTATTTTTTTAGAGACTATTTATCTTCATGTTAATATTATTATCATTCACTTGGCATTTGGATAACTAGTGAAGTTTCTCATGACCAAATGTAGATATGGGATTGAAAATATTCTAAATTTTCTCTTTAAATTATCCAATCATAGTTTCAATTTAAATTAGATTCTTATTTTGATCTTTGTCATTGACAAAAGGACACTTCAACTTTTTGACCTTAGTGTCAATCTATATCATCACATCACTTTCAAGTGACTTACCACTATTGAATTATTTAAGATAGTATTGAAGTGATTGGATCCTAAATTTTGTATCCCAAAGGAATTTTATTTGATAGACAACTTCTTCCTTATTTATGGATCATTTTTCAATAAGGTTAATAAAAGGAAATTTTGAGAATTTAATTAACTTGGGAATGAATTATTCTCAATTCTATTTTTATTCTCCATTTCCACTTTCCTTTGTTGTTAGTTGTTCACATTGTGACAAAATTTATTAGACCATTATTGATATAATGAGAATGGTTGAAGTTCCTTGATCTTTAATTTTTTTCAATCCAATTTTTCACTATGTTTCCCATTTGACCTACCTCTCTTACTTTCTCCAATGTCTCATCATGAAGACTTGATGGATCAATTATTGTTTGAATTGGTCCGATCAATATTTGTATCACTAAATTTAATTATTCTACATTTTACTTTATCTCATCATTTGTTTCTTTTTACTTATCCATTTTTTTAAAAATTATACCAATTTCAATCTATATATATTCCTTCATCCCTTCTCTAGTAGACTTTACCAAATGAATGTTGGATACTTGATAGTCTTCAATTCTAATTTTTGATTTATCCTTTTTGACTACAAGAATTACCACTTTTGTATACTTGTCTCCTTTTTCATCTATTAATATTTTTAAAATTATTCTCACTTTCCTTATCCATTTGAGAAAGGGATTGTCAAAGTTACAAAGTCTATCTCTTCAAGTTTAACAAATTTTCTTATTTTGTTCACCACCATAGACAATCAATCTAATGTTATCATGCTTGAATAATGAGGTGAGACAAAAGTTAAGATTTGTGGTACAAACATAGCTAGAGTGGAAGGTGTTTTATTAATTGTGGTACCTTAGAAATGTGTTTATACTTATTCCTATTTGCTAATTGTATCAACTAGAGTTCTTAGAGAGGAGAAAATAGGCAATTCAGGATTTGAGGGAGAAGATACAAAAACATGAGTGATCTATTTTAATGGGAAAGTATATGACATAGGAAAAAACATATCATTTGAATCAATAAACTATTGGGTTGTATTCTATACAAGTACTTGAACATGTGGGAAACTATCAATAGGAATCTCTTAAGGAATTGAAAGACTAGGAGAAGATATATTTTCACCTAACCTCTTTATTTTTAGATTGAGAATATTTCATGGTGGAATGTCTTATTTAATATCTTCTAGTCCTTTTGCTTCTTTTATCATCAGGGGTTCTCCACTTAGACCTGCTTCATCTTTTTTTTTTTTGATCCATCATGTTGTTTGTAGAAACTACCAAATTCATCTTCTCTAAGAGGTGTAGGGAAATTGACATTTCTAACATCCACTCCTTTGTTCCTCAACCACTTAATATCTATATAAAATACTACTCTTGTTATACTTTTGAGAGAATTAGTTTCACTCTTATCTCAATATACTATAGGCAATGGCTTTGTCGAGATGTTTTATTTTTCAAAGATAGAATCCAATGTGACCTCATCATCCACAAACTACTTTGGCACTTTCATTATACCAAAGTTGACTATTTATCTCATGGTAAACTGTGAATAGTCTCTAATTTTTGCTACTTTCTCATCATTGTAATCCATGTAATAATTCTCAAAATGTGAGAGATGTTGATATGAAGGTCTAAGATTATGCTCAATTAATCCCCTGATGTCAAATACAAACCTAATCTCAAAAGTCCTAAGATTATTATGAGACATGTATTATTCAATTATCTTAGCTTTTATTAGTGATCGACAAGTATACCTACTAATTGATATTGGAAATTTGACTCCTATTTTATTTTAACCTATTAGGAAATTATGTGTTTCAACAAGTTGTCTCACCATTTCCATCAATGCCCACTTATCATTGACATATCATGGAATCATATAAGGAACAACCTCACAACCACTGATTTTATAATAACTAAAAGTTAAGAACTATGTAAACCAAGTTCCCCATTTGGCTATCTCTATGGTAGACTCTACTAGTATATTCATGTTGAGAATCTCCTTTTCAAACAATTTAATGATGAAATGAATAAAATAATCATTCACCTATTTGAAATGAGAGGTTTTTTCTTTCAATGTCAATTATGGATAAAAATCATATACCATTGTGTTCCCAAAGTCACCTAATATATGTAATCCATCAAAATATCTTCATATCACCATAGTATAAATAAGATACAAAGTCATATGGATCTTTGATGTGACTTTTAATTCCATTAGATGTTTATGAATTGCATCACTGATCAACTATCTACAATTAATATATATCTTATTTTTGAGGATCACCCAAATGAGTATGTACATCCATGTTTGAAATTATTTTGTTGTTTAGCTTCTTAGTATCCTATAAAATAGCATTATCATGTCATTTATTTTGTTGTTTAAATTAGACCTTGTAAGATTTTTTGGGAGTCATGTGGAGGAATGTTTTGGCTTATTCAATCATCCATTATTGATTTGTTTATCACATGCAATACTATTATCATCTCAAAATATTTGAGAGGACTCAGTAGTTAAATGTACAATATATTCATGATCTAGAAGGTGAAAAACATTGTATATGTGCTTAGGAATAAAACTCACTACCAATTCCCCCTATGAATTGCTCACTTCCCTTATCTCTGAGCTATAGTTATTTTCCATGACCAAGACTATTTCATGAGATTGTAATAAAATTAAAAATGTTGTTGTTTGTGTCAATATACTATTGAAATTATTTTGACTAAAGTTAGTTTTATGTACTACATTTATCTTCTCCAAAAATGCATCTAAATCAATGTGACCTAAATCAATATCTATGATATTTTCAACATTGTAATCCAATGGTGAGAGAGGTGTCATGCTTTGAATTTGATATTTCATGGTTTCTTTGTCTTTACTTATAATCACCTTTATTGGAGTAGAGGATGAAGACATTAAATTCTTATCCATGAAAATTACTCTAGCACTTTTTAATGCCACCTAACAAAATTCAATTTTTTTGCTTAATTATCATTCTTGGTCTTGACTTCCCCTTTGATCAATTACTCGAAAGCTATAAGACAAACCTTCCTGACAAGTGCAAGTTAGATTTTTTTTTTTTTTTTTACAAATTCCTATCTTTTGATTAAGTTTAATGCACTTCACTTTGATATTTTATTGGTTGATCTTTGCAACTATTTATTTTACATTGAAAATGGGTAGCAAGGTAAGTGAGCTTGAATGTGGAAATTGAATATTTTTTTTACACATTAAATGAAACACTGATTGGTAAAGACAAAATAATTAAAAAATAAAATAATAAAATAAAATAAAAACCCTTCAATATTCTATGAATTTGTATGGGATTTTTATCTTTGAAATTTTACCAAATAAAAACAAATCTACAATTGCCTTTTATTTATATTTTGTTTTTAAACCCTCTATTACTACATAGGCCATATGACCTTTTGCATGAAGAAATAAAATTAAATGAAGATTATAATTATGTTCTTTATTTTAGATATTCTTCTCTTGGAGCACCATATGGCTTGCTTATCCAACCCAAAACAAATAAAATTTTATCAAAAATTTGTTCTAACTTTCCAATTATCCTTTTGTGCTAAAACATCATACATCTCATTCTTAACAACTAAAAATAAACAAAAAATTCTATTTTTTTTATTTTCAAACCATGTTTTTCACTAAAACATTGTACATTTTTTACAAGAAACAAATTCATTTTTTTATTTCACTTTCCCTCTTCTTTTTTGCATGACTGTATAGTTTTATTTGCCAACAAAAACAAATAAAAATATATTTGAATCTGCTCTTTTTTATTATTTGCATTTTCCTCTTGAAGCATATGGAGTCGTAAATATTTTTTACCTACATAAAAACAAAAGTAAATGTGTCTTTAATAATTTAAATCACCTTATTTCTCCTTCATAGGTTATACACTCTCTTTGTTGATGCAAACCACCAAAAATATATTTTCAATTTTCCTTTTAGAATTTTATTCTTCTTTCTTTGGGTTGTATAACCGGCTTATTTTATTTCTCTTTCATGATCTAGGGTGTACTTATATTGGTAGGTAGTGGCTTAAAAAACAAACAAAAATTCAATTTTATTTTGCTAAAAATTTCTAGAGCTTGAGCATGCAAGTTGAAATTTCTTTTTAGAAGGAAAGATGCTTTTGATTCAATATAACCTAAAAAAATAACATAACTTTCACAATTAGGGGAATAAGTAAAGGTGATTGCATGCAATTTGAAAAAAGAGTGTTAAATTTTTAGTGATAATTAGCATGGAATTGAAAATGTAATTTCAATGTGGAGGTTTGCATTTACATGACTTGAGGAAGTGTAATTTTGATTCACATGATCCAAAGAAACACAACTTCAATTTTCATGGTCCAGGGAAATAAAATTTGGAATTGCACAGGAAGGGGAAATGCAAAATAAAATTACAAATTGCATGAAAATGCAAAATGAATTCATAAATTACATGGAATGGAAATTTGATTTTGTAAATTACACAAAACTCAAAACAAATTTGCAAATTGCATGGGACCAAAAAACAAATTTGTAAATTGCATGAATTGCAAAATAAAAAATACAAATTACACCAAATGGAAAAATTAATTTGAAAATTACATGGAGTGGAAAAATAAACTTGAAAATTGCATGATTTTGAAAAATTTCAAGGAGTTTTTCACAACTTTAGGAAAATAAACTTTCCTTAAACACAACTTATAAAACTTTAAATGGATTTTGCAAGTTGTAGGGAAGGTTAAGGACTTTTTACATAGGGAGATCAAATGTATTTTAAAATAGACCGGGATAAAAAAGTATTTTTCCCATGATTTTTTTAATTAATTAATTAAAAATTTAATTCCTCAAAATTTGATGATTTTGAGCTCAAATCAAAATTAGCCATTAAAATTTTGGATTTGCACTAGTTTTTATCTTTCCAAAAACTGTGACAACTAGTTCTAATTGGGATTTTTAACTATAAGGAATGAAAAGAAATTAGATTCTCTATTTTTATAGGCTAGTGTTTTATCCATTGGGTAACAAATTCTTTAGCAATAACTTTTATCAATTTGAAAAATATTTTATCTTCAATAAAAGGATGGGTCCTCAAGCCATCAAAATGTTGTCACATGTCAAGACAGTGTATGCAAGGGTCATGTACTCATCCCAAAAAGTGCTATCACATGTAAAAATATAATGTATGTGAGTATCAGGTATTTAGACTAATAGGTTCTATCACATATCCAAAAGGACAATGTATGCAAGGGAATTTTCATTATGTGTTTTTACACAAACTAAAATGCAAAGAGAGAAGTGTCTTTTATATTCTTATGATTAAATTTTAAATGCAAGCTTAACTAAGGATCAGGCTAAGTGACTATGTCAATCTCATTTATGTAAGAATATAATTTGAAGAATGATTCAATTCAAGGTGAACCATCTTTGAAATGAGAAAATCTTGGAGGTGAATAGGAATATTCATGTAGTAGAAACTCATCTAGATATAGATTTAATGACCAATTTGATTAGGTAAAATGGCAAGGATTATTTAAGAAAGAAATCCAAAATAAGATGAAGAAATATAGAGGGAAAATAGGAAATGAAAGAACACAACAACACAAGCTAAAAATAAATACCAAAAAAGAAACACAATCAAAACTATATTTACATATATATAAAAGAGGGCCACCTAGTTATTACTAAAAATAATGTTTGAGATATTACCCATTGAAGGGAAATAGTAGATGAGTTCCATCATGATATGTTAGATAGAAATTATTATTACCAAAAAAGTGTCTGATCTTAAATGGCCCTATCCAAAATGAATCAAAGCTCTCATGACTTCCCTTTAGTTCTCTACAACTATCCTAGAGTAGAACCACATCTACTTAGAATTATATTTTCTTTGCTTTCTTATCAAAGAGAAATTTAACATGATCCTGATGTTTTGTAATTACATCAGCCAAATTTGTCCTTTTTATTCTAGTTATTGTACGTAAAATGCCTTTTATCTAGTGGGATTTCAAAATTTGGATTATCAATGGCTCTGGACAACTACAAGGCAAGTAACTTGAGAGTTATGGGAATCACAACATCTATTCCATATATAAAATAGAATGAATACATCCAAATATCCTTTTTGGGTATTATAAAATCTACCTAAAGAGCATCATACACCTTATTATGCCAATTTTTTTATTATCATCAACTACTTTGTGCATGATTATGAATAGGTTCTTGTTACTGGACTCAGTCTAACCATTACCTTTTAGATGATAGTTTGAATAATGAGACTTTAAAATGCTATACCCATAGCAAAATATAATAATATTTGAAGAGAAAAAATTATAGGTGTTATATATAACAATCTTTTGTGGGATTTCATATCGTACCAAGTTATTTTCTTTAATGAAGCAAAAAATGACTTCTAAAGTTGTTTATTTAACAGGAATTACTTATACCCACTTATTGAAGTAATTTATTATTGTGAGAATGCGATTATGACCTGAACTCAAATGAGGATTCAATGTTCTAATGAAATCTAGTCCCCATTATTGAAAAGGTTCTTCAACTATCACTAGTTGAAGAGGAAGTGATTTAATCTAGGGTTGCCTACAAATTATTAACATACCTCACACTTTATCACCCATTCATATGAATCCATGAAAAGAGTTAGACAATAATAATGGGATATGATAATTTTATATGTTGTTACCCTGGCATAAAAGTTCCCTCCATAAACTTGATCATGAAAATCTTGAAATAACTTTTTTTGTTGTTTTTAATCAACACGTCTTAAGAAAAAACCATCAATGTTTTTCTTAAAATGAGTACCATCCCATATGACATATTTATTAGCTTGTAGTTTTACCTTTATGCATTGTTTAACATTCAATTTTTAAGGACATTATCTATATGTTAGGTAGAAACCAATGTGAAAAAACCATTCATTGGTAAAATCAACAAATAGTACTAGAGGAAGTTATTGGTTATCTTGTCCATATGAAACTCTTGAAGAGCTTGATTGAAGATTTCCCTATTCTACCATGAGTTGACATAGTCTTTTTCCTCGAACTAGTTTTATAGGTTTTATTTCTAGAGAATACTCTTAAACTTTGGTTATCCAATTCCCTTATTTATAACTAGGTTACTATTGGTTCAAAATGGATTTGACTGCTTTACTTGGTACCCTAACCATAGAATGTGAATGTAATATATAATCCTGGAATTGTGTGATTGCTTTCATTACTATATAGGCATGTTATTCCCTAGGAAAAAAATTTAGCTCATAATCTTTAAGATTATAACTCATAAAGGCAATCAGGGACTCAATACCTTAATTTTTTTCTAAATCAATATTGTTGAGAGTGTACAATCTGAAGCATAAAAATAAATAATGAAATATTTATTAAAATTAGGATAACCCAATGTCAATGCATGAGAAATAAAAATCTTTATCTTTTCAAATGCTTCTTTTCCTTCATTGTTCCACTTGAAATAAGGTTTTCTTTTCATCATGTCTGCAATATTTCTATTGAGCTTAATAAAATCATGAACAAATATCCTCAAAACATTTTCCCAAAGAAGGAATGTACTCCTAGTTTACTTGTAGGTAGGGAGTGTTTTTAAATCACTTGAACCCTTTCTAGATCAATCCTTATTCCTTCTTTCAAAAAAAAAAAATGATCTAGTAGTTTACCTTTAATCAATCCAAAGATATGTTTCTTAGGGTTAACATAAATTCCATGTAAATGACACTTTTCAAAAACTCTATCTAATTACACATGGTGAGATTCTCACTGTTTTAATAATATCATTACGTTATCAAGATATACTAAAATGGTTTCATTATTCAATTATTTAAATGTTGAGACTATTTCCCTTTGAAAAGTATCTCCTCCATTGATCAATCTAAATGGCATCTGCCTACATGCAAAAGTGCCACAAGGTGTTGTGAAATCTATTTTGTGTTGGTCTTCCATGTTAACCTTGATTTTTTTATATCCTAAAAAATAGTCAAGCATCTCAACACCTATTACTAATTGGAAAATTTGATCCATGACTGGTAAGGGGTAAATGTCTTTGAGGAACACTTGATTGAGGTTCTCAAAATTGACATAAATTCTGATCTCCCCATTCTTCTTATGAACTAGTACTATGTTAGCTACCCAAGTTAAATAGAGGATAGGAAAGATAATGCATACATCAAGCATCTTTTTCACTTTGGCAAGAATCATTCCTATGACTTTAGGATTATATTGCATCAATTTTTATCTAAAAGGTTTTGCATTAGGATTTAGAGGAACCATATGTTGCATTTCTTTGGGATGAAAAGACTTAAGATCTATGTATGAATATGCAAGTATATCAATATACTTATGGATAAGGCTAAAAAAATTCTATTTTTATTTAGGTGAGAAGGATATTTCTTTAAAATAAATTTTACTTTTTCATAGTCAATAGAATCAACATTTCCTTTTTGAATTTTACTCTTTATAAATCTATCATGATTATTAACTAATTCTTCTAAAGAGACCAGGCCTTTAGAAATTTTATTTCCTTTCAAAATGATAAAACCTTATTCATCCTATTCATCAACAATTCCATATTTTGACATATAAACTAAATATTCTCTATATGAAGAATCGTTACCTTTAAAATACAAATTTTTAAAGATATTTGCTTTCTCAAGGAATAAAATAATTTACTAATCATCATTGAAAACTTGCCAATTATTTGTATTGTCTAGGACTCTTGATCTATATATTAATTTAATTTTATAATTTTTTGTATTAATACCTATAAGAAGAATCATCAAAGAAGATAATACTGTGAAAGTGCTAGCTTTAAAGTTGTGTTCATAAGGAATTGTATTGATAAAGAAAGCATCAAAGATTTCTATGTTATCCTAGAGTTTATTACTCCCCATCAATACCTATAATATAAGAGTATGATTGGATATATATAGACTCTCAGATTATTGATTCCCATCTCTTGTATTACTCATAGTCCTTGTAAAGTACTTCATATTTGGTTTGTGTTATTGGTAAAGTCAAACTACAACTTATAAAAAAAAGAAAAATTTCCTTAAATGGAGATATCAAGATCACTCTTACACCTAAACCTATTAATGAACAACTACTATCAAACTCCATCATCCAAATATAATTTAGATTTTATTGTATGATTTTTGGTAACTCTATATATTTCTCTATCATAAGAAGATAGTTACCAATTCCTACATTTTCATACAAAATATCTCTATATATCCAGATGTTGTTTGACTCCTTTTATTGAAATCATAACATGCAATAAATCCAATTGGATTTCACCTCCAAATTATTTACAAAAATTTCTTTCCAAAATAATGCCATAATCTAATAAAATGTTTGTAACCAAAATATTGATTTTGATTCATTTTTGGGGAAAATATTCCAAAACCACTTGTGTGTCTATAATTTATCCAATGAGTGGAACTTCTTTTGTCTCTATGGAATAAAAATGCCCAAAGGTTTTAGTACAAGTTAGGCCAAGAGAAAAAGTAACTTTGGTATACATGACATTGTTTGAGACTCCTATGTTGATGATACAATTATTGACTTTGAATTCCTTGAGGAAAAAGGAAATATAGAATGGGTCAACTTAATTGGATTGGAAGTGGTTGCATCCATTGAGTTGCCTTGATTAGAGGTAATAGGGTTAGTTAAGATTCCATTGAAATTGTATTTTTTAGCATTTGGATTTTTTTATTTAATGAAATCAACTAACTGATCCAACTGCTATGGGTATTCTCTCAAGTACTCAACTTGTGGCATTTAAATTTTGGTTTTGTTTACATAATAAATTATGTCAAAACTGAGAAAATAACTAGGAGTCTTAATAGGTTGAGAATCATTGACATTAGATGAACTACATATTATTGGTTGCTTTACTTTTGTTTTCACTAGTGGGGTATCTCTTCATGGGAGGATAACCTTGAAGCTTCCTCATATGAGCCATTAGACTAATTTTTATATTTTTGAGCTCTAATTAAAACTATAAAGGATTGACTATTCATATCCCTAACACTTTCTTCATATCCATCTTCATTTGAATTTTATTCTAAAAACTTTTTTACAGAGTCACCACCAATTCTCAAGTTTTTGGATTTTTTGATTAATTTTCTTATTCAACCTCTTCATATTCAAATATATCCTTAGTTTCCAAGACCACATTCATAGGTGCATTAGTTTTTTGTTGAGATGGGCCTCAGTTATAAGTTTTAATTGATGGGTTTACAATCTAGGATGGTCTCTTCGAAAAAGAATGTAGTTCTTGCTTGGAATATCTTGGTATAAAATAGTAATGGTCTTATGAGGTATTTGCTTTTTCAGGGCCATTATATAATTATCCATCTTTTATAAAAGTTGTTCTATTGAAGACTATCTTGAAATTTTAGATTTATTCTTTAAAGGTTCATTTTAAAGTTTTCTATAAATCATCGTGTCATCTTTGATATCAATAGCCAATTCTTGGGTTGCTTCCAAATTTTCTACCCTAGCTCTTCTCAATTGATAACTTACTTTAGTAATCTAAGAGTTGATAAAGAACATTTTTTATTTTCAACTTTTGGTCACTTAGTAGCTAGTATTTTATTTATTAACTTATTAAATTTCATAAAAAAATATCTCATAGGCTCATAAACCTCTTTTTTAATTTGTTTAAGCTGAGCAAGTAAAGTATGGGCATCTTCAACTAGTTTAAATCTATTTTCAAATTTAGTCTTCATAGTATTCCAATTAGTAATAGATCCTATAGAGAGGTGGTAAAACCAATATGCAACCCCATCATGAAGTATTTTGACAAATAGTATAATGATACCATCTTCATGCTTAATGCCCAAAATACCACATGCAACATTAAAGGCTACAACCTATTCATCTGGATGTTATTTTTCATCTCTATATAACTTTGGAAAGTTATTTCTCAATCCTTTTGGAATATCATGTAATTGTCCTATAGCTAATAGACCAATACAATTTCATAGTTTAAAAAATTACTTGTAGGGGAATAACAGTTCCTAATAGGATAAGAGCTTGAATTATTAAAGTTCTTCGTTTAGATTGTTTGTTTTTCTTAGAGGTTGAGGGAAAACTAGTTGTTATTTTGACCTTTATTTAATGTTAAAGGATTAAATTTAAACTAAAATGTTCGTGTAACTAATAAAAAGGGTTAAATTCACCTTTTAATTTACTATCTCTAGTGAATCTCTTTTTTACCACTTTGGAAGACAGTTACTAGCATTGAGGTGTAGGCTGAAGTTGAAGAGATCTTTGAGTTGGCCTTCTTTTTCATATTCTTCATGCAACTAATGCTTCTGAGCTCTATGCTAAAACTACTCAATCTTATTCTTCTTATAAGATTCAAATAGATCTATGAAAATGTGTTGAACTAATCTTATTGTCCCAAGTAAATTCTCTCAAATTTGATGAAATACCTTCCCAAGTTTGCTTTATCCAGTTGAGATTAGGTTGAAGAACTGGGTCCTACACTCCCTAAATTATCATGAGAATAACCTTATATTATTCATTTATTCCTCGCAACTATATGGGAAATTTTCCTAACTTTTCTCTTAGCTTGAATTTTTGAGTTTGTTTCAAAACTCCTATGAAAAATGGCAACACATGTTTCTTTCATATCTAGTTCATCTCTAACAACGTAAAACTAAGCATTACTCATTCTACTATCAAAGGTAAATTATCAAATACTTGAGGCTAAACCTTATTCTAATTATTCATCCCAATTAAAACCAAGTTGATGATCAGGATGAGATCTTGAGATGGTCATGTGATAATTTATTGATTACGAGCACCCTGATGGCTTCTATAGGTTATTATATGTTATCTAATACTTTATATTATTTATATATGATTAATGTATTAATTCAAAATTTCTACATAATTTGAAATTATATTATGAAAACACTATCAGAGTCCCAAATTTTTTTTTAGTATTTGACACAATATCACTTTGGATTGATTGTTCCTAGTCTAGGTCAATCTGGTTAAGTGGTCCTTGAGATGATGGTAGTGTCATGTTGACCAAAGAGACAATGTGGGCATCATGAAAGTTGTAAAAGTGATCTCCTAGTGGGCACTAAAAATTGTGGGCATGAAATTTTTTTAGGGGGATAAATCATCTAATTATGTCAACAATGTAGGGAATAAAATTTATCTCCTATTAGAAGGCAAAGCTACCTTTATTGAAAACCAAAAATTTACTTTTAAAAAATTATCTAAAAATAAAAAAATTAAATTATGGGGGTAGTAATGTTGACCTTAAAGTACAAGGAGTTTTTTAGAAAAAATGTATGGAGAGAGAAAAGAAAGAAAGGGATTTTTTTAGATGACATGTTTATCGAGTTAAATACTGAAGTTTGATGAATACATCATAGGGAAAAATAATTTTGAAGAGGAAATTCAATTCATTTAATGGGTAAAAAAGACATTTGTATTCTTAATAATATGAAACATATACCAAAAGAACTACTTGGCTGAGATAAAAAAGACAAGTAAATCTCTATATTTTCTAGTAGAAACAACAAAGATATCATTCCTATTCCCAATGATATTTCTTAATATATCTTAAATATAAATCACAACTCTAAATAGAATTTTCAACTTAATTTCCTAGTCTTAATAATATATAAATAGTAGCAATAATAATAAATACAATTACGTTGAATTAAGAAAAAAAGGCATAATCCAAGGAGTTGCTAATTCAAACTTCAGAAACACCTCTTAGTATTAATCTACTTGAAGTAGAATGTTATATCTTTATTTACAAAGATTTACAAAATTATTTCAATTTTAAACCCAAAATATGAAAGCCTAACTTGTACTTATAGGCTAAAATGGGTGGTTACAGTGCAAAACCACCTATTTTACCTTTTTATAGGGTTATAAAAACACCAACAATAAATTACAACTTAAGATGGTGCAAAAATGTTTTGAGCGTTTATCACCACTTGAGAAAAACATTTGGAGTTTTTACAGTGCTTACAGAAGCACATTAGCAATTTGTAAAACATGAAAAAACAAGTTAGAAAAATCACAAAGACAATTTGTAGAATAATAATATACATTTGCAAGGGTAAATATAGTGTGACAATACAAGTTAGGTGTAAAAGAAACATGAAAATAAAATACTAAAAAATTGAAAACAATTTCTCAATCATCTTATTGCTTAATTGACAACTCTTTCCTTTTTAGAAAATTATCAAATCTTTGGAGAAATTCTCTTATCAAATCTTCATCTGGTCCATCTATGTACCTATAAGAAATTTCTTTTGAGATTATAACTCTTTCATTTCCTAAATATTGTTCTAGAGACTATTTATCTTCATGTTAATATTATCATCATTCACTTAGGATTTGGCAAACTAGTGAAGTTTCTCATGACCAAATGCAGTTATGGGATTGACAATCTCCTGAATTTGCTCTCTAAATTTTATAATAATAATTGAATTTAAAATCAGATTACCATTTTGATCTTTGTCATTGACAAAAGGACACTTCAAAATTTTGACCTCAGTGTTATTCTCTATCATCACATCACTTCTAAGTGGCTTAGCATTGTTGAGTTTTTAAGGATAGTATTAAAGTGATTAGATCCTGAATTTTGTATCCTAGATGAATTTAATTTGATATAAAATTTATTACTTATTGATGAATCCTTTTTAAATAAGGTTAATAGAAGTAAATTTTTATAATTTAATTAACTTAGGAATGAATTCTTCACATTTATATTTTTCTTCTACATATCCACTTTTCTTTGTCATTAGCCATTCACATTGTGACCAAATTTTAGAGACCATTATTGCCATAGTGAGAGTTGCTAAGGTTCCTTGATCGATAATATTTTCAGTCCAATTTTTCACTATGTTACCCATTTAACCTACCTCTCTTACTTTATCCAATGTATCAACATAAAGACTTGATGAAGCAATTGCTAGTTGAATTGGTTTGATCAATCCCTATATCACTAAATTCAATTGTTCTACCTTTTCCTTTAGCTCATACTTCATTTTTTTATCCTTATCTATTTTTTTAAAAATGGTACCGATTTCCAACTGTGCATCTCCCTTCATCCCTTGTCTAGTAAAATTTACTAAATCAACCCTAAATACCTAATAATCTTCAATTCTAATTTTTGATTTATCCTTTTTGACTGTAAGAAGTTACACCTTTGCATACTTCTCTCCTTTTTCATATGTTACCATTCATAAAATGATTCTCACTTTTTTTAGCATTTTTAAAAAAGGGATTGCCAAAGTTCCAAAGTCTATCTCCTCAGGTTCAACAACTTTTCTTATTTTCTTCACCACTATGGACAACCAATCTAAATTTGTCATTCTTGAATAAGGAGGTGGGAAAAAAATTGAGACTAGTGGGATAAGCATAGCTAGAGTGGAAAAAGACATTTTCTTAGTTATGGCACCTTGGAAAGGTTTTTCTACTTGTTCATGTTTAATAATTGTATCAATTGGAATTATTGGAGAGGAGACAATAGGCAATTCAAGATTAGAGGGAGAAGATCAAGAAACATGAGTGATCTATTGCAATGGGAAAGTAGATGACATATGAAACAACATATCATTTAAATCAATAAATTTATAAGTCATATTCTCTATAAGTTATTGATAATGTGGTAAACTATCAACATGAATATCTTGAGGAATTGAAAAACTAGGAGAAGATATATTTTCACCTAACCTATTTATTTTGAGTTTGAGAATCTATCATGGTGGAACATGTTTTTGAATAGATTATGGTCCTTGTGATTCTTTTATCATAATGGGTTCTCCACTTGGACCTATTTCATATGCTTTTTCTAATCCATCATGTTGTTTGTATAAATTTATAAATTCATCCTCTCTAGGAGGTGTAGGGAAATCAATATTTTCAACATCCACTCTTTTACTCCTCAACCATTTAAGAGTTCTCTCAAGTACTACTCTTATTCTACTTTTGAGAGGAGTAGATTCAATCTTATCCTAATGGAGTATAGGAAATGGATTTATCATGATGTTTTCTCTTTCAAAGATAGGATACAATGTGACCCCATCATCCACCAACTACTTTGGAATTTTCATTATACAAAATTTGCCTATTTCTTTCATGGTAAATCAGGAATAGCATTTGATCCTTAATACTTTCTCATCATCTCAATTCATCTAATAATACTCAAAATATGAGAGATGTTGATATGAAAGTCTAAGATTATGCTCAATTAAGCCCTTGATGTCAAATGCAAACCTACTCATAAAAGTCCTGAGATTATTACAAGGCATGTATTGTTTAATTGTCTTGGATTTTATTAGTGATGGAAAAGTATACCTATTAATTGAGATTAATACAAAACATTAAATTTGACTCCTATCTTATGTTGACCTATTAAAAACTTGGGTGTTTCAACAAGTTGTCTCACCATTTCCATCAATAACCACCTTGGAACCACCAATTTTTAAATAGCTTAAAGTTGCAAAATATATAATATAAACTAAGTTCCCTATCTAGATATCTTTGTGGTGGCCACTAATGATATCCATATATGGAAAAGTTCCTTTTCAAATAATTAAATTATGAAATGAATAAAATAATCATTCACCCTTTTTAAATGAGTGTTTTCTTTCAATGCCAGTTGGGGATAGAAATCATATACTTGTCTTTCTAAAATCACCTATTATTTGTAATCTCTCAAAATATCTTCAACTCACCATAGAATAAATGAGATATGAAGTCATATGAAACCTTGATGTGACTTTCACTTCTATTATCTATTTGTGAATTACATCATTGATAAATTATCCCTAATTGATATATTGCTTATTTCTGAGGATGATTCAAATGAATATCTACATCCATGTCTAAAATTTATTTGTTATTTGGTTTCCCACTATCATGTGCAATAGTGTTACCATGTCATTTATTTCATTCTTAAAATTAGACCTTACAAGATTTTTTAGGATTCATGTGGAGGAATGTTCTGGCTTAATCAACCATCCATTATTGACTTGTTTAGTGCACAAAATATTATTATCATCCCAAAACCTGTGAGAGGACTCAAGAGTTAGATGTATAAAATATTCATGATCTAGAAGGTGAAAAACATTGTCTATGTACTCAGTAGGAAAACTTGCTACCAATTCCACTTGTAAATATCTTACTTCCCTTATCTTTAAGTTATGTTTATTTTCCATGACAAAAATGAGCTCAAGAGACTATACTAAAATTAGGAATGTTACTACTGGCACTAATCCACTATCAAAAATGATTTAACCAAAGTCAATTTTATGTATTGCATTCATCCTCTCCCAAAACTCATCCAAGTCAATGTGACCTAGATCAGTATTTGTGATATTTTCAACATTGGACTCCAATGGAAAGAAAGGTGTTATGCCCTAAAATTGATATTTCATGGTTTCTTTATCTTTACTCAAAATCACATTTTTTAGAGTAGAGTATGAAGACATAAATTTTATCCATTCAAATTTCTTGAGTGTTTTTTAATGCTACCTGATGAATTTCAATTTTTTTGCTCAATTACTGTTCTTGGTCTTAACTTCCCATTTGATTAATTTCTCCATAGCTATAAGATGGACCATCTTGACAAGTGCAAATGAGCCAAAAAGAAATTTTTACAAATTCCTGTCTTTTGATGATTCTTTTAAAAATCCCACTTCCTTTTCACCTCGAGCCATAGTAAGAAAAATTGATCACCAATTAATTTTTGAAATATTTTTAACCCTTCAAACTTCTATGAATTTGTATGGGTTTTTTCTCTTTAAAATCTGACCAAATAAAAATAAATCTAAAATTACCTTTTATTTATGTTTTATTTTTAAACCCTCAATTGCTACATAGATTGTATGACCTTTTGGCATGAAGAAAGAAAATCAAATAAATATTATAATTATGTGCTTGATTTTAGAGATTCTTCTCTTGGGGTGCCATATGTCTTACTTATGCATCCCAAATAAATAAAATATTATTATAAATTTGTTCTTTGACTTTTCAATTCTCCTTTTGTGTTAAAATGTCATGCATCTCATTCTTGGCAACTAAATAAAACTAAAATTATTCCTTTTTTATTTTCAAACCATCTTTCTTGCTAAAACACCATACAAATTTTGCAAGAAACAAATTTAATTTATTTTTATTTCACTTTCCATCTTCTATTTATGCATGATGGTATGGTTTTGTTTTCCATCAAAAATAAATAAAATATATTAAAACCTACTCTTTCTTATTGTTTACATTTTCCTCTTGAAGCATATGGTGTCATACAACCTTTTACCTATAGGTTAAAAAAAAGGAAATGTGTCTTTTTTAATTTAAATTACCTTATTTCTCATTCATAGGTTGTACGGTCTCTTTGTTTATGCAAACCAACAAAATAGATCTTTAATTTTCCTTTTAGGTTTTGATTCTTTTTTCTTGGGGTTATATGACTAGCTTATGTTATTTCTCTTTCATAAACTGACACATACTTCTCTTGGTAGGTAGTGGTTCAAAACACAAATGAAAATTAAATTTTATTTTGATAAAAATTTCTAGAGATTGATCATGCAAGTTAAAAAAGAAAATTAGAAGGGACGACACTTTCAATTCAACATAACCCAAGAAAATAATAGAACTTGCACAATTAGGAAAATAAGTAAAGGTGGTTACATGCAAGTTAAAAAATGAGTGTTAAATTTGCAATGATAATTTATATGGATTTAAAAATACAATTATAATGTGGAGGTTTACATTTACATGACTCAGGGAAGTGTAATTTTGATTTGAATGAAATGTAACTTCAATTTACATAGTTTGGGAAAATAAAATTTGGAATTGCACGTGAAGGGGAAATGCAAAATGAGTTTACAAATTGCACAGAAATGCAAAATGAATTTTCAAATTAAATGGAATAAAAATTTGATTTTACAAATTGCATGGGACCGAAAAATGAATTTGTAAACTACATGAATTGTAAAATAAAAATTACAAATTAAACCAAATACAAAAATGAATTTACAAATTACATCAAAAAAATATATTTACAAATTGCATGACTTTGACAAATGTCAGTGTATTTTTCACAAATTTGGGAAAAGAAACACACATTTGCACAACTTATAGAAAGTTAAATGTATTTTGTAAGTTGTGGGGAAGGTTAATGACTTTTTACACATGGAGCTCAAAAGCAATTTAGAACAACTCGGGATAGAAAAAGTATTTTCCCATGATTTTTTAATTAATAAATTAAACTTAATTAATTAATTAAAAAACTTAATTCCTTAAAATTTTATGATTTTGAGCTCCAATCAAAATTAGCCATTAGTATTTTGAATTTACACTAGTTTTTTATCTTTCCAAAAATTGTGATAAGTGGCTACTTCTTATTTTAAGTAGGTTTACATAATTTAGGTGCTTTGTAAATTGATTCTTTCCCTTTATTGAGTACCTTGACTTTTTATTCCTTGATATGAACTACCTTGAGTGCTTCATTTATCTTATGAATGACTTGATATGGATTATTTATTTTATATATTAAATATGAATTCTTCTATTTATTGATAATTGATTACTTGTGCGAAGATGATTATGACTTAGTAACCTTTTGTGTTGTGGATTTTATATCACATGATTATTTGAACACATAAATGTATAATCTCTCAAAATAGGTGTATATGTTTTCCATGTATATTTACTTGAATTGAGATAAGAGACCCATACTAAAGATAAATATATTTTCCAAATCTAAGGGTTTATGAGTTAATAAATGCAAAGTATCCCTAAATCATAAAATGTAATATATGACAAGTTGGTCACAACCTTGTAATTTTTTAGGTGTTCCATTATTAATTCAGGTACCATGTGTTTATGATAGTATGATAAGAATGCATCTTCTAATTTTTTTAAGTTAGTGTTGACATTTTGGCCCATGAGGCCAAAATGTCAACCCCTTACATCAAAAGCTTTTAGTGACCATCATCCTAGCCTACTTGTGGTTGTCCTTGGCTTGGTTATGTCATCCTTGTCATGATGAGAGTATTTTGATCCTTATTGATAGAGTCATGATGGATATTATCCTATTTCATACTTGACTCCATGGTGTCATGATTATCTTAAGTCCTTCATGTTATGTTAGGTGTCATATTGTCTTTGAGCAAGAAAGTTGACTATCAAAGGTCCTAAATATCCAATGAGGATTTAGCCTATTTGAAGATCATATGATCTTTGGTAATATGAAGGTGTTTCAATAAATTATTTTAGGCTATTATATAAATACCATGATATATTTAAGTTATTTCACATGACATACTCACCTAAAGTCCATTTGACCCCTTCATGACCCCTCAAACCACTTCATGATCTTATATCACCTTTTAAAAACCTTAGAAAAGGGAATAATTTGATTAATTGTATTATAAGAAGGTATTAAAGGGAGCCTATCCATGTCACTTTAGTCTCCCTGAGTGTTTCATGCCACTTAAATTCCCTTTAAGATCCACCCTCAACCTTTCCACTAAGTCAAGTAGGCCCCATGTGGCATTTTATGACCTTTCCACTTTCACTTACATTTTCATTTGCTTTGGAAAGGATTTTTAATGCATGGTTCCTTAAATTTAAACCCTATTTTTCACTTGTATTTTCACCATTTTAATATATTTATAATCTCTCCTCATTCAAGTGACATAATGGAAACACCTCTAGGCTTGTGGGTAGACTAAGGATGAGGTGAATCTCTAGATAGGGCTATCTCCCTTGATGTAATACATTAGATCACTACTACTCCTAAAATTATGGAGGGGGGGGAGGGAGAGAGAAAATTGAAAGAAAACTATTTGAAAGGAGGTGATACACCAAATAATTTGATGACTTCCAACCAACTGCATGTTACACATGAAACCAAGAGACTAACCAAACATACACTTCTCCAATATACATCTTCTCACATCAAAGTTACATTATGAGGTTATGGATTAATGTTTAGGCTAAGAGGATTAGACAAAATTCCTTAAATGTCACTAGTGAACATACTAACTTACTCAACCTTAACACTTCCTAGAACACTTCACTTGACCTGTAAAAAGAAGTTTTCCAACTACACATAGGATGAAAGAATGAGATAACATGATAAAGAATCCATAGTATTCACTAAAAAAGATCCAAAATTAAATTAGAAGACACTATGAATATTCATGAAGAGGTAAAAAATTAGTATTACTATTGATCAAATGGTATGAAAATGAGCAGGGCTTTGCCATACTCAGATGGCGCATAAGTTACAATGGCCAAAATGGCTAATTCTTATAGAACTTGAGAGAGAGAGGAGAAGAGAGAATTACAAGGGCCACAAAGACACTTGTCAATCTGAGAGAATTAGTTACTTGTGCATGATAAGAGTATATGAGATGAACCATGTAATGTCAAAAGAGACAAGTGGTCATACAAGGCATGAAACTCTTGAAAAGTGGCATGAAAGTCTCATTTTGGCTCAAAAAACTACCTTCGTGATTTGGATCTATTTGAACATCCCAAAATTGATTAGTGATAGGGATGGTTAGAATTAAGGGGAAGGATTTTATACATGCCTCTCCATTCATTAGTTATAGGCTTGGTCATCTAAAATCATTTGAAAAGGAGCTATCACTACTTACACTCTAAGAAACTCCTCTTTCATGCACCCTAAACACTTATCTTCCAAAAATGCATAGTTTTCCATAAAAATATATGTTAGGGAGTTAATAACATGTTTCAATACCGTCCATGGCCTTAAAATCATCAATCATACCTTATAATCACTTGCACTTGGAGTTTTCACACTTCTCACTAGTTTGGTCACTATGCCAGTTTTGATTGATTGAGATGAAGTATCTATTTGAGACACTTAGGAGTTTTTAAAAGGAATTAAATTTACATGGTGAGTTATATTAAGTATCAATATTACCACCCATGTGATTTTCATCTCTTTAAACCTCCTATAACCTACACAATACACAAAATTATCAATAAAATCCTATTTTCACTCCATCCATATAGTTATGTACAACTTAAAAATGTGGGTAGGATATTGAGAGATTCCTTTTAAATTTCCAATCATCATCATAGTCAAACTGGTCCATTAGAATAGCTTTCTAGCTTTGTTTCTCTAATCAGGTCATTATGAGGATTTAGCAAGGGTTTTACCTATTTTACCCTCTTAAGGTTTTTTCATGTAGATTTAATGTTAAAATTATAAAAAAAATCTCACTAATTTGATTTTAAAATACCCTATTAACATCTCCAAATGCCTTTATTCTCCATTCAATCACCAAGGGAGGTATGAGCATTTGAAGTTACCTATTCAAGCTTGATTCCTCATTATTACAGGCCTTAATTTGTCCTTGAGTAAAAAATGGCATTATTTGTGTTTTTTTTAAATACTAATGGTTTTAAAACATCTTATATGATCTAAAAATCATTCCCAAATGGATTTTAAATCATATCCAAAGTTATAAATATGAATGACTCTTCATTTGGCTTTAGGCCTAAGCATGCTCAATAGGTTTGCCTGAAACCCTTGTGCTCTAGGCCATATAATTGGAATTATTTTCATGAAATAAGATTTAAAAAATCTATAATTATCCAAAAAATATGCTTCCACAAGTTATAAGACCATTATACATCTAGAAATGAAAGTGACCTTTCATTTGGGCATTAGGCCAAAACCCTGCCCTTAAGCTTGACTGTAACCTTAAGAGTGTAGGGTATCTTATTGAGTTACATATATTTTTTAATGTTATACCATATTTACCTTGATTTTTTCCAACTCTCCACACTTTTATAGAAGTCTCTTTTAGCTTTTGGTTCATGTTTTCTCACCCATCCTCTAAACCCTACCAGTTTTGACCCTAGGGAAGTACCATCTATCAGAGACAAAATAGAGGGTAATTACCCTATTCTCTCAAACCAACTAAAAATTTTAGTATATTATACAATTTAAAATTATCCCATACACAAAAAATCAGCATCTAGTCTATCTATTTGACCCTCAAACTTCTTCGAAAACCAAAACAGACTATGTGATGTTTTCATGAGGTGTTTGATTATGGTGAAGGTTTTTTGAGCTTGTAAATCACTTCAACCTCCCTAAACATTTCTCCTCACACTTGACCAATAAATTATATGTGTAACCTTCATGAATTTATTTCTTATTTTTCATGGGATACTTGTAGATATTTCATAGCTTAGGTTATCTTTCTAACATTGTGTTAGACATATTACAACCTTCTTAGATCATTGGTAAGTGTTTAGATTTTCATTCAAGCTTGGACTTAGCCCAAACAACCCTTTAGACACATTTCTTAACTGACTGTCTACCTACAATCACCTATAGGTGACTATAGGGGATTATATAGGTGGCTTCTAACCTCAAAACCCATGATAAATGTACATTAGAAATCCCTTGTAATTATTTGGAATAATTTTATGCTTATTAGACCCATTTTAAATCCTATTTGTGTTATATTCTCCTCAATAAATTCAACCCTTTTTCTCTCTTCTTGAGATAGCTATCCATAGTGGTTTTATGTTCATATTCCTATACTAGGACCTTGATCATGATATGTAGAGACAATTTTTGAATTTTGAGAGTCAACTATTATAAACTCACGACTGTATTCACCTTGAAAGTGCTAAAATACCATCTAATTACCATTCTTAGGTTATTATCAACTATAAGTGGGTGTTTAGGTAGCTTGTATGGATTGTAGGTGTGTATGAGGAACATGACACCACTTATCATCCTCTCTTGATAGTATTTTATATCATGAGTGTCACCTAAAATATTTGGAATCAATATCATATGTTGGAATGATCTATAACTATCAACATGGAGTGAAAGGTCACTTTTTTAATCAAAGTCTTGTAGACATCAATGCTCGAGTTCAATGTTTTTATGGGAAACTTTAGGCCTGTCAATCACCATCATCTAATAACCCTCTATCCTTCAAATTTTTTAAGGTAATTGTATATGGTAGAGGATAAAAATATAACCTATCTATATTCCTTAAAAATATTATTAATCATGTTATATGTTATTCCCAAAACACCATTGGACCTCTATTTTCTTAATACAAGGCCTGTGTTCCTAAACATAGTCATTAAATTATAGAAAGTGATAAATATTTCCATTTTAAATATATACCATATTAGACTTAATATGATTTTATCAATTCATTATAACTCTAAGGAAGGTCTCACAATTTCATGCCACAACACTCCAAAATGACACTATAACTCTCTGCCAAGTCCCTTATAGATGTTGATTCTCAGTATATACAGGCAATGGGTAGAATAGTCAACATACTCAAATAAATATGTATTTAAAACTAACTAATCTAATTTCATGGAATTAAAATGGAACATAAATATGTTTAAAATCTTGAAACAAGATCATATGCTCAATTTCAACATTTGTCCTTCTTGAGATTCTTATACACATTCATTAATAGTTGCCTAATTATGAATGTTACATATGACTAAAAACTCACATAATTTACCTTAAATAATGAGGTTTTAAATTTAAATTAAATTCATATAACATTTAAAACATGTGAAAGTTCCTATCACAACCCTCTAAACCATAAACAAGCATAGAGTTCCTAAAAATGGTGAAAAATTGCCTATAACTCAAAAAGGTGTATCTTATTACAAATTTGATGTAATTGACATATCTAAACACCTTAAAACATTAAAATAATAATGGGAATTATTTTATGAGTTTAAAATAATATATAATTAACCTAAGTAACTAGTTTGTATGGACTTGCCCAAGATCGAGCAAAACCTATAGGATGCATAAAATAGCAAACAAAAAAGCACAGTCAACTTCATGAGGATGGTTCATAAATAAAAAGACACCATTATTCAAAATATTGTTATTTAAATTAACTTATATTAGTTTAATTAAACCTCTCAAAGTAATTTGACCTTAAATTTCTCCTGCTGATCGTACCAAGTACAAACTTGAAGACTGGTTATCTGTGTCTAGATGGGTGAAAAAGGGATAAAAAGGTTTTAGCCCAATTTTGACACTTATATAGCATGTAAATCATTGATATTAGTGCTAGTAATATTAAGAGGCTTTCCATGACCTTATCACATGTGGAACACTTCCCCATAGATCGTATAAATGCCAAACTCACCTTTTTTTAGTTAGTTTCTTGAATTTGAGTTAGAAAACCTACAAAATTTTGATTGAACTAACATTAATATTATGTAATATAACATAATGGATGCTTTAAATGTATATTGGACATTTAGACACCTTGGGAACCATGCCACTAGCATTTATGACCCCTAAAAGCTGTCTAAATGACCCAAAATGACAAATAGATTAATATGACTAAGACCAAAGCTAATATAGCATTAAATAACTTCAAATGAACTATAATACATCCCATGACAAGATATTATACCCAATAAAACATATAAAACTCATTTTTTTACCTATAGGGGCCCTAATTTGACCTACAAGGTCAAAATTGGTCAACAAACCCCATATGGCATTTCAAAGTTTGAATGTGGAGAAAATGATGAAAAAACACTTTTTTTTTATAGTTTTTACACATGTATAAAACCGTAAAATTTGTACCATATATTAAGGGATTTTAGGTTGAATGTGATCTCATGTTTGAAGTCTCAATAAAGTTTCATGTCAAATGGAGGTCAATTAATCTCAAAACTAGTCTTGCAACTCCTTTACCTTCTTTACAAGCTTGGACATCTCCTTGAGTTTATACTTATACTATATAAAGGAGAGAGAGTGGAGGTCCCAAATCTTGTCCATGAGAATTAAACTTAATGAAATTCCAATCATGATCAATTACTTGAATATTGGTCCTCCCAACTTTATGAACCTTCCTTAAGAAGTTAAGAAATGTGTATGCACTTCACATCTGCACAGGCCATTTTCAAGTGGATTGTTTTCATGAAATTCTTGTTTATTTTCTCAATCCAATCACTGATTTTATTGTATCAGGTCTTGAAGGGATCTTCTATATTAATTTCACCACTTATCTCACACATGTAATCCCCCATTATTATAAATATTTATGATTAGTCACTGTGTGTAGCCTACATAAATATGTTTGTGCAATGAATCAAGGTTTCATGTCTTTTTCAATAATTGTAAGCTAACTAAGAGAGGTTTTAGATATGTCTTAATGTTTTCAATGCTTGGTTGAATGTATATTTTCCCTTATCATCTCAAAATACCTCAAAGAAAAGGGACTTATGCATAGGTGAAGTTTGTAGAGAATATTACATAAAATGATTAGTCAAACATTAGTCCAATAAATCAAAGAAAAAATGCATAAGAACAAACTAAATTAAGCCTATCTATTCATTTGGGAATTACAAAGGATAAAAAGAAATAAATTAAAGAAAATAATATCATATTACATTCCAAAGTGGATTCACCATACCAATGTAGCTCAAAAGCATGTTCTCCCTTGATCAAGATCTCATCTTCAACAACAATGGTGTCCAACTCCTCCAATGTCTCAAGAACTCTGTTTAAAACCTAGGCTCATGATTTGGAATCATTAAACTATAATATCAATGAATCTTTCAACTAAAATAAATGGTAAAATGCAAAGGATTATGGAAACAATTCAACATCATAACTTTGCACAAATCAAGATCTAAAATGATGTCCATGGCATCTCTACTTATATATTTTCAAGATTGATTAGAATTAACCTGAACCATCCATCTCAAGATTTAGATGTGTGCTAAGGATTAATTCAATTATGTAATTAAAATCCATAAATAGGTTCATAAATATTTGGGATAGATGATCATTTAAGAGGCATGGAGGGTCATTATGAGGCATGGGAGACCCATAATCTTGATATTTTTGGCATTTATGGCCTAGGGATGTCTTCCCAAGAAATGGTGTCATTAGGTGCTGTAGATAATAGAAATCAATTTCCAAAAATAAATATTCAACAACTCTCATGGAAAATCCACTTAAGCTCTTGATTTTGATTAATTAGCCTTAAACAAAATTAATTAACATTTGTGAAATTATTTAGAAATTGGCCCTCAATTAATCAAAATGGTCAAAAAATCATATTACTGGGTTATAATTTGATTGGAGAAGAATTTGAAGGTGATGTTAGATGTCTTGGATTTTTAATCCTATTTAGAATAATTTCAATACCAAATAATAAGGGCACATATCTCATGCAAGAGATTTGATAGAGGAAAGCAATCCAGAGGACCCAAGTGTAAAATGGCATTTTGACTCAAAATGATTTGATCAAAGTTAGTTAGCCTATAAAATGTATTTCCCCATTTAGGGATACTTTGACCTAAATCAACACTTGTAAATGACAATCTTAAACCATTTAGAGTGTTTTATGGATTTTGACCTAAAATGTGCATTTGAGTGCAATTCAAGTAAGATTGACAATTTCAACATGAATGGTGTTAGGAATTAGATGTCTACATTTTTCCCTTATTTGAGAAGGCATAGCGAGACATTCAGATGAAGCAACATATTTTCAAATAAAAGATTTGTCAAGAATAAATTGAAACAAACCCATGATGCCCCTCGAGAGGACATACTAGGATGAAAGAGAAGGATGGACTCTTGAAAAGAGAGAAAAATGAGAGATTAATCCATGGAATAGATCACATCTAGATGAGTTAATACTTGCACACATGATTACCATCAATAATCAAAGTATAATTAGAGGTATAATATACCCCAAAGACAAGGGAAATGGGAAAAATATAATCCATAAATTTAAGGGACACACTTTAAATGTACCCAATTTGAGAGTACAAGCTACACACTTATGGCATTGATCAATCCCAAGGCAAGTTGCACACTGAATATTACCATGATGGGCAATAGTGTGGAGAGCTTGTAATTAGAGGAATAAGAGAGAACATTCTGCTTTAGGAAGGGAAGCACCACTAGAATGGGGTCTCTTAAGAGAAGATAATACGAAGTGCTTCAATAAAGTAAATATGATCATGATAAAATAGTTTTGACCCAGTAGGTTGAATTTTGATCATTGATAAAGAATAAATAATGGTTTACCCATATAGATCTAATTTGATTCTGACTTTGTTCAAATGTTTTCCCCCATCATGGGTAATTGGCAATCAAAATAGCTCAAGGATATAACCCAAAATATAGGTTAAAGCAAGTGGGTGAAAATGTGCATGTGATGGTGTAATGGATTGAAAATACACTAAAACCTAGCATATGAAAATGCAAAAAGTGATGAGAGAGATGTAAATAATAATGAAAGATAGTCAAGCTAACCTCACTATAAATTTAGTGCTACCTTCATAGTTCCATGGACTCATGTTCCAACATGAACTTTAGGCCAATGTAGTTCAACCAAGTTTGGGAGAGAATGGAATGAGGAATGATGAAAACTAACCAATAATTGATTAGACTCAAAATGTATGTGAAGATATTTACATCTAAGCATATATTTGAGTGATAAAATGCATAATACTTAGATGCCTATTTCCATATCATGAACCTATATTATGCAAATTACTCTTGAAAACTATTCATCAGAGTTGTGTTGATGTTTAAGACATTGAAACCTGAGCACAAAGTGCTTGCTATATCAAAATAAAATAGGCATCATAAGTATTAATAACTTATAATGACATAATATTCCAATTGTGATGAGTAGGTTCAAATGTTACTATCTATAACTAAGGATAATGGTAAAACAATGACCAAAACTAGAGTTACAATTATTTACATTTAAATAAAAAACAAAGATAAATAAAAATAAAAAAAGGCATCTTAACAACATGAGATCAAGATACAAATAATCAAGATCTATGTGGACCATCAAGATTTACTTGGAAAATAAAACAAAGAAGCAAGACCAAATAGGAAAACAAAAGACCAGCATAACAATAATCAAATAAATAAACACAAAATGTTTTTGAGTTTTTTTTAATGTTTTACATGTTTTTAGAATTTAAGTATCTCAACTTTATTGAGGATTAAGAGATACAAAATATTCCATCTCATGAAATGGTGAGAGAATACCAACTTAAAATGCTCAAAAAATGGAAAGAGTGTATGATAAGAGGGACTGATTTGACCTTGACATGAATTGAGAAAGGCCTATATAACCCCAAAGTAATCCCAAGTCATAGTAATTCTTCCCACACAAAATGTGATGAAAAATTGACTAGGTCATAACAAGTTCACAAACGAAGGTTAATGATAAGAAAAATGATAATAATAATGACCAGATGATGAGGAAATGCATGATAAAAAGCCATTATACGTAATTTTCCCATAAGCAGTTATAATTAAGAAATAATGTCATAATACTAATCTACCCAAAGGTAGATATCATTATGGGTACCAAAATAATACTAATTTTCCCATAGATGATTATAATCAGTAATACCAAATAAGATGATAGATGAAAAATAACTTGACAGATCAAACGCCATACTACTTCCATAGACTGTCATTCAACACATATTTTAAAAACTCCTAAAACCATATTAGAATCCCCCCATATAAAGTGAAGGATGAATCAAAGGAACCAATATCAAAATGGGATGAGATAGGATGACTAAGAATAGACTGTGGTCAATAGTAAAGAAATGGTATAATAAAAATGGTATAAGAAGATGATCAAAAGATAATTGGCTATAGTGGCAATAAAGTTGCCCCAAGCAATGATTGACTTAATTTTTTTATAAAATAGTGAGAGCGTAGGTTTAGGTTGTTCATAAAATGATGAGAGCATTAAGAAGGTGACCAAAATGGCCTCAATAGAACTTGAGTGCTGCCTACATAGTCCCAAAGGACCTCAAGTTAATGTAGTTCAAATAGTATGGTTCATGGATCACAATGGTATAATAATCCCTAAAAAGGGTCTATAGGGTTGCCCCTAAGAGATGAGGCATGATAATGGCAAATGTTAATTAGTAAAGTGAAAAATGGTTCTATTTATTTTATTGATAGGGAGATGCATGTCCTAGTCAATATGTGAGATAACATAGATGATTAGTTAGAAAAGTTGCTATCCAATTCCTTCTTAAAAAAACTACTATATCAAGAACTTATTATTGATCTGGATCTCAATAATGTGTTCATGATCCCTGTTGGTAATCGATTTTGCTTCCTTCAAATGTTAAGATAAGATAACTTTGTACCATCTATAAAGAAAAGTGTTGCTAGTGATAAATGATATAAGTGGGTAATAAATGGGTGAATGATAATGGAATGTATAATACATGGGGAAAAAAATGAAGATCAGGACTTTTAGTCACACATAATGTTGTTAATGTTAGCTTTGACATAATTTTGGTTGTGGTAAGGTTGAAGACCTCTGAAGATGCTCTTGATAGGACCACTAGATTGTTCTATTGCTTGAGAGTAGCTACCATCTGATTATGCTTTAGATTGGAAGCTATTTTGATTTGATATTGAATATCTTCAATAAATAGTGAATAACTTTTGTGTTTATCTATTGGTTCCTCGATGGGTTTTTCATCAATGAATTTGTTATAATCATCCCATAGTGCTTCTGAGAAGGTTTCACAAAGAGATGTTAACATTTGACTTTGATTGTCTTCTAGCACCTTCAAAAAGGTTTCACTAAAAGATGTTGATTTTGATCTTTTCTTATCCCCTAGCACTTATGAAAATGTTTCACTAGGAAATTTTTCTTATTCTAAATGAATGTGGTCTTAGTCCCCTTGATATTCTATAAATGGTATGTCACCATGGATGTAGTTCAATAAAGTTTGATTCTATTGGTCCCAAGCGATACTTGTGGGAGGTAGAATGTCAATATAATGGCTATGTTGGTTGATGGTAATGGTAGGATGATGAAAGACAGCATAATCCTTGTAGAAGATACTAGGAGAACTTATGTTGATGCTAAATTAATCATCCTCAAAAACTATATAATGATCACAAATATACTCAAATTGATCCACAAGGAAATTATAACCAATGTTGTAATAACCATGACTATAATCTATTTTTGAATCTAATTTTGAAGCAAGGGATTCTGAATCTAATGACACAATTGATGTTGATTATATTTTTAATGCTAAATCCAATGTTAGTTAAAAAATAAAACCTGACTCTAATTCTAATTTTTCATCTGATGTGGTTATTTCTATAATATTTTATTAAATGTTGAATGTTTGACAAGCAATGGCAAGTGATGGCATAATGGGCTCAATAAAATTGATTCATCTTGAAAGGGTTTAACATAAACTGGGTCATCTAAGTGAAGCACCTTAAAAAGAGGGAACCACTCAAGGGACATCTCAACAAAATAATGTATATCAAAGTGATACTCCTTAATGAGTGGGAAAAGATCAAGATAAAACTCTATAGATACTGGTTTATCAAGGAGATGAGGTTCTTTAAAAATAGGTAACATATGACTAGTAATTTATCATAGGTTGACTTGTCACAAATGGGTGTTTCAATAATAAGATTTTGGTTTTGGTTCACAATTGGTTGTAAAAAATCAATTTTGAACATACTTTGATCCTCATAAGATGGCTCTTGAAGAGGTAATGGTGTTTGTTTTGGCTCAAAGATCAGCACAAAGTTTTTAAATTGGGAAATGTTTGGTTTAACAAGAATAATGGTTTGTGGTTCAATAATGGGATATCCAAAAATTACACTATTGAATAAGGGATCAAACATAAATATTTAATCAAATGGAGGTTCTTCAATAATAGGTTCATCAAAAACTAGTGATGGGCCAAGAATGGTAATGACTATATGCTTCTTGGTTTGGTTGCTTGTGCAAACCAAAGGAAGAGGTCCTAAAACAGTAATTATTAGACACTTCTTAGTTTGGTTTGCTATGTGAACCAAAAGAGGAGGTCCTAAAATGGTAATTATTAGACACTTAGTTTGGTTTTCTGTGTGAACCAAAGGAAGAGATCCTAGAATGGTATGATTAGACGCTTCTTAGTTTGGTTGCCTGTGCGAACCAAAGGAGGAGGTCCTAAAATGGTAGTGACTAGAAGCTTATTATTTTGGTTTCTCACATAAGCCAAAGCATCCAAGTATTCTTTATAAACCCAATCATTCTAATCTTGATTTGGATCATAATTTAGATCTTGATTGTGTTCCCATGACTAATTTTTGTGAGGTGGATAGAAATATGTCTCAAAAACCATATTGTCACCATAGGGGTCTTAAATAAAGTCATTTTGTGTGTCCATTATTTCATAAATTAGATTATCCATGACTCCACCATAAGTGTAACTATACATATCCACATTTAATGAAGAAATCTCCAAAAATAAAAGGCTTAAAGTTCTACAAAATCTGAATAGTGATGTCCAAAAGGACAAAAGGTTCAACCTTAGTCAAAAAAGGGGGGAGCTATATCTCCAAAATTGTTTGTGCCAAGATTTGGCATAAAATATCCTAACATCAAATGTCTAATGTCCAATAATTTTGGAGAAATGTTGTGTTCTCCTAAATAAAAGCACAAATAATGATGAGGATAAACACTCAAATAAACAAATAATCAATAGTGTTCAAAATTGGGTAATCATTTAACCAAAGTTATACAATCCAAAAGAAAAATATCTATGTACTAGGCCCATGAATTGAGGCCTAAATACAAATGAATGTTTGGATCTAAACTTGACAAGGTTAATTTAAAACATGACATTGAAAACTAGGATTTGATTAAACAAGCTAGACAAGATCGAACAACATGATGGCACAAGACAAAGGTCCAAATGGTATACATGGCATGGTTTGAAACAAATGGGTTTTGATACAATGGTAAACAATTATTAAAATAAATTGAGTAGCCTAATGGCATAAGCATGCTCGAATGATTTGATCAATGCTATGTTTCAAAATACTTAAAGGCTCAAAATGGTTTGACATGTTGTTGGTAGCATAACACTACCCTTATCAATTTAAATACATGGTTTTGACATCGTTATAAATAAACAAACAAACAAGTTTTAGTCTTAAAACATACCAAGCAAAAAGTGACCAAAATACACTAAGTATGATCCTCCAAATCCTAACAAGGGTATGGCAACATGGGGTTGACTAAACTAGCAAATTTTTGAATGTTTCTAGGGCAATAAACTACATAATGACTTTCATGTCATGATGCAAAAAAAAAAACATGTAATTGGGTGTCCATGGCTCTTGGCTTGTTGAAAAAAGGTCTTTCCCTTTTTCCAACCACTACAGCCTACTGTTTGCTCAATGTAGTACAATGTTCAAAGTGAAAATACATCACGTGTGTAACTCCATCACTAGAAGGTGGTTTAACCACTCAAACCTATGATTCTAGTGGGAGTGGATGAAGTTAGTGCTTGGAGATGAAACCCCAAGTCAAATATTCCCTAAAGAACTCATGAGAAGTAATGAATTCCCCCTCACAAGCCAAGATGTAATAAAATAAAATACATAAAAGAAAGACTTTAGGGTCATTTTCAAGATCACCCAAACTATTGTGAATTTTTGGGGAGTGCTTTAGATGACATTATTTTTAAGCCTTGGACTAGGGTTTTTGTAATAAGGATGGGTGTTTTTGATTCCAAGGGTTCCCTAAAGGGGATAAGTGGAAGAAAATACATGTGACATCCCTCTCTTTATTACATCCCTCTCTTTGCCAAACAAAAACTAGTTTAAACAACTATTGAATGCAAAAACTTGGAAAGATGAGTTCATTTTAAAGCATCAATTTGAAAGATTGAGTGTTTCTCTTTTGACCCCTTAGTCTTATGTTGTAACTTTGAAAGAAAAATTTGTCAAAATACTTTCCTAAGTATGTAAATTATTTGTTAATCACCAAAAACAAGGTTCCTAATTCATTTTAAGCTATCAAAAAGGTCTAAAATGCATGTTTTAACAAATTCCAAGCTTGATCCTGTAATATAAATGTTAGAGTATCCTTTAGCTTTAAAGCTAATTTGAAAATGGAAGGAGAAACTTTGAAATTTGAGGTCTCTATTACAAACTCAAAATTACCTAATCAATATCGTTGTTTCCTACAAAATTGCCACTATCAGATAGAAAAACACAAAAAAATGCAATATCATTGTTTCAAATGAAATCACTAGACTAGATGATGATATCATTATTTTCAGGCAATACAATATCATTCTTTCAAAAAAAAAACAAAAAAATATAAAATCATTGTTCATATGATGAAATAATTGTTATACAAAATTACTACCCAAAAGAGTGATATCATTTCCCAAAAAAGTGATATCACTGCCCAAAAGAATGATATCATTATCTAGAAGGATGATATCCTTACTTTAGATGATAATATCATTACTCAAGTCCATGAAATCACTATTTAGTGAATAGCAATTTCTTTTACACAAAATCATAACTACGTAACAATAATATCATTCTAGAGAGAAAAATTGAGGTTTCAAGAAACAAAAACATGATTACCAAAAAAATGGAATTTTAAGCTAAATTTTCACTATTTTGGGCCTCTAACTCCAAGATCTTGCATGGAAAATATTAGTGAGTAACTTTTAGAGGCTTTGTGATAAATTTTTTTGGGTTACTATCCCACTAGGCATGCCAAGATGTAGATAGAATTACATAACATGATTAGTCAAACATTAGTCTAATAAATCAAAGGAAGAATGCATAAGAACAAACTGAATTAAGCTTTTCTATTCATGTGGGAATTAAAAAGGATAGAAATAAATAAATTAAAGATAACAACATCATATTACCTTCCCAAGTGGATTCACCATACCAATACGGCTCAAAATCATGTTCTCCCTTAATCAATAGCTCTTGTTTTCAACAACAATGGTGGACAACTCCTTCAATGTCTCAAGAACTCTTTGTAAAACCTAGTATCATTATTTTGAATCACTAAACTAGCCTATAAATGAAGCTTTCAACTAAAATCAATGGTCAAATGCAAAGGATTGTGGAGACGATTCAACATAGTAACTTTTCACAAATCAAGCTTAAAAATGATGTCCATGGCCTCTCTATTTATAGATTTTCAAGATTGATCAGAATTAACCTAAACCATTCATCTCAATATTTAGATGTGTGGTTAAGGATTAATTCAATTATGTAATTAAAATCCATAAATAGTCTCATCAATATTTGGGATAGAGGAGCAATTAAGAGGCATGGAGGGTCATTATGAGGCATGGAAGACCCATAATCTTAATATTTGTGGCATTGGCCTAGGGATGTCTTCCCAAGAAATGATGTCATTAGGTGATGAAGATAATAGAAATCAATTTAAAAAAATAAATATTAAAAAACTCTCATGTAAAATCCACTTAAGCTCTTGATTTGGATTAATTAGCCTTAAATAAGGTTAATCAACGTTTGTGCAATTATTTGGAAATTGGCCCTCAATTAATCAAAATGGTAAGAAAGTCATATTACTAGGTCATAATTTGAATGGAGAAGAATTAGAAGGTGATGTTAGATGTATTGGATCCATCATCCTATTTATTATGATGTCAATACCAAATAATAATGGCATATTCTCATACAAGAGATTTGATAGAGAAGAGCAATCCAGAGCACCCATGTGTAAAATTGATGTTTTGACTTGAAATGATTTGATCAAAGTTAGTTGGCCCATAAAATGTATTACCCCATTTAGGGATACTTTGACCTAAATTGACACTTGTAAATGACAAGTTTGAACCATTTAGGGTGTTTTATGGATTTTGACCTAAAATGTGCATTTGAGTGCAATTCGAGTAAGATTGACAATTTCAACACAAATGGTGTTAGGAATTGGATGTCTACATAGTTCACTATATAATAAACTATGTGTATTATAATTCACCTATAGTATTCATATATATCTCAAGAGAATGAAAACAAAAGTTATATTAATGATGAAACAATTTCATGCTCTTTTTAATACTACTTTCCATCTCCTTATCAATTTCAATAGGCTTATTAACCATCTCCTTATCTATAGACCCACTCAGTTCCTTTCTTAGTAGAATTTAAGGTCTATTTGGGAAAATTAAGGTTTTTGGGAGTTTTAAAGGTTTCATATTAAGCCCCCATATGATGTATTTATGCCTTAAAAAGGTCATGATTGTTTAGGTATGGTCTAAGTTTATCCAAAGTACAACTAGTTGGTCTTAGGAAGGGGTATTTCCATAAATTTCATATCCTTCCCTTACCATTATCTTTCATATTATCACCATTGTTATTTTCATTATCATTCCCCTATTTTTCCTATTTTCAACTCCTTATCACATCATTCTTACCCTCCTTCACCCACCCATCCTCCCTCGAAAGCCTAAACCATAATGGTGAACCTCCACACTATCTTTAACCTTCAAAAGGAATACAATCATAAGCTTGAACCCATTTTATCTTAGACCTAATCAAAAGGCAAACCAAGACCTATAACTATCCTTCTAGGGTCGTTGTGGTAGAACATTCAAAGGAGTATGACTAAGAAGGTTTTTAAGGACAAACCAGAGTGAGAAAGAGACTTATGATGAATTATATTTAAGAACATAATAACAAATTATCATCATAAGAGTCCAAAGCAACATTCACTTCAAGTCTCATACCTAGACTATCTCAATCCATACATAAGGATACACTCCTTGGTAACTGATTAAGTGGATAAATAGTCAAGGTTTGGTCTTAAGATTGAGAAAAGCATATCATGGTGTTATGTGGTGTCTCTTAAGTAATTCAAGGGGTCATTAGTGATCAATAATCCCAAAAATTAATAGTATGAAGACATTGAATCCCTTAATAAAGTTTTTAATAGACTAGCACCTACAGTAGTCCCATCAAATACCTACAATCAATGTCTTAAGGGCAAGGTATAGAAGGATGCAAGAAACATGCTTAAAACCACTATGTGAAAGTAGGAGTAAGGGGTAATAAAACCACCATGAGTATGTTAATTAGTATATAACCATAGGATGTGAGGCCTATATGATCATACAATGGTTTCAGGATGTCTAAAGACACCTACAGTTAGCCCTTCTAGGCTAACTTAATAAGGTCCTTTATAAACATTATGTGGGTTTGCTAAGGCATAAGAGATTAGAGAGAATTTAAAAGGAGGTAAATCCAATAAGTTAATGGTGATGTGTGATTATTCACATATAATGGATCTAAACACCATGTATACCATCTCTCTTCATACAGCCTTGATGATTAACCCCTATGGATATTGATACTAACAGATGCTCACATATGACCTTAATAAGATATTATGGGTATCTTCATATTACATAATCTAAAAGGTAATGTAAAAACACAAGGTATAATAAGATTCATGTTGATAATGGGAGTAACACATGATAGTCATCATCATTTAGCTAAGAAGGTAAAAAGACACCTATAAGATAGTCACCGTGGTAGACTTGAGAATGGAAATCACTGACTATTTCAATGGCTTAGAGAAAAATAAATAGATAATATTGGCACTCAAGTCTCACTCATCATTAGGTATGAGATATAAGAAAAGGTAGAATATACAACTCAACCTATGCAACTTAGAAGCCATCATCAACCATGTCACAAGCAAGGTGGAGTATACATAGGGTTTTAGACAAAATTCAGTCAACTATCCCTAAGAGGGAACTCATATACAATGGTAATATCAATAAAATTACAAACAAAATAGTAATATAAGGAGATTAAGCTTAAGAAATACTAACAAGGGTTCCATGGGACCATCCAATGAAAGATGCACTTAGGGAACCCTTAGGAGGCATGTTTATAAACCTCGTAGGATCAGTTTAAGCCTCTAATCTCCAAACCCTGAATATGTAATTTAGGTTCTTAAAGATACTATTCACATCATGAAGTTACAAAATGTCATAGAGAAGGGTGTAGGTCAGTTAGATAAGGGAGACGTGATGGTGTTTGTGTTATACATACAATCACTAAGAGGAGGCAGTGCATCAATGGTGACAAACAATCCAATTCAATTTTTAAACCCTTCAAACACATAAGCATTCAATACAACCATTCATGAAGCATATAAGATTTTTATAGCAATGAACAGTGAAGATAATGAAAGATCATACACACAACACAATATCTATGTGGGAAACCCTCTTGGGGAATAAAAACCACTCTCAAGCCTACAAATACATGGACTACTTATCTTATAAGATTATAAAAAACAAGAAATGGTCAAGTCCTTGAAACCAAAATTTAATGAAACACTTATTTTATAAGGAACACCTACCCCTAAAATGATCAAGTCCTTTTGACCACCTTTTGGTCAAGTCCTTCTGACCAGCTTTAGTGAAACACCTATTTCAAAAGGATCACATACCCCTAAGATGATCAAGTCCTTATGACCACATTCAATCTTCAAACCTAAAAGAACACTATATTTGACATCAAAAATATAACCTATAGATTATACACACAATCATCAACTTGCTATGATCTTCAACCCATCCATTGGGCACACACCCTTTCCTCTTTCCTTCTCTCTTCAATTCTCACAAAATCCTCTTAAATCAAGTCTAGAAATCACCACATTTGATTTCACCTTTGATAGAGCCTTCATGATTATTATCATGTTCATAACCTTCCTTTTTGGCCACAACACATGCCTTCACCCATAAGACATATAACATGGATCACCTTTATGCATAACCTTCTTTAAAATAGGCCTAAGTCACCTTTTAGGTCCTATGAAGACCCATTAACCTTTTTGACACTTCTTCAAGAAAACTAAGAACACAAGAACACTTTAAAATACATGGACCAATGACATACACTCTATAGGTCCTCCTCAAGTGATAAAAATGAACAAAACACCCTTCTACTAAATCTTAATTCACTCAAACAACACTCTATACAAATAACCACCATGAATAAACCAAAAATCAACTTTTAAGAATTTTTTTATACTGAATATGGATTGGTCAAATCTCCAAAATCCATATAGATGGTCCTCATGGAGTCTACAACACTCCTTGATAGTTAGATCACCTCGAAACATAAAAATACCATCAAGAACAACTCAATTACCTTTCTCAAGTTACTTGTAGAGCATGAATAAACAAAAAATCAACTTTAGAACTCAATAAATTTTATTGTAAAAACATTTAGACATTAAAAGGAATATTTATAAATGTGCCTTGAAGTCCTCTACAACTTTTATTTTTACTATAATATCAAATTCTCAATAGATTAAAATTTATGGCTTAAAAATGAAGCACTAGTATTTCCTTTGTTAAATTCAAATATTTGAATTCAAACAATCACAGTTAAACCTCGATCAATTAGAAAACATCTCATGTTCTTTGCTTAACTCACTTAATTCACACCATCGATATTTTTTAGAAGTAGCTAAAAATTTAACTCATAGTGTGCCATTGTCAAAATGTTAAACCTAAAACATGTTGATGTCATTTCATGAAACCTTGAAATATTGAATAAATTCACACCATCAATCTCTATGGATTAATAAGGGCTTTATCTTGTAGTGCTCACCATTAGATCTTGCTCAAAACTCCCAAGATTAAGGCACTTAGTATCCTTGTGTTCCTTTTGAGTAATTTACTAAGAGTCCCTTGTACTTGTGCCACTTGTCAACCTTGAGTGTATCATTAAGTCTTTTACTTGTCCTACACCATTGATCTTTGTCTGTTGAGCCATTGCTCACCATTGATCTTCTGTTAGACTAGTGAGCTTGTGACACTTATCACCTACACATGCAACCTTTGGCATGTTGATTTCATACACACCATTGATCTCATTATGTATGATTAATCTCTCACTATTGATATTTTGTATAGAATACTACTTTAAAATGATTAAACTTTATGGTCTTGTCATAGTCTACTAGATCAACATTAAAGCTTTATAACATGAGCTAGACAACACTTTGAGTCTCCAAAATTTTAGGGTATCTTTTTGGCACTATAAAAAAATATTCATGTATACCTGTGACTATTATTTTATATCTTCATAATTCAAATAAATTCATAAATTTATTGGTTCATACATATCTGCATGACATATAGTGATGATCTAGCTAAGTATGGGAACCTCTACAATCTACCTGGAAAGTCAACTTTGAACCTTAATAAATTTTGTTATGCTCAATTTCATGACCTAAAAATTGGACCATATAAAATTGAGACTAATGTGAACAAACCCATATGATAAATTCCCCCTAATTCATCCATATGTGGTAATGTTCACATCAGCAAACTACCTACTCAGATTTTTTGGTCAAAGAACCAACTATGCCAAGATGAACAAAATAAAGAACCAAATGAATACCATGCACTTCCAAAAGATCTCCAATCATCCTCAACAACCCATAGGACCTATGTAAATGATATCATCATCCATAACATTCATAAACATCTTTTCCAAACATATACTATCGATGCTTACATACTGCTACCAAGCCTATGCCAACACACTGTTATGTTTGTCTTCTCTCCTTGACCTAAAACCATATCAATATGATAGATATGATAAGCCCCAAAAAAATTTACCTTAGTTCATATGCATAAACCTTGCACAAATTTTCAAATCACCATCATCATGACATCACTACTTTTTCATTACCTTTGACATCAATGCACACATGACATCAACCTTTGACATCAATGATAAGACTTTTTAACAATATCCCCCTTTATCATTAATGGAAACCTCTTATTTTCATTATCCCAATTTTAAATTAATAAAAAAGTGGACTAAATAGCCACCAAGATCCTATTAACATCATGAATGTATTCAAATAAACTTCTAGGTTCTTAGCATACTTACATGCCTCATATGGACATACACCAATCTGAACTTGGGATTTTTGTAAATCTTTGGACCTATTAACCTATATAACTCACAATAATTATGCATGAAATTCAACACATTTTTCAATGACTAAAACATCTCACAAAAGCTTCTCCTAACCATGCATGGATCATCCACAAGTCATAAACTATCTAAGTTAGCTCTCCCTAACTCTTGCATACCACCTTGTACTTCTTAACCATCACCATGACAAAAATTAATGATCATGCAACTATCAATGAGGACTAAACACACATTGACACCAAAAACTAATTGAACTCACCTTGATAACATTGAGAGGGACTCCTCCTAAGATATCTGAGCCATTGCACCTCTTTGACATTTTTAGATCTCCAGACATCATGAAGAACATAAGATTACTATCCTTCTCTCTCAATCCACCTCAAGGATAACTAATAGAAATTCAATTGAGAATACAAAAAACACCTCTACTCTAAGCCCTTTTTATCCTTAGATAACAAATTGAACAATCTAGCTCCCCCTTTGATCATGAAAACTTCTCAATCCATTTGAGTTAGTTCCCCCTAACTCTATGTTCCTCCTTATTTCAACTTAAAATACTCCCCCTTGATTTCCATAACCAAATCTCACATACAAAAATTCTAATAAACCTTCATGGCCTCAACAACATTAAAATATCAAATATAGAGCACTATATGGCTTTGGGTCTTCAAATAACACCTCTCTATTTTCATGCTCTTACTTAAAAACCACCTTCAAGAGTACCAATAGATCATCAAGCCACACATAAAAGAGGAAGAATGTTCTAAATAAATTATATAACTTACATTGAAACACTCATATCATCATCTTTTTAGATAAATTGATCAAAAATCACTCTTCTTCACCTATTTAGACTCCTTATAGCTTTACCTAGAATCAGAGCCCAAAAATTATAGTAGACACATCTTCACCTAAAAAATCATATCTAGATCACTCTCCTATGCCCCCTCAATCAAACCAATTTTCATCAACAAGATCATCCTTTATATCATACTTCCTTCACAAACCTTTTAGCTAATTAGTCCTCCATTTTGACAAAAACTTGAATAATTTAAAAAACATAAACCTTAAAATCTCTATGAATCTTGATTTGAAAACCAATTTAACCCATTCAACCTAAGAATCCTCAAACCTCAACTCATTAACAAGACCACTTTTATAGCAAGCCCAAAACTCTAGAATCTTAAAATAAATAAGTCAACCAACCTCCTTCTAGTCAATGCCCACCTCTAAAACTTATTTCACACCTAGAAATAACCATCAACACTCTTAGACCAAGATTTGAGACTTCACCTTTGGTAACCTTGACCTACACCATCAAAAACCCTGAGAGCACACATAAATCTCTAATTTGACTTCAACATACCTTCATATCACATAACCACCTAGAGCATGTTAGAATAAAGTCAACAAACCTTTATATGCAAAAAGGTCATATTGACAATTCAAAAATCCTTATTTTCCACCAAGAAACCTTCAATCTATCCCTATAGACTAAGAACACCCTTGCAAGACCACACGCTTCTTTAAAATAAGAAATGTCTTCATGAATCATAGCAAAGACATCTCTACTTCACAAGGACTTAAAACATAAGAGCCTACTATTCCTCATCACAAGACTAAAGAACCTTTTTCTTACTCCTTTTATTGACTGAAACAATGTGTTTGGCATCCATCTCTTCTTTGGCTTCCTTGACAATGCATGAAGAAAACATAGGTTCTTAGTGTTTCAATAAATTTCTACATATTACTGGAAAAGGGAGATAAGAAACTAAGTATAGGTATGGTTGAAAAACCTATTCGATTATACATGTGTAGAATCAAATTATTATTAAGAACTCCTCTTTAGCTTGGGAGGATGACATGTAGATAAGAAATCACTAAAGCAAATTTGTTGGTTAGACAAATAGTTGAGTGGATTGCCGAGTGATAGCTAGATCTTGAAAGCAAGAGCTTCCTTGGGGGATGTCAATCCACATATTTTAAATAATTAAGTTTATAAACCAAATAGAAAGTAATTATATCAATAGTCAAAGGGTACTAAAATTGAACACAATAATGCTTGCTTGAGAAATAGAATAAAAATGATTAAAATAATGATTAAGCTAATTAATACTAGTGCTAGATGGTTGGGGTATGCTTCAAAAAATTAGAAAGGGGTCCATGAACAAGTAGGGACATATATAATCAAGTTTAGTTGAGGGTAGGTGGGTGAAAACAACTTGTTAGAATTTATTACCATAGTGACCATCGATGGTTGGGATGAACATCAATGGTTATTATGTGTAGATATAGGTTGATAATAGGCTAATTGATAGGATCTCAAAGTGAGATTTTGGGAGTTAGGTAGGTACTGGACTATGAGAAAAAAGTAAATAAATTAATGGAATACTATAAACCAAGTATTTATCTTGTAGAAGGTCTATTGGGTGGATGTTTGAGGTGGTTGAATCATTGGTGAAGTCTGGCATGATTCCAATATAATAACAGTACTTGATGCCTTAGCATAGCTATGGTAGCAAGTTAGCTCTCTAATGTAGTAGCTGGTTGACTAGATTGCTAATGATGATTGACCTATAAAAACAAAATTATGGATACACAAGTTCTTTATATAAATTACATATGGATTTCACCTCCCTATTCCTCTCTTCTTATTGGAAAGGCAAGAGAGTTTTAATAAGGCATGAACTAGGCTTCTTAATTTTAACTTGCACATGCAATGGCTCACAACTAGATTTAGATGAGTCATTTTTAGAAAAGCAAGGCAGATGAGTTTACATGTAGGTGGTTTAAGGAGGTGCAACCTGACCATTGGTGGTTAGCTTGATTATCATTGATTGAGGGTGAAGGGTTAAATTAGATAAAAACTAGGGTAAAGATAATTTGGTCAAATGGACTATAGTTAGGTTAGGTTAAGGGTCAAAGGGTCAAATTGGTCTTGAGAGGGTCCCAAAGTGGTCTAGGGGAATTTTGACTCTTGGAATCATGGTGTATGGATTTTTTATGTCTATATTTTTTCTCTTTTTTATTTGGCTTGAATCAAAAAGTTGTAAAACAAAAATTGATGCTGGTCAAAGGTCTAGTTACCCCAAGTATGGGAGGAGGTATTCCCCCTCAAACTGGGAGGTGATGAGGTAAAACAAAATCAAATGTGGGTTTGACAAGGTGGGTGAAGGTGATGACAAATTTTGACATCATGAAGGTGGATGATAGATTGGGCACTAAAGTGTAAAAAAGAATGCAAAGTGCAACAAAAGGTGCAATAGCCAAGATTACACAACGATGAGGTTGCCATAGTTGATAAAAATAAAAGTTGATGCTAGGAGGATAATGGATAGGTGACTACATGAATATATTTAGGCATGATGGTTAGGTACACTTGTAAGTCTTTGAAGTGATGTCTATGTTTCAGTGGACATCCAAGGTAGGAAGTGATCCTGGTGAAAACACAAACTAGTCAAGTGTCATGCGTATATGAGGTAGGAAGTGATACCAAAAAGACACAAGTGGGTCAGGTAAGCATGAGGTTGTGAAAGCTCAAAAAGGTCACCATGGAAATATTATTTATACAATCAAATGACTAGGCAAAAGTGTCACAAAATGCATGCTAGTTGGGATGAAATGAACCAATAGTGAGGTGACAAGGTGTTTGGGGTGGGTGGAAAAGATAGTCTCACTGGGTGGGTATAAATGGTTATCTTTTACAAAAAATGGGGGTGCTTAGGTGAAAGAAATAAGGTATGCATCTTGACCATCGATAGTCAGAGTGATCAGGGGTGACTGTTGATGGTCACCTTGACCATCAATGGTTAGGGTGGAAACCTTAAAATTCCATGGGTTAAAAGTGAAATTGGTATGAATTTTTACCCATTATTACTTTTACCTTATTGATTTTGATCTCTATCAATTTTGGTAGTTTTTAGTAAAGATGCATGCTAAGGGTACTTGCTAAGGTGGATAGTTGACATTTGGCTAAGGTAGACCAAGGTGACCAATCTAGATGTAAAGAGTACATAAACATGGATGAGGATGGGTAGGCTTATGGCTAACTCCATAGAAAAAATCATGAAATAAGGTATGGGGTGTCTTTAATTTAGTAGCTTAGATTTAATTTATGCATTGGTATTAGAGTTAGTTATTTGGGTTAGATGCTTGGGTTATGCCCTAGGTAGGGTTTGGGTAGGTTTTAGGTAAATTTGTGAGTAAAATTAAAAAAGGGTAGGATGGTTAGGTAAATTGGGTTGGGTAAGGGTTTAGGCTAGACAATTAGGTTGTTTAGCTCATTTTTGGGGTAAATTTTTGGGTAGATAGGGTTTGGGTGTTCTAGATTCAGAACACCCATAATGACCATCAATGATTAGGTCCAACCATCGACAGTCGATACCCAAAAAATTAAAGACACATGACCATCAGTAGTCATAAATACCATTAGTGGTCAACTAAGAAAAAGTAAACTAGTTAAAAATCTAAGGAAAATGAGAAGGCATTTTCTATGTGTGGACTTAGCTAGGAGGTTAGAGGGTCTAGATAGGTAGGAGGGTAAAGATAGGTCACTTGTGTAAAGTGAAATGGTAAGGTAGGGTTTGGGTTGGTAGGAAAAAGGTTTTGGTGACTAATTTATGTGCCAATAAACTATTATAAGCTAGGGAGAAAATACAAATGTGTGATCAAGTGCCATGCCTCTTTTTAGAGATCTAATAAGGGATGACTTTAGTCGACTAGGCCTTCATGAAGGAGGTGGGGTTAGGAGTGATGAGGCACTATCAACATGTGCCTCAAGATGCATCCATGGTCATAACACTCATCAAGATATGGGATCCTTCTATAAATACCTTCCTATTACTAATTAGGGAGATGACTATCTTACCATAGGATGTGCATATGATCACTCAACTTCTAATTTGAGGTGATCTGATCTACCATATAGAGCATGAGGATTAGGATGATCATTTCAAGCTTTTATATAGGGATGATACTGATTAAGTCAAATGGCATGTTGAGGGGTTTAGGTATAGTGATTTGTACGAGAGAGATCCAAGTAAGAGGAGACTCATGACCATGTTCATGATTGTAATTTCATGCTTTGTGCTTTCCAACTCAAATAGTGGGAGGTTCCCATACTTACTACTAGGGGTTATGATCAAGTTATTTCTAGGTTAGACTATATTTGGTTAGGTGTGTATTCTACCTATATATATAAGGAGATATGGGGGTTTAGGGCCCATAATAGGTATGGTATCAGTGTTGACTTTGTTCTATATTTCTAGGCCTATGAGCACATTCGAGTGATGAGGATAGTAAGATTAGTGTGGGCATGTTTCACATAGATTGAGTTCCTTGGTAGATTTATGTGATGGATGGGTGATTTTTCTACATCAAGTGTAGGAGGTGGTGCACATGATGTGGAGTGGTTCAGGGGTGCATTATGTGCACTAGTGATAGGAGATATCACCTAGAGGCCTTATATCCAATTTTTAGTATGGCTAGGCTATAGGAGGAAACACTCTCCCTTTAGAGATACATATAGATACTTAGTAGGCATGATGGTGAGGTTGAGTTAATCCCATTTTATAGGGTACATCTATATTTTGGCTTGGTATAGGGTATTCTAAGTCCATTCCTGAGGTACAAGAGAGAGGAGTTAGAGATCTTACTATCAGACCCACATCTTGTGCCAACTTTGTTAGACTATGAGAAGCTACTAGCTAGGTCATAAATAGATTATGTTAGGATTACAAATTGGTACATGGCATGGTACCATCCTATATATGTAGCTACAGACATTGGTGGGGATGATGGAGGTGTGAGCTTGATGGTCATGGATTTGGCTGACCATGATGGATAGGTAGGAGTAGCTTTAACCACTATACAGGGATATGTTATAATGTTATAGGGGTAGGTAGCCATATTTCAAGGCTATATTGTTACACTATAGGGTCAGGTTGTTACTGTGATAGGTGAGAGGGATCAAGCCAAAACCTCACTAGGCTTGGTGACCTAGGAGAGGGAATATCTAAGGTAGAGAGGGGGAGGAGTAGTAGTAGCATAGATAGGGCCACTAGGAACCATCCCCATGACACAATACCTAGATATAGTGGAGGAGCTAGGGTATTATGAGGTCATAGTTTTGACATAATTTTCATAACAGCCTCAGTGGGGTGAGTATAGGGATAGCTTGGTAAGTGGTGCCAGTGTGGTGACACTAGGGTAGTGGAAAAAATCTATATTTAAATACATAGGGATAGTTGGGGGATTTGTAAGTATAGTAGGTGGGAATACACTAGGGTTTAATGATGTTCCAAGAGGTAGTGGTACCCTTAAGGCATAGATATATCTAGATTATGAAATTTTGTATATCATTTTGATTTTGGCCTATGAGTTGATGTAGTGAGATGTATATTTTGAGAGAGATACATGTCTATCTACTTGTACACATTATTATGCTAGTTAACTCACAAGCTATCCATGATTGTTATTTATGCTCATTTGTCATGATTTATGTTTTATGGTTTGATGTTGATATTTAATGCTTATGGTGTGATGTTTATATTGATTATGGATGATGCTTATGTTATGGATGTTAGACACGATATAGGCTTATCTAGGCATGATATGGCTTTGATTGTGGTTATGTTTATGACATGCTAAATTTTAGTGAGTATATATTGTTTTATTTTAGACTTAGACATGTGGTGAAAAATGGTTGGTTGCTTTAATTACTCATGGATGTTATGGTATTATCATGCTTGGTATGGTTATTCTTGTGATTATGATGTTGCTTATGACACATATGGATATGCATGTTATGCTTATGGTTGATGCTATTTTAATTAAGGTAAAGTGGATAAGGTAAGGTAGCTAACAACATTAGATAAGAGAATAAATAATATAATCAAGAGACAAACACCTTAATAAAAATATCAACTATTCATGATAGGATAAGGAGAGGGCATGATTCTTATTTCTTTACAAGGACTAGAACAAAATCAAAGTTGGATTAGCTTAATGAACATAAACCCTTTGAATGCTTTGAATTAGCATTTGTTAGTTGGTTAAAAAGATTTCTAGAACACATAATGTCAAGTCAATTCAAAATACTTTGATTTTAGTGTAATAAAATGGGGATGGATGAAAATGGAACCTTATTATGAGACTATCATACCTCTTTTTTAGGTGTCCAAAGAGCTAGTATAAGCAAGGCTATGCCAAACTATGTAGACTGATCGATGCAAAAAGTCTATTTGTGAATTATGGTTCTAGCTTCCACCTTAATATTCCATTTGAGAGTTGATTGTGGCTTTTAAAATTAGTTTTATTTTGTTGTGATGTTGTTAATGGGTCTTTTTATTTGTTTCTATATATGGGAAGTTGATTGATGTGGGAATATTTCATAAAATTGCTATGCTTTTGACAAAATGCTTTACTCAACCATCCTTCAAGGGAGTGGTCTAGGTTTATTTGTTTTGTTTAATGATTTTTGATAGTCATCCTTCAAAGGATTAGTCCACCTTAAATTTTTGGAAATTTCAAATAAATTTCCAATATCTATCCTTCGAGGGAGTAGTCTGTGAATTCTAGGAATAACCCATGATTGCTAATGGTGTGGTTTTTTTGTTTTTTATTGCTTTGATCTTGCTTGAGATAGACTTACATAGGTCGGCTTAATGGTTCAATTTTAGGAAGGCAAAACTAAAAGCACAATAATTTTGAGTAGGTGTAAAGAGTTTTAGGTGATAAAAACCATGGGAATTTATTTTGTGAAGGTGTGGTAAGTACCATGAGAACCATTACATAGGTAGATTCATGATACCCATTATTTAATATAAGGTTGTGCCAGTGATAAATAATCACATGATTCAATTTTAATTAGTTGATCCTAAAATAGGGAGATGGAATGTAGATAGGTAACAAGGGATGAGCTTAAGTTAAACAAAAGGTGAACTTGATCCTTCTTAAAAAAGAATGAACACAGATGTGAAGCATAGAGGGGCTCAGGTTCTAGGTGGCCTTTGAGAGAAGATAAATGGTAAGCTCCTAATCCATACTTGTGGGTTATAATATAAGGTCTAAGAGAATTTCTCCACTTGATTTTATCCATATTAGTGGCATGTTGGTTTTCCTTTAGGATGATATCCCTGATATTAAATACTCTCACTTTAAGGTGTTTGTTATAGGCACACTTGACATGCTCTTGATAGACATGGAGATGGTTAAGGGCTGCTAAATGATTCTCATTGAGTAGCTTGAGCTGAGATAAATGGCGCTAAAAATAATCATCCTAGAAAATCATCTCTTACAAAGATATGTGAAGAGATGGGATTTGGACTTTGAGAGGCAAGATAGCCTCTACTCCAAACATAAGGGAGAAAGGGGTATCACCTATAGGGGTTTTAATGATAATATGATATCTACATAAGGTGAAAGGGATGTGTAAATGCTAATCCTAATCAAATGAGTTAATTATTTTAGTTAGCATGTTATTAAGAGTTTTGTTAGAGGCCTTGGATTGTCCATTTTATTAAGGGTGATAGGGTAAGGAGAAGCTTAACTTAATGTTGAATGCATCATATAGACAATAGAATTTATTGTTTTAAAAGGATTTACCATTGTTAGTGATGATCTTATGAGGAACACCAAAGTATAAAATGATATGATGGTTGATAAAGTTGATAATATTTTTCATTTTGGTTCAGATAAGGGTATACCTTCTACCCATTTGGTGAAATATTCAGTTTTAGTGATTATAGAATGGTGTCACTATGAGGAATGAGGGTTAATTTTGAAAATAAGATCTAGATCCCGTTGTGAAAAGGGCCAAAATTAGTGGAAACATGAAGACTATACCTAGATGTGTGATGCAAATTAGCATGTTATTGACACTTGATACATTTTTTCACATAGTCATAGTAGTCTTAGTTAAGGGTAAGCCAATAGTAGCCCAGGTGAAGGATACACTTAGCTATAGCAAGGCCACTAAAATGGCCTCCATAGATTCTATCATGCATTTCATTGATAGCATGAGAGGATTCATGACTACGTAGGTAGTGGAAGAGAATACCATCAAAGCCATATTTATAAAGTATACCTCTTAGTATGGTATAATGTGAGGTACTCTAGATAAATTCTCTTTGAGTATTCCTAGAAAGACCAAAAGGAATTATGGAAAGGTTAAGATAGTCTAAGGTTTACAGATACCAAAGATCAGGTTGGGTATCTTTCATAGTGAAAATAGTGAGAGAATCTAGTTTGACATAGAAAGGATATTTTAACCTATAAATAATGATAGATAACTTAGAATTCAATAGTGTGTAAAATATATGAGGCAAGGGAAGCCATGGTGTCGGTGAACTTTTTAGTAGATCACAGGGTTGATTAGATGTGATAGTGTTTAAATGATTCTAAGAGCTCATCAACTAGTTTCTTGTACTATTGCAGAACATCATTCTTACACTGGTAAGAGCCATTGATTTGATTGACCATAAGCTAGGAGTCACCAAAGATATTTATTTTTTTGACTCCTAGGGCTAAGTTAGTTTGAAGACCTATCACTAGGGCTTCATACTCAACCATATTATTGGTACATTCAGAATCAAGCTTGAAAGACAAAGGGAGAGGCTCACCATTAAAAGGGATAAGGATGATACCTACTCCCCCACTATGCTGACACATTGATCCATAGAAGAACATGGTGACTTGATAAGTAAAATTTTCTTGAGAGAATGTCATAATGGACTCATCAGGGAACTCAAGAGGAAGAGGTTGGTTATCTACTAAAGGTGCCTCGACTAATTGGTCAAAAATGACTTCACCCTTAATTAAATTTTACTAAAGGAACTCAAGGTCAAACGTTGCTAAGAGTATGCGCCACTTGGCCATACTATAGTTTTAGTATGGCTTAGAGTGCATGTACTTGAGTGGTTCTATATTTGTTATGACATAGGTTTTATAGTTGAGGAGGTAGTGATAAAGTTTGGTAGCCATGAAAACTAAAGCCAAGAAAAGTTTCTTAATATGGGTATACCGAGTCTTGTATTCTACAAGCATGGGGATAATATAATATATGGATTACTCTTTTTATTGTTAATCTCTATGAGCTAGCATTAACCCTAGGGAATAGTCAATGGCAAATATATATAGGTAGAAAGGTTGATCATCCATGGGAGGGGTGAGGATAGGTGGTGATAAAAGGTACTCTTTGAGCAAATCAAAGGCCTTTTAACAATAATTATTCCTAGTGATTTTCCAAGAATATATCATGATTGGAAGTGTTATTTCAAACATGTATTACACTCATATAGAGGTTGTTTAACTTTGTTGTAGGTTTCATGGAGGCAAATACTTCAACACTTACGTAATTAGGCCTAATTGGCCCAATTGGTCAACAATAAAAGCTTAGTTGGAATTTAAATACTATTTAAATGAGTTAATAAAGGGATGTTAAACCTAATAAAATGACCAATTAATGGAATTCAATGTGCATTCCATGGCCATGATGGAGGGGTAGGACAGTTTCCTTGACTTTGTCAACTTGCTCTAGAGGAGTTTGGGTTGCTACATGATTATGGTGGCCCAATTCATGGTTATAACTACCATAGGGGAACATGATGGACTATTCTAATAATTTTCAAGCCTTTGACATTATGTAGCTAAAGTTGACTCAAACTCCCTTACCTAATTTCTAATGCCAATAACTCATTAAAGGAACTACCAATGAGGTTTAATGCATGGGAGGATTGAAGGAGGTTATGAAACTAATGTAACTAGTATTTTTAGTGGACTTGGTTATTAATGACCCTTATATCCACTCTCATACACCATGTTCTCCTTCTTCTCTCCTCACCTCTTCTATATATTCAAGTCTCTTTGCCTTATATGGTATCCCTCAGGTTGGTATGAGGATACACTACCAATATTTGTACTTATGCACCTCTTGAATGATGAATAGAGAAACTTGTATCTTCTTCATGGTTTATAATCTATGCAATTATGTTTTTCTAATATTTAATAATGGTATAAAATTCCCTCTTGTAGGTCTAATTACATCTAAGTATTAACAATCTTCTTGGCAGGTTGTCTAGTGTATTATAAGGTGAATAGCTCAGAATTGGAGTGTAAATTATGTTGTAAGTTATTTAAAATAATCCTTTCTCCTTTTTAAACTATCACTTTAAGTATTTATAATAACCTCTAGATGAAATATTGTTTCCTAAAAGTCATTGAATTAGTTTCTTAGCTCTATGCATTATTTATTAGTGTGTGGAGAGTCCAAATAAAATGGGTGGATATAATGATATTAGGTGCATCACCACACTTTAGAGGAGGCTTTCATGTATGCATCTTCTTTAATCTTTACATCTCAACTATCTAGATATTAAAAATAACTGAAATGAAAAAATTAAGGGAGCTAGCCCCTTAATGTCTAAATGTTTGACCCACTCATTAGGTAACCCATAGCCTAGGGTCATTTCCATGTTAGCCTAGTTTTTAGGTTAGGACATGAACATTCCTCTCCTTAACAAGGGTGAAACCTATAGTCTATAAAATTTAGGTAAAGAGATATTAGATAATCTATAAAAATAATTTGAGGAGTGGTGGGATGGATAATCTTGTATTGTTTAACACCCTTAGGATATCCAATATAGATGCAAGGCTAACTCTGAGTTTATAATACCTTATGTTTCTTCTTTGAAATTTAAGACATAGTAGGAGATACAAACACTAAGAAGTGCTTCACTGTGGGTTTTTTACCACTCCATAATTCAAAAGGAGTGACTCCTTCTAATGATTTGTGAGGAACTTGGTTTTATATATAAAAAGCATAGTTGATGGCCTTAGCCTAAAATTAAGGTGAAAGAGACTTGGATTGTATCATACAATTGGCCATTTACTTCAAGTACATGTTATTTCACTCTAAATAAAACCATTTTACTAATGAATATATGGAATTGTACATTATAATTCAATCCCCTATAAACTATAGAATTATTCAAAACTGTTACATACTCACTACCATTATTAGTGTGCAAAGTCTTGATGGTTTTACCTGACTAGTTTTATACAAGTCCCTTAAAGTCCTAAAAATTATCAAAGACTTTATATTCATGATTATAAAGTGAAACTAAGGTTACCTTGAAAATTCATTAAGTATTTAGTCCTATTGAATGAAGGTTTTGTAAATGGACCATCAATGTCACTATGGACAAGCTCTAATATTTATTCAAATCTCTATGATTTTCCATTGTTATATGTCTCCTCAAGATGATTATCAAGTATTAAACCTTGGAAAAATCCATCATAAAACTTGACTCATGGAAACCCTGAAACCATATCATGATGATTGATTTGTTCTAGGTAGCAATAGTTGAGATGGTTGAATTACTTAGTGGATCATGACCTATGAATAGCTTCAATTGGATTAATGGTATGCCCAACCCTATCATGTAGGTGGATCAAAAAATCAAGTAGTATATTACTCCATGATTTCACACCTATGTGTACTATATGCATTTGAACTAAAATTACATGATTTAGCTGGCACTATCTAATTGGGTATATCGGCTATGTGGATACTTGAGTATATTAGGTGGCTTTGGGCCACTCAAGAATGACAACCACTGAAGATAAATTAAGGAATGAAACTATTTTTAAACCTATAATATGATTTTTTATGTATACAACATAGAGAATGATATGGAATTTTTCATTCCATTTGATCAGCTAGTGTGTAAGTGAGAATACATAAATAATATGCCATGTGCATGCCCCCAAATCTGATATCTAAGCATATGGATTTTAGACTGATTTTTAATAATTTGTATATGGGTATCTAAACTAAATATGGGAATTTTCATGTCATTCATGATGCCCCTAATATGAGTAAATTGGTATGAATTTGAGTTAAATTGGTATGAATCTAAGCAAAAAAGATAAATCTATAACTGAACCTATGCAACTTGTAATGTGCATGTACTTTTTTGGCCAATCTAGGTTTTTATAAAATTGAAGATACTAAATAGTATTAACATGTATTTGAAATTAGTGAAATTATTTTAAATTTGGCATTAGTTTCCTAATTTAGATGATAGTGTCCTTCTAGTCTAATTTTTGTGCAACTATGTTGATCTTTGTGTCACTATTTTCCCATTGTGTTTACCTGAGTCTGATTTTTATAATTTGACCCTGCATGATGAAAAATTTACTATGAATGAAATAAAATATCTTTATATATTTGTAAAAACCTATGAATGACTCCTATTTTGATTCAAATCATACACCAACTTGTCTCACTTGACCTTGTTTCTAAATCCACTTCCTTTGATAATGATTCTTAGGCTCACTCTTCAAGCAATGTTATTGAGATTCACCTAGTTTTCTTATAATTTTCAATGATTTTGATCTTTATTAATATGGGTTTCATTACCATTTCTTCCCACTCATAAAATTTGTCAACATTCTCCAAGTTTCAACTCATTCCTTTTCACAACTCTGTCCACACTTCACACAATCCTTATAGCCCTATTTTTAGGCTTATTTACTTTATATGACTTTGATTGGAGGCCAATTGGGAAACCATAAAATATTTATGACACCCTATATTTTTATATATATATCCACAAATTTAGTGACCTTAACTCTTCTTTAATTCACTTTTCTAAATCTCTAAAGCTTGTTGTTTAGGCCTATTAGGCATGTCAACTCTGTTTGAATCCTCAATCAACATCAAACCTATACAAATGATTCCATACCACAATGAAACCTTGATATTAAGTATAAACACTTAAAATATGATAATTCTAAAAACTTTGGTATTTTTTTATGGTTAGAATAAGAGATATGGAATAAACCGTAGTTTAGGATTTTAATGGCTCTATCCCATCCGAGAGCATTCAAGTTGCTCATTCACCCTCCAAGTAAGGTGTAAAAGGATATATATATTTTATTAATGTATATTTAACATTTTAAAACCTTTTCCAATCTTTTAATTTTTCTTATCAATCCACTATCATAGGTTTCTAGGGTAAATTGCACTTGACTGTGATGAGAAAATGATACTCTACAGCTCTGTGCTTCTATAAGAAGGAACAACACACAATAATTATGTAAGATAAATTTATAAATAACATTATGACACACTAAAATAACTCAAAAAAATGTTTTGAATAATTTACAACTCAATTCTTTGATCATTTCTTTTCAATAATCCAATACATAGTTCACCATGACAATGTTCACCACAGGAAACATGGATCAAATTTACAGATGTCTATGATTATAGGTATTATTTGTTATATATGAGTATTATAAACTAAATTAAATCCAAATACAACTTAAATCACCTATAAAATAGTCTTCCAACTTCAATCATTAACCATATTAATAAGCATGGTCTGTAATTAGAGAAACTCACAATAAAATAGGGGTTTGTTTATGGTAATGTCTAAAACTAGATGTTTTTACACTATTTATTGAAAATTGTCATAAAAAATATAAAAAAAATACTATAAATTATCTTATAAACACGTTATTAAATAATTACATATTCATTCATTATCCATAAGACACTTACAGTTTCTAATAACAATCTTTATCAGCGCAACAGGGGCCTGCATGAGGAATCTACAAAGCATGGTGCTTCCTTTCTTTATCCCTTAAAAGTATATTTTAAAATAGAAAATAATTATAATTAAATCACCCTTGGAAAATATTATTAATCTCATTATTTCATCAATAAACATATACATTTAGCAACAAAGCTATTTATTCAAAATAGGGATATGTGATTTCTTCATTCAACTGAGATTACAAACACACCCAAATTCCCTTCATACAAAACTTGAAAATACATTAATTCCTCTTAATATAATGGAATATGAGATTAAATACTACTAAATTACTCTAATATCCCCTATAAAAGTGCATAACTACTTCTTGAATCTTTTCGTCAGAGAGCTCTCTTACTACATAACTTTATGTCTTGATTTTTCACACAATATGAAATATCTAGAACATAACAATAGACTAATGAACATCAATTAGAACTAATATAGTGTCAAAAAACCATATACACGTTTAAAACATATTTTATCCTTCACACATACATAAAATTTATTTAAAAAGGCTTACTAATATTCAAATCCTTCAAAAGGAGTTTTTGGCAAGAAATGCCAAAATTCAAATTTCTTACACCTTAAGACTACCTAGACTCCACCTTTAGACAACTTAGTACCTATAAAACCTATTAGACACCAAATATAATATCATAATATAAAAACAAATCAACCTTTGGGTCCTTATATGATACCCCTACATCATATTTTTAGGGGAGTTGTTGAACCTATGCAAGAACATTCTTCAAAAGAAAAAGCTATGAAAAATGTGTGTTAGCCAAAACATTTATAATATGTACATAATTATCTGATATAATGTCCATTCATGACATTATAATGTAAGATAATATGAGCATAAATTTTTAATGTAATATGTATGTCATGTCTAGCATTCATAAGGGTGTCAAGATAGATATAACAATGAATGTAACAGTAAATTTGAGTAACACTAGGTAGCTACCTAGAGGAATGGGTAATGATGTCCATCACAAAACCTAAGTAGGAAGGAGAGATGCATGAGTACCCTCATGAAATCTAAAACTAGAGTGTGTAACAAGTAAGATACAAGTGTCATGGCCATGATACATATAAGAAATCACACATAAAACACACATGAGGTACACAAAGTAGGCCAAGGGACCACAATACAAAGGACATGGGCACATGTCACTAAATATGAGAAAATAAGACATACAAGTACATGTTTAAATGTCTACATATGTAAGAAAAAAACAAGTTAGATTAGAGCCACATAGAAGGACATGTTTAAATGTCTACATACACAATCAAGATAACACACATAAAGACATGAGCATATGTCCAAAGCATACATATTTTGAAAAGAAGTAGATTATAAACAAAGAGCAATGGCATATTTAAATGCCCTTGAGTAAAATTTTAGACACCTAAATCTGGCCATCGATAACCCCCAAGCAAGCTTTTGACCAATTTCTGCCTAAAATGCATAATTTGGCCTAAAAACACTAAAACATGTTGAATGATGTGAAACTAACATATTCAAGTGTCGATTTTGGCTAGGGTATCCCTAAATGTGGCAATGCAATTTATGGGCTTACAAGCTTTGATCAGATCATTCTGAGTCAAAATGCCAAATTTACACCTGGGTGCTCTAGATTTCTCTTTCCTATAAAATATCTTACACAGGACACATTCCTTTATTATTTTTTGTCAATAACATCCTAAATGGGATAATGGATCCAACACATCTTGTAATATCCCCAACCAATAGGGAATATAAATAGACAAAAGCTCTGATACCACTGTAATATCCCTTATCTAATAGGGAATATAGAAAGACAAAAGCTCTGATACCACTGTAATATCCCCTGTCCAATAGGGACTATAGAAAGACAAAAACTCTGAATTGATTATCTTTGTATTCTAATTTTTTGTATGAAATAAGAACAAATTGTGATTTTACAAAATAATTCTAGATAAATAAATAAACCATAATATAACCTATCAACTGAGTAATCAATGATCTTATTATTCTTTTAGACGATTACAAAATTGAGTCTCTATCATAAAAATAAAATAATATGAAATATTCTATCTTAAAAACCTAGGCTTTTGCAAATCTAGAAATAAACCCTAAATCTGGAATGGCTCGAGTTTCTATGTCAAAACACAGTCACCGATCATCGGTTGATATACGGCTGATGTCGGTCTTTGTTGGTCAGCTACTCAGTCGACGTCGGTCAATGTCGGTCACTGGGATGCCGATGTCAGTTCCTGTGTCCCCTACAAAGCTATGTGTCCTGTGGCAAAATGGTACAGATTTGTATGGAACTATATAGATTTCATACAGGAGCAAGATAATATGTTGTGGCTTGTATTCTGGTCCCTAATCTCAAGATCTCTATTTGGGCAATTTATTAAATCAAAGCATAAGGAAATAAATACCTGAAATCCCTATGATAACTTTTGTGTGAAGTTATCTCCCAAACCTGTAAACCTCTATGATAACTTTTGTATGAAGCTATCTCACAAATCGGCAATAGATCAGTTGATATTTCATAGCCTCTAAATCACACACACTGAAGAGTGAATGTTCTCCAATGCAAATGGAATCCTGGAACCCTTGGCTTAGTCTTCATAGAAGAATTCTTCAACAATCAATATCAATAATAATTCATAATCATTCTCTCTCATGAGAAACCCTTATACCCTCAAAAATATGTGCTTGCCCTAATTAGGGTTTTCTTAAATTAGAATTAGGGTTTCTAAATTAAAATTAGACCAAATAATTAATATTTGATTAAATCAATCAAATATTAATATCTCCCTCAATACATATCAGATCCTCAAACCGACTAAAGATGGTGAATCAGGGAATGATTCTGCACATGACCATACCAAAATAAGGGTGCTCTACTGCATGTCAAATATCCCTAAATAATAAGAGCTTAGGCAAACGTGTCTAAAAGAGCCTAAATGAGACCCAACTATAGAAATTCTACTAATCAAATCCAAGCCAAGCTCCATTATGACCCTCTATCCATTCTATCAGCCTACGAGGGTCACATAATAGGCTAACCATCACTCTGAACATGTCAATTGAAAAGGGGACATGACAATCCACCCCTCCTAAAATTGCTTATCCCCAAGCAATCTCAAAACAACAAACCAATCAATCCACCTAGATCCCATGTGTAGTCATGATCTATACTAATGACAATCAATGCAAGCTCCTGTAATATCCTCTGAAATATAACCAAGATGAATCCATCATCAAATTGGTGAATGCAACTCACCCAATCTCTAAAATCACAACTGTTGTGGATGTGTCAATACTGCAGGCTGTGTAACTTGTGACTACCAATTCCATCTACAAAAGATGGTGCTAATCCATCCCATAATGGATGGTAAGAAACTAAAGCTGATCTACCCCTGTGTGAAATCAAATCTCCTATTTTTAGATCAAAAGAAGAATAATGAGCATACCCCACCATATAATGCCGGTAGGAACCCCCAAACTCTGCTACTAGCTCACTATCACCGAACTGGGAATCAATAGATGGCTCCAACCTCTGACTCCAAGTAGCTATAGGCTAGATAAGACACTGTGCACCCCACTCAACAAACCTCACCTCAAAATCCCTATGAGGAAGCATAGTAGAAAGGATCACAATAATATCTCCACCCAATCTGCTAATAACACTAGTACTTCAGATGAGAACACCCTCCATCACCTTATGTGAGTCTAGATGGACACTTGCACTATCTAGTAAATACTCCATGAATGATTTAGTGTAGTAAAAAAATACGCAGAAGCATCAACATACTCCCCCGCACACCACAACTGATCCCTTTGTAAAGATGGCATAACCAACTATACCACACTGTCATCTATGTGAGAAGAATCAATCTGAAGACTCGACTCAACTGGTATCCCAAACTCATCAGGACCAGGTACTCCTAAATCCTGCACATGTGTGTTAGCTCCAACAACATGTTCCTCAGTAACCACTATAGGAATGTACTCACCACCAACCATCTGAATATACAAATGGACTGGGTCTGGTGCTGGTGAAGACCACAAATGCTCCAACTCTGCAGTCACCTCAGCCAAATGAAACTATGACTCCTCAAAAGTCAACTGCATACTCTTAAGAATATCAAAAGTCACCTTGAGCTGTTGAGTAAGCTCACTCACCTTATCTTCCTTGACCAATAATGCATCATATGTTATGATGTCCCACTCCATAAGATCATCTCTGTCAGCTACCAACTGCATATAATCCTATCTCAAAATCTGGATAGCCTCCCATAAAGAGTGGATCTCTGTCAAGGACAAATAACTGCCTCCCTACTCAATGCTAGTAGGAGAACCCCATCCATAAATTACTAATAACCAATGAGCAGTATTGAAATGCTTGCAAGTGATAGCAATGTCTCGCTCACTAACTCTTAGCTAACTAGACACATGGTGGCACTGGCTAGATTGTCTCCTACAATCCTCCTCTGATGCACGGTCCAAAAGAGTAGACTCAAAATCACTAATCTCTGGAGTACTACCATCCATGCTCTGTGAATCAACTCCAAAGCTCATATCAACATCAAGAGTATCAAAAACTATAGCATCACTATCTAACTCCTCTGTATCGAAAGAAACTGTCGGTGAAACTAAGTCCTCAAAACTATCCACTGCATTCTCCTGAGTGTCATCTGCAATAATCAGATCTTGGGACTCTTCTAAAATCTTTGCCATATCTGAGAGATCATCAACACTCAGTGTACTAACATCTGAGTACACCTCTACACTCTGAGTGCAAGCATCAGACTCATCCTCATCTAACTCTGAAGAAGCTGCTGCTGAAACTATCTCACCGTCACCATCTCCTATCTCATAAGAATCATGGGACATGTTGCTATCCTATCTAACTGATATGTAGTGTTCTCTCCTCAGCTTAACAAAGTGATCAAAAGACATCCTCTCCTGAGCCTCAGGTGATAATAACTCCCACTCCTCATTTGCTATCATATATCGTGTGAATTTGTCTTCGAATGTAGGGTCTGAAAGAAATTCACTCATCCTTTTCTAGGTTTCAACCAACTGGTTCAAACTTTGTTTCAGCTTCCTCATATCCTTGTCCCACTGTTTTTGAGTACTTGAAGTACCCATGATTTACTAGATGATTCAATGAAGACTAATCTACCCAAACTATCCAACAGGATGGTAGGGATTTAGCTCTGATACCACTGTAATATCCCCTGTTCAATAGGGAATATAGAAAGACAAAATCTCTGATACCATTGTAATATCCCCAACCAATAGGGAATATAAAAAGACAAAATCTCTAATACCACTATAATATCCCCTATCCAATAGAGAATATAGAAAGACAAAAGCTCTGATACCACTGTAATATCCCCTATCCAATAGGGAATATAGAAAGACAAAAGCTCTGATACCACTGTAATATCCCCCACCAATAGGGACTGTAGAAAGACAAAAGCTCTGAATTGCTTATCTTTGTATTCTAATTTTTTATATGAAATAAGAACAAATTGCAATTTTGCAAAATAATTCTAGATAAATAAATAAACGACAATATAACCTATTAATTGAGTAATCAATGATCTTACTGTTCTTTTAGATGATTACAAAATTGAGTCTCTGTCATACAAATAAAATAATATGAAATATTGTCTTAAAAACTTGGGCTTTTGCAAATCTAGAAATAAACCCTGAATCTGGAATGGCTCAAGTTTATGTGTTAAAACAAAGTTACCATCGTCAATCGATATACGGTCAACGTCGGTCTCTGTTGGTCAGCTACTCAGCTGATGTCGGTCTTCAGTCAGCTGATGTTGGTCACTGGGATGCCGATGTCGGTTCTTATGTCCCCTGTGGCACTATCCATCCTGTGGCAGAATGGTATGGATTTGTATAGAACTGTATGGATTTTGTACAGGAGCAAGATAATATGTTGCGGCCTATATTTTGGTCCCTGATCTCAAGATCTCTATCTGGACAATTTATTAAATCAAAACATAAGGAAATAAATAACTGAAATCCCTATGATAACTTTAATGTGAAGTTATCTCCCAAACTTGTAAACCTCTGTGACAACTTTTGTATGAAGCTATCTCTCAAATCGGCAATAGATCAGCTGATATTTCATAGCCTCTAAATCACACACACTGAAGAGTGAACATTCTCTAATGCAAATGGAATCCTGGAACCCTTGGCTTAGTCTTCACAGAAGAATTCTTCAACAATCAATATCAATAATAATTCATAATCATTCTCTCTCATGAGAAACCCTTATACCCTCAAAAAGATGTGCTTGCCCTAATTAGGGTTTTTTAAAATTATAATTAGGGTTTCTAAATTAAAATTAGACCAAATAATTAATATTTGATTATATCAATCAAATATTAATATCTCCCTCAATACATATCGAATCCTCAAACCGACTGAAGCTAGTGAATTAGGGAATGATTCTACACATGACCATACCAAAATAAGGGTGCTCTGCTACATGTCAAATATCCCTAAATAATAGGAGCTCAGGCAAACATGTCTGAAAGAGCTCGAATGAAACTATAGAAATTCTGCTAATCGAAGCCAAGCCAAGCTCCATTATAACCCTCTATCCATCCTATCAACCTACGAGGGTCGTATAATAGACTAACCATCACTCTGAACATGTCAACTAAAAAGGGGACATGAGACATCTAAAAATACCTTCCAATTCCAATCCAATCAAATTTTGGACAAATAACAAGGCATTTTGATCAATTTAAGTAATTTGTGCATAAAGTGTTTAAACATACTTAAGAGATAATTAACCCAAATCAATGCATAGTTAATAATTCCATAGAAACTTGTTGAATACTTGTTTTTAGAAATGAATATTGAATATCTGCATCATTAGGTGACCTCATTTCTTGGAAAGGCATCCCTGGGCCATAAATGCCATAAATATTAGGATTCATGACTCATCAATGCCTTTCATGATGCTCTCCATGACTCTTAATTTCCCCTTCTTCCAATGTCATGATGAGGATAATTATAAACTTAATTCCAAAAATTAAATTAATCCTCAACCACACATCTCAATCTTGAGTTGGATGGTTTAGGTTGATTCTAGACATTCTCAAAGAGGCCTTACCACATCATTTCTAAGCTATTTTGTTACAAAGTTATAATGTACAAATGGTTCCAAAAACTTCAAGAAACTAGTATTACAATGATAAATTGATTCCAATCCAAGCCAAACCACAAGCCAAAGGTGCCAAGGAGAGATCGAGGTAGCCAAGCTTCCATTGCCAAGTACTTCATGAGCACAAGCTGAGCAAGCCACCACTACGAGGTATTTGGAACATTGTAGGAAGGTGAAAGAATTATTGTGTTTTCATTCCTTGCTTTTTAGTTTTATTTATTATTTGATTTTTTTAACTAATCTCTCCCTAGTGTCTAGGCCTAGAGATGTTATGCTATTAGTGTGTTTATTTCATTTTGTTTTCATTTTGGAACTAACACCATACTAACCATCCTCTCTTGAGATAAATTCCTAGATCACATATGGCACACTCGATGGGATAAGATGCATATAATACCTAAAAAATATCATTTTACAAATATAAAATATTTATTTAGACCTTTAAAACTCTTTTAAATTGATTTTCTAATTTTATTTTACCATTTTTGGTCACCATGGTTTTACATAGTAACTGATGTCGGCAGGTAAGACTGAAATTGGTTACATGAATTAATTGATGTAGGTTAGAAAAACCAACATTGATTAGATTTTGGTCAGCTAAGGTAACCATCATTGGTTTTAATAACCAATTTCGCTCATTGTGTTTTTCTAAAAACACAGACCTAAGAGCTATTTTCCCAAAGTTTATTATTTCAAGCTAAAATGAATTTCAAAGCTAAACGACATGCTAATATTTTTACTATAGAACCAAGCTTGATATTTTTTCAAAACATGTTTAAATCACCTTTGCATACTTAAAAATCAAGTAAGAACCTTGTTTTGGTGTTTAACAAAGGACTTAGATGTTTTGGTGAATGTTTTCAAAGTTTGCAACTAAGACCAAGGGGTCAAATGAACACCACCAAATCTTTCATTTTGGGTTTAAAATTGAACGCAATTGTCAATTATTGTTTAATCAAATTTTTATTTGTAAAAAAGAGGAATGTTGCATGTATTCTCTTCCATTTATCCCCTATAAGGAACCCTTGGAATCAAAAGTGCCATTCCTATTGCAAATATCCTAGTCCAAGGCTTAGAAAGAAAGTCATCTAAAACACTCCCCAAAAACTCATCAAAGTTTTGATGACCTTGACAATGACCCTATAGTCTTTCTAATTTCAAACTTTTATTACTTTTTATGCATCTTGACTTATGAGGGGGACTTCATCACCTCCCACAAGTTCTTTAGGGAAGCTTTGACCTGGGATTTCATCTCCTAGCATTGACTTCATTTGGCTCTTTTATAGTTGCACATGGGATGTAGTGGTACTTTGGACATCATACGACACTGATTGAGTATCAAGATGTAGTGGTTTCAAAAAAGAATAGACCTTTTTGTAATAAGCCAAGTGATACATACCTAAAATATGTGCTTTTATTTTGCATTGTTTGGCATGAAATTCATTGTGCAATTGATTCCCATAGACAATTAGGAAACTTATTAGACCTTAGACAAATCCTCTCTTGTTATGGATGTATTATTAGTGCAAGGTGTGCCTCAAGTTCCATGACATATTACTATCATTTGAGAGAAGGGGTTGTAAAAATCCTACTATATAATGCACATTTACTTTTGGATGAACACTTAAAATCCTCTCAAATGACATATATTGATGGATTCCAAAAATACCAGGTAGCCTTTTTAGTTTAGGATCTAATAACATTAAATTAGTTAGTCTTGTCTTAGATTAAAGTCTTTTTTGGAGTCAAAAATTGGTGTAAACAATCTAAACCAAACACATAGTCCAAATTTTCCTTTGAACAAAGAGGCATTATGTTGCCCACATGAGATCATCAATTTGCCTTGTTCAAAAGGTCATCAAAAGCTTGAGATTCATATCATCCACTTTGGCATAGTTATGTTACCCAATTGAGTCTAGACCTTTACCAAAGTTGTTTAGGGAAGCTTTGACCTGGGGTTTCATCTCCTAGCATTGACTTCATTTGGCTCTTTTATAGTTGCACATGGGATGTAGTGGTACTTTGGACATCATACTACACTAATTGAATATCAAGATGTAGTGGTTTCAAAAAAGAATAGACCTTTTTATAATAAGCCAAGTGATACATACCTAAAATATGTGCTTTTATTTTGCATTGTTTGGCATGAAAGTCATTGTGCAATTGATTCCCCTAGATCATTAGGAAACTTATTAGATCTTAGACAAATCCTCTCTTGTTATGGATGTATTATTAGTTTAAGGTGTGCCTCAAGTTCCATGTCATATTAATATCATTTGAGAGAAGGGGGTGTAAAAACCCTACTATATAATGCACATTTAATTTTGGATGAACACTTAAAATCCTCTCAAATGACATATATTGATGGATTCCAAAAATACCAAGTAGCCTTTTTAGTTTAGGATCTAATAACATTTAATTAGTTAGTCTTGTCTTAGATTAAAGTCTTTTTTGGAGTCAAAACTTGATGTAAACAACCTAAACCAAACACATAGTCCAAATTTTCCTTTGAACAAAGAGGCATTATGTTGCCCACGTGAGATCATCAATTTGCCTTGTTCAAAAGGTCATCAAAATCTTGAGATTCATATCATCCACTTTGGCATAGTTATGTTACCCAATTGAGTCTAGACCTTTACCAAAGTTGTTTAAAGTCCTTCACTTATAACCTAAATTCATAATTGCACCTTTATAAGTTTATAAGGTTGATGTGTTAAGTGGGTTCACCATTTGCACTAAACTTGAGGGAACTTAGGTTTAATTTCCAATTTGGGTTGAAGGTTGTTTAAGACTCATAATCATTATCAATATTTGATAGACTTAAGCCATTTTGTGCTAAACACTTTCACTTTAAGTCTATACACCACAACATTTTGAGTCAAGAAAGGTAGTGTTATACTATCAAAATTGTAGGAAAGCATCTTTACCTTAGAGAGTTTTTGAAAAAAACCTTTTTATCACACCTTTTTGGGTAGTATAACATTGTTACGCTACCTAAAATATTTTGAATATTATTTCATAGACCTTCTTGCATAGGGTTTAAATTTGTTCATACATTTTTAGACCAATCCAAGTGTACTTTGGTGATCTTTTATTTAAAATAGTTATATTGTTCACTTTTGTCTAGCTTATTTGTTAAAAGAACCCAATTTTATACCATTTTTTGTGAGAAAATAATCTATTGCTAAAGGGATTTTTATTTCATACCTTATACCTAGTTGATCAAGTTTGTGTCCAAGAATCAAATGCCTAGTGTTTGTTAGAAGTGTTTAAAATCTGTTAGATTAAAAAATTTATCTATTTTCAAAGTCTAGCTTTTGAAGCCATTTGGCCAAGAGTCTTAGCACCTGCATTGTTTGAGCCTAGATTTTAACACCATGTTTGGCCAAAAGACCTAGCAACTTTTAAATTCCTAGATTAGACTGATTTGAAACACTTTGAACTTATATTTTGGCATTTTGATTTTTAGGACCATTTACTTTCTTATCTTTGTGTGAATAGTGAAATGTTAGATACTTCACGCTATCTTATTTCATCACAAAAAATTACATAAACCTTTTGATCCTTTTGAAAAATCTAGACCAAGTTGGGACATCATCTATTTTAGACATTGTCCTTTTTAGAGTTTGTAGAACTCTTTGAACTTTTATCACAAAAGAATTGACTATGGATTCCAACATGTATTCCTACACTCATAGTAGACTCATGTACAATATAGGGATTAGTAATGTGGTTGCATAGGAAGAAATGGTGTAAGACCCCTATGCAGATAATATTTCTTATGAGATGGATTCTTATCCATATTATAATACTCAATCAAGAGTACAAATCCAAGATCCATTATCCAACTATCTGGTTAACAAACCACCTTATTCAAAATATGACCAAGAGCAAACCACACAATACCTAGTTATAATACTTGTAGTGGATGAGCCAGTACATCAAGAGTCATATTATAATAATATGGCTTCCACGTATGATCCATTTTTGTTTGAGTGATATTTTTTAGAGAACAAAGATGAGATTTTGATTAGAGCCATAGAGGTAGGGGCTATGTTTCTAGCATACTTCCCCCATGAAAATTTACCAAGTCTAGTAAGAGTACCCTACAATATCATTTATGATCAACAGGATTCTTCTAGTAATCCTATGGCTCTAGTCCAAATAACGTACCAAGATCCTAATATATCTAATCGAGACAAAAACATCAAGGAAGATCACTTTAACCAAATGTAGATAGCATATCAAACATATCTAAATCTAGCACATGATTTCAATTAGATGAGCATGGTAAATAAGCCTCTCATTGACCTAGTTCCTTCAATAGGAGTGTTGATAGAGTTAATTGGAAAAGAGAATCAGAATTTCAATCCATTCATACAAACCATTTAAATAGATAACTAGATGCATATGCCCATTATTTAAGAAGTGTCCTCAACCTCTACATTGAATAGTGAACCAAATGTAGTAGATAATATCCAGTCCTAATCAAAGTGGTACTAATGCACAAATATCTAGCCAACAACATGTGCCTATAGTTAATCTTATGAATAGGTCATCATACTAGGAAGTGGGAGTTTCTAATACCCCAAACTAAACTGACTACTTCCTCAAATGTACCACCTATAGGATTAGGTAATCAAATAATGGCCAATATCATGCCTCAATGATAGAATGTGACAAATACTACTCCTACTAAACAAGTAAAAAGTAGTATTCCATAATAATAGACACAATCTAATGTATCAACACAACATAGGATAAATACATTTCCACCTCAATCAGGGGTAACAAATGTTCCACCTCACCAGGTAATGATGAACATACCTCTTTAGTCATAGAATAATATGCCAATCCAAAACCAAGAAATGACTAGTCAATGATGTAAAAATATTGGTCAATGACAGATGCTGAATCTATAACCCACTTTCACTTCCTCATAGCTATTTGTGTAACAAGGAGGTCCCCATATTTCTTAAGTACCTACTAGACAACTATTGGTTCAAAATGTGCCACAAATCTAGAGATAGAGTCTTGGTCCACAAGTTCCCACTCAATAGTAAGGTTTGATTAGTTAGTAACATGTCCCTTTTCAACCAAAATAGGCACAATATAGTTATATCCCTCCATCCCAACCATTAAATCCTCAGAGTCAAATCTTTACCACTAACCTAAACCAAATTATCACACCACCAAGTGTATAATTTCAAGTACATCCTAATCCACGTATTTGTATTCTTGGTCCATTCCCTAACCAAGCCAATGTGCCCCAATAGGTATCTCTATCATACCTTGGTTAAAGTGTGCCACTTGTGACCTCCCAACTATCTATCCAAACCCAAATTCTCCCTCAAACCAATATTCCTTCCAATTTCCTATCTCAAGAATTATAATAGATGAAGGATGCAATTGCTACCATTCAAGTTGGTAAACAAACTAAAAAATTCAAACTGGATGACATATTTTCCTATCCATTCAATATGGAGTATTTACAGATACCATTTACTCTAGGATAAGAACCACTGAAATTTGATAAATACAAAGGGAAAGGTGACCCTAATGCTCATTTGATCGAATTCTTCATCACATGTCAACCAGTGGCATATAATGACATATACATTTTTCTTTTGTTTCCAAGAAGCTTGGATAGATAAGCCTTGGAGTGGTTTTTTAAGTTTCCCAAAAATTTAGTAATGGATTTTGATGATCTTTTTGATAAGTTTATGCAGCACTTTTCCTATAATCTTGAGCATGAGATTTCATTGGTGGATTTAATACAAGTAAAGCAAAAAACTGGTGAGATTTTTGCAATCTATTTACAATGATGGAGATCCCTTGCAATCCATTTCACCCATAATTTACTAGATAAATAATTAGCCACTGTGTTTACCAAAAATTTTCATAGTGAGATAGCATATCATTTAGAACTATAATGTGCACATACGTTCAAGGAGATCATTGATAAATGTTTGTTGATTGTGAGGGAACTCATAAATAAAGGAGTCATCAAGCTTAATTCAACTAATCAAAATCAAGGTACCAATTAGGGAAATGACCAACATCTCATCTAAGCGTAAGCACCACAACTGACATAGGTCAATAACCATGAAAGACCAAAGCAATTCAACCATAATAGGAATGTTGAGGGAAATGGAGTAACCAAATCTTGTCATGTGAAAATGGTATAAATATCATCTACACCACCTTTTCAACTTACTCCTACTCAACTAGTGCCACAATTGCAATAACCAAAAATTGCACAATAAATACAATAGTCATTACCATTGCAAACCCCTCCTCCTAGAAGAACTGTGCCTACACGTCATGTCTTTAATAACCTAAGATAACTTGTTGAGTCTATATTTCATAAGCTTGATGCTACTAATCTAATTAGTTGGCCTATACCAAAGCATTATCTACAAGGCATTCTTTATCCTGATTAGTATCATGAAAATGAATTATGTGACTATCATCAGGTCAATGGGCATAATCTATGAAGATGTGTCCAAATCAAGAATTTAATTAAGAATATGTTAGAGAATGGGGAGATAAAATTGGATAATGGTGCTTCCACTTCTAATCAAAATCTTGGGATCTATCAAATCCCCTTTTCCTAATATAACAATCAATAACAACAAAACAATTAACAATAATAATAATGACCAGTGCAATAGCAAAATAAATAGTATCAAAATCAAAGGCCAAACCAATAGAATTAATAAAATCATTAGTAGAACCCATAATGATAGAACAATGGACAAAACCAAGGTAATAATAGTAACAACCAAAAAGCCTACCATGTAGTTGCACATGACTACAATAGGGTTGTAGGTCATATTGTAAAGGGTAGCATTAATACCATCTCTATTAATCCTAAACCAAACACTAATTAATTTAGACCATTTCTAAATAACAATATTCAGCTAAATTACATGGATAATCCTTCTTTGACCTAGGAATGCATATAGGCAAACTAGAAAATTAGGAATTCCCATTTTGGACATTATATTGATAATTTGCCCTCGCCATGTGACCACATGTAAGTGCACTAGCAATCAAGACTTGTCCTATCTAGCCCCACACCATTCCCAACATCGATTAACAATAATTGTCAAGTATTTAATCCCAACTATGTAATCACAACTCAAAGGTCAAATATTACTATCCCAAGCCCACAACCATTTGCCACTTTGCTTATCATCCAACCAACTATTTAACCTCAGAATAAACCATTCACTATTAACTAAGACAATAAGTTTGATATTAAGGAACAATTACAAAAGCCACCTGCATAAATTTCTATTTTAGATTTGATGTGAATGTCAATAATCCACAAAAACATCTTGAATGAGTTTTTGACCCAATCCATTGTTGCTAATGACATGTCCCCTAATAAATTTCAAGCTTTGGTTAGACACCTAGCTCTATCCCAAAAAGTCACATTCAACCAAAGTGATATGTCTTCTCTTGGCCCACTCCATAATAGCCCATTTTACATATAAGTTTGTATCAGACATCATAAAGTGAAATGTGTCCTTATAGATAATGGATCTGGCCTCAACATAGTATCTCTAAAGCTCATCAAGCTTCTTGGGTACATAATGGCAAATATCTAGCTAGAAATAATAACCATCAAAGCTTATGATAATCAAGAAATAGAATCACAATGCACCATTAGTTTCCTAGTTATCATTGGGATTTTAACCCATGATACACTTTTCCATGTGTTTGATCTTGATTTATCATACAACATGCTTCTAGGCAGACATTGGTTACATGAGATTCGTGTAGTCCCATCAATGATGCACCAATGTATCAAGTTTTCCCACTCAAGGATGGAAGTGAATATTCCAGGAGATTTACACCCATATGAGTACTAAAATCATCTTGAGGCCAAATTTCAAAGCTATAATTATTAGTATGGTATGAATCCAAGTTTTAAGAAGGATAAAGGAAAAGCTATACTTATTGATCCTTCACCAGATAATTGAATAGATCCTAATACCTTGGATTCCCTTTCCCACATGTCATCTCCTGAAGCTTCTAATCATTTCACCATTTCAAATAATAGACTGAGAGAGTATGTGACCCATGATATATTTCATATTGCCAATCTTCCTCAGAATCTAAAAACCTTTGGGTGACCTAAAGTCATCCCATATATGCATTGGAAACAAAAGAACAAAGATAAGGGACCTGTCACATTTGTACCAACATATGGCCTAGGACCTAACCCTCTTGAAGGGGATGAATCATGGTTATACAATGATAACCAAGCTAATTGTTATAAAAATTATAAGTATCATATTCCTAATAAGATCATGGAGTGTCACAATTATGAAAGAAGAGGCCTTAAACCAAATTAACAAGGAAACATCAAGCCAATTTCTATGACTAAGTATGAAAGACTTAATGGACTTGGATTTAAACCACCTGGGGGTGACCCCACATATCTTATTCAAACTCCATCACTAGTGACTAGTGATGATGATGTCAATAGTGAACCAGAGTTTGATCATAGCCTCACCTTTAATGACCTAGCTGAAACTAACTTGTTTGATAAAAATTCCATTTGTACCCTTACCTTGGCCATTCACCACAAGCATTTACCATTATATTATCCCCAACTAATAGATTGGGACCAACAAGAATCTAGTCTACTGATTGATGAGTTCCAAAATGATGAGGCATTTTGTGATTTTTTAGGCCTTAGAGATAACATTTCATTGGGAGATCACAAATCAGGGTTCTTAATCACATTGGATCATGTAGCATATTTTAGAGAGCGAGTGAACACCTTTAGCCAAAAATAAATAAGTAAAACATGGAGGTCCCAAAGTGAAAACCTCTTTAAGGCACTTTTTGACAAAGGAAAAAGTAAAGATAAAGGCTAGTCTAGTGGTGAAAACCTATTTCAAGTGCCATTAAATGGAGGAGTTCATTCTTCTTTGAATTTAGACTAGGAGACCACCAACGATGAGCTTGCTTATGGATAAGATTTTATATTTTAGTAAAAATAATTATTTGATCAAATTCTGCAAGATTTTTTTTCTATTTTTGTTACATGGCTAGATATCCCATTAGGGGACTCAGATTCATCATGCCTAGGAGAATTTGAAGAGCAAGTCCTAACGAAGAACTTTGACATAATTCAATAGTTCAAGTCATTTCCTATGATCTTATAAGATGGTTCAACCCTTCTAGTCAAAGATACAATTGAGGTAAATATCAAGACTCCATAAAACCTAAAATGGATAAAATTAGTAGCATCCCTCACTAAGGAGGAACATAACATATTTATAGCTTTATTGAGAGAATTTGTAGATATCTTTGCATGGGCCTATTTTGACATGCCAGATTTGGAGCCCACCTTGGTTTTGCACCACCTTGTGGTTAATCCTGATGCCAAATTAGTAAAACAAAAGATACATAAGATGCATCCTAGCATTTTTGTATTGGTAAAGAAAGAGTTGGAAAAACTCTTAGAAGCAAGATGTATCTGATCCATTGACTACTTAGAATGGATCTCTAATGTGGTACCTGTTAGTAAGAAACTAAAAGGGATCAAAATCTATACTAATTTTTGAGACATCAACAAAGCTTGTCCTAAATATGATTTTCCCTTACCAAATATTGACATGATCATCAACTCTACGATCGGTTATGAAATTATTTCACTCATTGATGGCTTTTTAGGTTATAACTAGATCAAAATAGCACCAGAAGACAAACATAAAACAATGTTCACCACTCCATGGGGAAATTTTTTTTATCAAGTAATGCCATTTGGCCTTAAGAATGTTATAGTTACATATCAAAGGGCCATGACTATCATATTCCATGATATGATACATGATATTGTTAAAGACTATGTCGATGACATATTAAGAAAATCCAAAACCAAGGCCGACCATCCAATATTGCTACATAAAATATTTGAAAGATTATGAGAGTATAAAGTTAGAATCAATCTAAATAAATGTGTGTTTAGTGTAGCTTTAGACAAACTACTTGGCTTCATCATGTCTTGTAGAGGTATTAAAGTTGATCTAGCTAAAGTCCATGCTATAACCGAGATGCTACCACCAACCAATTTGAAGCAAACCCATAGTTTGTAGGGTAAGATCCAGTCCATCTGACACTTCATCTCTTAATTAATAGACAAGTGCCATCCATTCACACACCTTTTAAGGAAGGGATTTGTATTCCACTAGGATGATCACTACCAAATAGCTTTTCAACAACTCAAAGATTGTCTCATTAATCCACCTGTTATATTACCTCCTATTCTAGGAAATCCATTCTTGTTATACCTATCAACTACCGACCATGCTCTAAGGGATATCTTGGCTCAACATGATGAAAATGAAAAGGAGCATACCATATATTACCTAAGTTGTACCTTGGTTACATATGAACATAACTATGTACCTATTGAAAAAGCTTGTCTAGCCATGGTTTTCATAGCTCAAAAACTACACTATTACATGTTGAATAATAAGACCATGGTCATTTCAAAATTAGATACACTCAAGTATCTACTATCTAAAATATATTTTCAAAGTATAATGGCTAAATGGATCATGATTCTCAATTATTTTGATAAATAGTATGTCAATCAGAAGGTAATTAAAGGACAAGTTCTTATAGATCAACTTGCTGAAGCACTTCTCATAGACACACAACCACTCACATTTCCATTTCCTGATGAATCCATAATTACCATCATTAACACACCCCTTGAGGATCAGCCTTGGAATCTATATTTTGATGGTTTATTTATTGCACATGGATAAGGGGTAGGCCTATTGTTTATTACACCATAGTGGGATCTAATCCCTAAATCATTTAGAATCAACTTTCTTTGTACAAACAACATGGCCGAGTATGAAGCACTTGTTGCAAGACTTTGAAAAGTAGTGCATTGGAATATATCTCATCTACAAGATTATGGTGATTCTCAGTTAATCATCAATTAGGTCATAGATCATTTTTAGACCAAATATGACAAGTTGATTACATATAAATCCATGATCGACACTCTTAAAAAATAAATTGCCAACATTTAGTTTGAGCACATACTAAGGGCTAGTAACAAAACTATAGATGCCATGGCTACTATTGGCTCTGTAATTTGATAAATAGATAAAGCTAGAGAGTATCAATTTCTTATCAAGAATTTGTCTGCACCAGCTCATGAACCTTCAATCATTGCCATGATTTGTGATATTATTAGTCCTAATTATATCTAGTACTCAGACCTTTACAACTACATTCATGACCAAGTTCTACCACATAAACTATATTGAAAACAATCCAAAACCTTCATTCATCATTCCACTCATTATACTTTACTTGATCCACCCTTTACCTTCATAGTTTTGATGGATCTTTTCTTCATTGTTTAACTTTGATAGAGTATACACTAGCATTAAGAGAAGTTCAAAAAGGAGTATTTGGAACTCATTTTAGTGGGGTAGTCTTGTCTAAAAATCTCTTGCATACTGGCTATTATTGGTCCACAATAGATACAAATGCCACTACATATGTAAAAAAGTGTGATAAATGTCAATGGCATGCTAATCTGATTCATACCCCAATAAAAACTTTTAAATTGATGTTGACACCATGGCCATTTTATACATGGGGACTTGACCTCATTGGGAAGATTAACCCCGCTTCATCTAATAGCCATAAACATATCCTTACCACCATCGAGTATTTCACTAATTGGATTGAAGCTATACCCCTCACTTACGTGACTACAAAGCAAATTTCCAAATTCATTTTCAACCATCTCATTTGTTACTATAGTATCCCCTCTAACATTATATCTGATAATGTAGGATCATTCAAGAATAAAGATGTAGACAAGCTATGTACTGAATACAACATCACACAACATTTTTCTATAACATATTACCCTCAAGGTAATGGCTAAGCTGAGGCATCCAACAAAACCATTGTCAATATTCTTTTAAAAAAATTCAATGATTTCGGTCATGATTGGCACCTCCAAATATTCCCTACCCTTTGGGCATACCATACCAATCATCGTACCCCCACATGAGCCACTCCATACTCACTTGTTTATGGTGTTAAATCCATCCTTCCCAGTAAGGTTGAATTACCTTCACTGTGCATCTCTTTCAAGCATGTCTTAGATGATCATGACTATTGATTAGCTCACATTTAAGAGCTAGAACTACTTGATGAGAAACACATAATCATGCTCAACAATCTTCAAATATATCAGAATCGACTCAAAGGCCACTATAATCAATGTGTTAAGTATAGAAAATTTAAAATTGGTGATCTTTCTCTTAAATAAAACCAAAAGAATACCACAACTGAGAAGAAGCATAAAGGGAAATTCAAACCAAAATAGATAGGGCCTTTCATCATCACTGTAGATTATGGATCAAGAGTATACAGGCTTGCCACACTAGATGGAGATGAACTTCTAGAGCTAATAAATATTAGTCATCTCAAGCAGTACTATGCTTGAATGCTAAGGTGTATTGTCTTTAAGGACCATTTAAGTTATGCCATTTTATCACTATTATTCTTTGTAAAAAAACAATCCTTATTCATCTCTTCACCATATCTACTTTATGCTTCCATTCGATCAACCCAGTGTCTTCTAAAGCCTAGCCTATTTGACCTTAGTTTTTGCTATTTATTAAGCATTTTTAGCATCAAGGTATCTGATCAATTTCATTAGTTGGTTCAAGTAATTTAGACAAAGATCATATTTTGGAGTAGTGTGATAGAAGTTTTGGCAGTTGCATCCTTCATTTGTTATTCCTTTCTCACCACCAATATTGCTACTAACTATAACCACCTTTAGGAAAATTAGTACCATTAATCTATGTTATTGTGTCCTAGTTAATACCACCTATGGGAAAACTAGGGGAAACATTAATCCTTGACATACCAACTTACCACTTCCTATACCACACTATGACTTTTTACCAATTGTGCCTATTTTATTTGAATTGATTGCTACACTAGTCGAGTTCCTCTGTTGTAAGGATAGAACTAAAATGACTCGAGGTCTTACTCTAAGACTATGTAGGTAGTTCTCAATACTTATTGAGTTTAGCTTAGTCACCCTAAACCATGCTCTTACCATTTTGTGAGCATCTTAAGTTTGAATGCTCTCACCATTTTGTGAGCAACCTAAGCCATGCTCTTGTTATTTTTTAAGCAACCTAAGCTATACTCTCACCATTTTTTGAGCAACCTAAGCCATGCTCTCATCATTTTGAGATCAACCTATGTTTAAATTCTCTTAACATTTTATGAACTTAAACCATTTAGTGTATCATCATTCTCGATTGAGTTGAGATACTCCAAAAATAATTCATAAAAAATTTGAGAATTTGTTACAAAAGAACAAAAACATTGACCACTTCTTTGCCTTAAGGATTCTAGGAACCCTTACTAAGTTACAATAAAATTACTTGTAATTTAGTTTCCCCATACTTTTGGCCTTTTTATCTCATGCACTTATCATTTTTCAATACCATTCCTCTTCTTCTATCACATCCATTCTATTTTTTTTCCTTAGTTATCACATTCTTCCCATTCCCTGGGAGAATTACATTTGGCCTAAAGTTTTTAATTATATATTACATCCATGAAACTATGTAGGTAGCATCCACTTTCCTAGTGCATATGGAGATAGCTTAGACACCCCTTTCCTTTTCTTCTAATCCCCTATTTTATTTGTTTGTTAAGTTATCGCCTATTTTCTAGGGGCAATATTCATAGGGTTTTTTTTGTTTGTTTATTTTTGCTTATTTTGTTTGTTTGTCTACTTGTTTTTATGCTTTCAACACTGTTGCCTTGATTTATTTTATGTGTGTTCATTGATTGATTCATTTCCCACACTTATACTTGAATCCATCCATAGTCATATATTAACATTGTCATCATGGTTTCTATCATTGGTGCATTATTTTTTATTGAGTATTAGATTACAGGAGTCAGTCCTCATGCATATTTTAGCCAAGTCCTCATTATTTTATATCATGATTCCTACTGACACATGATACAACAAATCTCAACTTCAAGAAGTCTATTTAGTATTGGAGGAATATATTTAGCACCAACATCGTGATTCACTCCTAATCATATCCCAACTAGAGTAATTAAACATGAAAGAATTTCAATCTTTATTAGTTTAGATGAGCATCTCCCTACTAGTAGGTTGTTCCAATTCATTATTACCCTCTGTGTTAAATTTTCATCATCCTCGACCAAGTTTATCATGTTTTCCATAATCTAGGTCCTATGATTATAAACACCTATGGTAAAATCATTTCACACCATCCCACCTGCATTTCTCAATGATTATAACCACCTTTGGGTAAATCCTTGTGTTGTCACCACTTTACTTTTTTTGTCTATACAGGGGCATGTTTTTATCTTGTTTGTTTGTCTTAACTAGGGTAGCTCCATCTGCTCAATGATTATAACCACCTTTAGGCAAATCATTATGTTATCATACGACATTGCCACTATCAGGGTACAATGCTTATAACTACCTTTGGGCAAACAATTATACACCATCCCACTTGTAATCTTAATGATTTTTAATAATTTTAAAATATCATTGTGTTTTCAACCCATCATTTTTCCTTTCTTTGGTCCCTTCATTTTGCTTCTTTCTTTTTTGAGAGACCGTTTGCCGACCTACTTGTGCCAACCATTCCCTTGAGGGGGCATCATACAATTAGTTGATTATTATTGTAGTTATAAGAATACATGACCTTTTAATTTTTTGTGAAGATGTTAGTTAATATTCTTATAGGTTTCAACACCTTCCAAAATAGGGGTAAATTGTAGACACCTAAATCTGGCCACCGATAACCCCTAATCAGGGTTTTGATCCATTTCTACCTAAAATGCACAATTTGGCCTAAAAACATTAAAACATGTTAAATGATGTTAAAATAACATATTCAAGTATTGATTTTAGCTAGCGTATCCCTAAATGGGGTAATTTAATCTATGGTCCAGCTAACTTTGATCATATCATTTCGAGTCAAAATGCTAAATTTACACCTGGGTGCTTTAGATTGCTCTTTCATATCAAATCTCTTACAAAAGACACGTGCCTTTGTTATTTATTATCATTAACATCCTAAATGGGATAAAGTATCTAATGCATCTAAAAGTGGCTTCCAATTCTAATCCAATCAAATTTTAGACCAATAACAAGGCATTCTGATCAATTTAAGTAGTTTGTGCAAAAGTGCTTAAACATGCTTAAGATCTAAATAACCCAAATCAAGGCATAATTATTAATTACATGGAAACTTATTTAATAATTTTTTTTAGAAATTAATATTTAATATATACATCATCAGGTGACTTCATTTCTTGAGAAGGCATCTTTAAGCCATAAATGCCACAAATATCAAGATTTACGCCTCCCATGCCTCATCAATGCCTTCTATGATGCTCTCCATGAATCTTAATTACCTTTTCTTCCAATTTCATGATGAGGATAATTATAAACTTAATTTCTAAAATTAAATTAATCCTCAACCACACATCTTAATCCTGAGATGGATGGTTCAAGTTGATTCTAGACATTCTCAAAAATCTATAAATAGGAGGCCTTACCACATCATTTATAAGCTATTTTGGTGCAAATTTATAATGTATAAATGGTTCTAAAAGCTTCAATCAACTAGTGTTACCATTCCAAATTGATTCCAAGCCAAGCCAAGCCACAAGCCAAAGGTACCAAGGAGAGATGGAGGTAGCCAAGCTTCCATTTGCTAAGGACTTCATGAGCACAAGCCGAGCAAGGCACCACAACAAAAGAATTTGGAGCATCCAAGGAAGGTGAAAGAATTATTGTATTTTTATTCCTCACTTTTTAGTTATTTTTTTCATTTGATTTTGTTAACTAAGCTCTTCCTAGTGTCTAGGCCTAGAGATGTTATATTATTAGTGTGTTTATTTCATTTTATTTTCATTTTAAAACTAACACCATACTAACCATCCTCTCTTGAGTCAAATTCCTAGATCACAGAATAAGCATAGAGATATATAAAATCTAAACTAGAAAATATAGAAATTAAAGTATGTATGAACATTTAATACAAATATGTGTAAGAGCTAGGAAGTACATATGTTGAGTCTAAAGTAGTAATAGTCAGTAAAAAATTAAGTGTAGCATGATAAATATCAATATATAACAATGATAAAGTTCTGTTGTAGGGTATATAAAGATAGAACTTGATGATTTAAAATATGTATAGGGTGCCCCTAAAGAGGTGAATGTGTTGATTGAAGACCCCATGTATTAGTGTATATGCCTCTAATGAGTAGATAGTATCAAAACTATATTGGCATAATAGACCAGAGTCTTATAACAATCTATAAGCACTCAAAAATAAAAAGCAAAGCATATATGTATGATAAATCGAATATACTAAGATATATAGCATATGTAGTGTTTGACAAATATAAGAAATGTAAACATTACAATGCATACAATTTGTAAATTTGTAGTTTATGAGTAAATATTTGAATGTTTATGTGTTTTCTAGAATATAATCTATGTACAAGCAACATGAAAATGAACTATTTACAAGGATCAATGAGAGAAAGAAAGTATGCAAAATAATGGAGGAACAATACTAATTGATGAGTCTCATAAGAGACTCACTATCACTATGGACTATGCCAAATAAAGTAATTATGATCATGTATGCTATATGAAAGGGTAACTTTGGTCCTAAAATCTATTGCATTGAGAGATCTATATATGTCCCTACTTATGGAGTGATGCTAGGAATATATGACACTAACAGTGGCATCCTATGAAGTATAGGGGTATTAGGGACCCATTTGGTATAATACATTGTAGGTGGCATAGGTGTGTTATGTTGAGAACCCTAAGAACTCAATAAGACTGATCTTAGAAGAAAATGAGTAGAGGGAAGCCCTATAAAATTTGAAACATATCTCTTATGCAAGGGTCTCTCTAAAAATGGTCTCTATGAGAGAGTATGTGTACATAGAAATACTATAGGAGTAAACCCCATCTACATTGGTGGCTCTACTAAATTTTATGGTGTCCTAATATGAACTATGTTAAGAGATGTAACTAGTAACTATGTTATAACTGGTAATTATGGTATAATTGATTATGGAATAGGTAGAGGATACTCATAGGGCAGACCCTCAACTATGACCACTTTATTTTCATGCATATATTTTAGGCATCTATACATTTTTTATAGGATTGCTCATAACTATTATATCTATGGCCTACCCAATAACATGTCAAATATGTCTGCACTAGGTACTACTACAAATCTAATGGCCACATGTGCTTATCTAGCCTATACTAAAAGTATAATCTCCTCAATGGAGATCTAAACATGGCCACTAAAACCATTGATAACAATGTTTTTAGGATATATATCCTACTCTGAATACCCAAAATGTTGTATAAGTGTGATAATGCACATGTTAATACTTGACCTATTGTTAACCATAACACTCTAGATAAGATGATGATTTATGTAGGCTCATACAGAGAATGCATATAAATTTGTATCATCATTAATAATCTCCTTCTTTGAGAAGATGATGAGTGGTATAGATATAACTATAGTGTGGTATACACTAATTATATTATGTAATGGGTGTTCCTCCTTAGTAGTAGTGTGATATGATGTTGGTGGCGGATGTGCCTGTTATGTGTAGTGAATAATTGAAGTGCTCCTTACCTCATTTGATGTATGCTTTGGAATTATATTTGATGATATTTTCAATGCCTTAGATTCAATTTTTTGTACTTTGGCTGCCTTTATGGATCTGCCCACATCAATAATGTTATCCTCAATCAAATATTATATCTTATGTTTCAAGTTGATACACTTGTTTGTTGTATGGCTTGATGCCCTATGATATTTATAGAATGTATTTGAATCATAGTTATTTGGAAGATTCTGTGTCGTATCAACCTATTTTATGGGAGGAAGAATATGGCATTTCATTACAATATCTGATAAAATTATTAAAGTTTGGTAAAAACTCTTTATGGAGGAGATGATAAAACTAAACAAGGAGATGGCTTTGAATATGCACTAACTATGGCCTTTGGATCACTCCTATTTTTAGTGGACTTTACCTTATATGGAGGCTTACTAAAAATTTTATTAGTTGATTTTGATCCACTTGTATATTTTATTTTTCCCATAGAGAGAAGCTTGACTTCTATTTCTTTTACCTTGTGGCATAAATCTGTGAAGGTTGGAAAATTATTAGACAAGATAGTTTAATGTAATATTGGTATAAGACTGTATTTGAAGATGTCCTAAATCTCTTTATCTACCATGGGGATATTTAATTTGGCCAACATAGTCTTGTATAATAATATCTATTATGTAATAGGCTCATTTGATTTTTAATTCAATTATGCAACTTGAGCATATGAGATCTTGCCACTGATGTTTATTGAGAAGTGTGCTAAAAAATGTCTACTAAAGGATTGAATGTAGTGATAGATTGATTCAATAGATAAAAAAACCATTATAAGGCATAATCCTTTAAATTGTGTGGGAATATCTTAGTGAGGATCCAATCACTAGAGATATATTCCAAACATATTATATTAAGATCTTGGAGATGCTCTTGGTCACCCTACCATCATATAATGTAATCTTATGCGCCATGATTTTAGATGGAAAAGGAGTTGCCACTAGGTGATGTTCTAAAGGTTTTTGTAAATGAACATTAAAATCTAGGGCATGTGATGGCCTAGTGGTTTCCTTATCAAGATGCAACACCTTAGCCTACAGAATATGAACCTCATGCATAAGGAATTGTACATTTAGAGTGGAAGAACTAGCCATAATAAGTGTGGCTATTACTAAAGGTTTTTGAACTACAATTTGTTATTGGCTAGTTGAGTTAGAGCTAATGTAGGTGTAACAATGTTATTAGCTAGGGGAGCTGAATATTTACCATTATTTGAATTATTATCAATTTCTATTATGGATTGTAAAATCTATGCATGATAAAATGGTTGTTCTTGAATTCTATCTTTGAAGCTCTATAGGATCTCATCTTGATTGACAATTAGGTTTTAATTATTAAGTGGAGGGAGAGTATCCCAATTTCTAACTTGTGTATCATCTTGATCTTGATTAAATTACTCATCTTCATATGCATTATCATTAAAATCCACATAATTAGGGTGTGTAGGATCAATAATAAGAGTTAAAACTATTCCCTTATCCATGGTATAATCTCGAATAGAAGGAATTTGTATATGTTCAATAGTATTACCACTTAGCCTAACACTTCTTAATGGAAGAGAGATATATTTTTTAGATAGAATATAATAAAAAATATTAAATAGGGATGATAAAATAGAATATATGAAATCTAAAAAACTTAAAGTATCTAATGAAAATAGAAAAAATAAGGATACAAACCTTAGGAGAATCTAGGGTTAGGGTTTGATCAATGTTCAAAGTAATTTAGGTTCACCAAATGTTTTAAGTTTTTAGGACTTAGTGAAATTAAATCCTATGTTTGTTAAAGAGATGAGTAAATTAAATAGTGTAATAATATGTAATAAACACAACCATTGATTTGTTAGAGAATTGACTAGCTTTGACTTATCTAAAAATAGTAATAAATAGTGAATGTAATAAATTAGTTAGAAAACACTTGATATGGATGATCTAGAGGTTGAAAACTGAGGTGTAAATTGGTCTAAGTGTCAAAAATAGGATATCAGTGTCAGAAGCCCTCCTAGTTAGTATCACCCTAATTAGATAATAGTGGTATTATTGGAAATGTGGTGATAGTGTCCTGATATTGGTGATAATGTCCTCTATGTAAGATTATCCTGAGCTTCTAGGTTCACCTATGTCTAGATCCTTGAGGTTTATTCATATATGAAAAAATTATGAAACCCTATATATTACCTATAATTATTGATTTTGTGAGCAAACCCTAATCCTCCATGTAGTTAGGCATCTAGTTGATATAATCTGAATAGTGTGTTTGTTATTGGGGTAGGATGGACATCCTCAATATCATGTTGTAATGATATTTGTCTGCATACTAATACTTTGAGAAAGGATCAATCCCAATGTAGTTCTCTCCACCTAAGTGCTAGTGCAAGTGTATGTGAAGTTAGTATTATAGTGGCCTTTAGTGCCTTGAATGTTCTTAAGAGTGTAAATCTGGGTAATCTAAGCTTAGGACTTTTTTAGATGGTAGTATGTAGAAGTAGGGAATAATAGTAATTGATAACCTTAATTATGCACAACTTGTTCTGAGTTTAAATGTGTATTTTCAATTTTATTTCCATCTAGTGGTTAGAGGGCTAAAAGTCATGTATATATACCATTTTGATGCTTGTGTGGGTGTTAAAAGAGGTCTAGGCTAACCCTAGGAGGTTGTAGATTTGAAAAGATATATATTTGGGAAAAAGAGAGTGAAAGGACATTAGTTACATTTTTGGGACACTAACACCATGTGGCACTAGTGTCCTTATTATGGCAATAGTATTTAAGTGGAAAAACACTAGGCACGAAGGGCTAAGATCAAGAAATGAGGCTCTAAGATTACTTTAGGGTTGACTAGGGACACCTTTGGATTGTATGAAGGATGGATAAATGTAATAATATGTTATATGATAGGAATAGGGATAAGATAGGGATGGGTAGTCTCAAGTAGCACTCTTAGTACTCAAATACCACTTTTAGGTGATTACAAGAGCATATTGTTTGCCTTCCCTCTTACGTACATTATACTTTTTCAACTTGTTGAGGATCATTTGAATCCATCCAAATTATTAAATTTTAAAATCATCACTTATTTTATTTTTCAAAATATAATCAATTCCAAAATATTTTAAAAATACAACAAAATTGAAATATGGAAAAAATTCAAAAACATTCAAAATATTGCCAAATTCTAAAAAATAAAAATATTATCAAAAATTACAAAATCATGTTGGGAATTAGAATTTACATTAGGTAAAATACTATTTAATATTTATTGTTTACCATATACTTAATACAATTATTATTGGTTAGTGGGTTGATTGTATATATTGTTAATATCAAATAATATATTATGGCTAGTTTATAGTTAAGTGGTACAATATTCGAGAGATATTAAAATCTCCCTATCTATAGGAAATACATTTATTATATGTGTGTTTGTTATATCATGTGTAATACAAAGTGTGAGAATATAATAATATATTGTGAGATTTAATTACTCTTTGTGTTTGGCTCTAATAATTTTTACATGAGATAAAACACTACATAATCTCTATAGATTATTATTATTGGCATCAGAATAGTTTGGTCTCGAACTTATTATGAAGTTTAGATGAGAGTTTATAAAGGAGAAAACATGTATTTTTAGAGGGATAAATCACATATATAACATAGTGTTTATATACTTGTTTGACTAGAATGTATCTTTTGATCATTGGTAAATTATTGATTTGCTTGCACCCATTGATGCAATAAAGATATGGATCATGCTCTATACAGTATTATATTGCATTGCCTATGTCAATGGTTGTTACATTTACGTTTATATATAAGTTATTCCATCTTCATCAATTTTATTGATCAGATTATATTACCAGCTTTTGTGTATCCATCTACTTTTAGATGTGTTCACCTTATTTCCACATACCTTAGTATTTCACACCTACATACATGTGAGTATTAATTATTCCAGCATTCATTCCCTTTGTGTGTAGATCCAATCAATGTGTATATCTATCCTACATTTATAAATTTGTGTGACATTCCAAAGACCATTGATTGATGTTCAACTTGTGTATGAATGATACATTTGATTAGTCATCCTGTAGTTCTATCAAGTACAATCAGTCACCAATAGTGATAGGGACTTAAACAAAGTTATGTGTTTATTTATATGTGTTGTGTCAGAGTAATAGGGTTTATCATTATTAAAAAATAAACTATATAGTACCTTGTCATCTAAATGTCAATATATTGATTAAATTTGAGATGATTATAAAGTTTGTAAGAGAGTCCATTTAAACAAAATTTTATTAGAAAATTAAATTTATATAGGTTCTAAAGAGTCATTTTAGTTTATATTTTTAGATATCAAATTTTAATTTTAATTATTTTATTTTATCCCATGCAATTTTGTCATCAAAGTCAATTTTATGTATATTATTTGTCATAATCAAGTTAGAGTTAGAATATAAAAATTAGTTAGTTCTTAGTCTATTTTATGTTAAAGTTGAGAGCAAATTCTAAAACCCTCTTATATGTATGCATTAGAGGGTGAAAATGATATCCAATGTGTAAGTCATATGCCTAAATTATGGGGGGGAGGGGGGTTCTTGTCATCAAAAATGACATGCAAAGGTTGACCCTCAAAGTCACATTTATTGAATAAAATAATGACATGAAGGAGGTTAGAGGAAACGAAGGAAGGAGATTTTCAAAACCTATCATCAGTCACCAATGCTAGGGCCCATGTGATGTGGTGACATATTTTTTAGTTGTGTGGTGTGATGGATTTATTTTGAGTGGTGTGTTTTATGCCAAAACAACTAAAACCAAGGACAATTTTTTAGTGGTAGTCAATATTTTCTATGTTGTTTTTTTTGGGTGGCAACAAACATGGACAAAGAATATAAAAAAGACAACAAGGATTTAGTCCTCATACTATTTTATTTTATAGTATTGTTTTGTATAGAAAATAAGAATAGATGTGGTATGTGCCTATTCACTTGTGAGTATTCCCTATGTAAAACTTATTGTGGAAGCATTGTATTTTTTTTTTCAAAATGTACTATAACACATGGATTTTGTTCAAACCCATGCAATATGATTTTATGTGCAAGCCCATGTTGTGCACCATGGCTAAGGTCATCTCCATTAGTGACACACAATATTGTAATAATGAGATATGTTTTACCATGTAAAAATTAGGGGGGAATGTTTGGAATTAGGATTTACATTGGGTAAAATATTATTTATTATTTATTGTTTACTGTATGGTTAATATGGTTATTATTGGTTAGTGGTTTGATCATATATATTTTTTATAACAAATAATATATTATAGTTAATTTATATTTAGGTGGTGAGATATTCAAGAGATATTAAAATCTCACTATCTATAAGAAATAAATACATGTGTGTGTGTGTGTGTGTGTGTGTGTGTGTGTGTGTGTGTGTGTGTGTGTGTGTGTGTGTGTGTGTGTGTGTGTGTGTGTGTGTGTGTGTGTGTGTGTGTGTGTGGTCCTTTGAATCCATCCAAATTATTAAATTTTAAAATAATCACAATTATTTTAAAAATACAACAAAATTGAAATATGGAAAAAATTCAAAAGCATTCAAAATATTGCCAAATTCCAAAAAATAAAAATATTTTCAAAAATTCCAAAATCATGTTGGGAATTAGAATTTACATTAGGTAAAATACTATTTACTATTTATTGTTTACCATATGCTTAATACAATTATTATTGGTCAGTGGGTTGATTGTATATATTGTTAATATCAAATAATATATTATGGCTAGTTTATAGTTAAGTGGTAAGATATTTGAGAGATATTAAAATCTCCCTATCTATAGGAAATACATTTCCTATATGTGTGTTTGTTATATCATGTGTAATATATAGTGTGAGAATATAATAATATATTAGGAGATTTAATTACTCTTTGTGTTTGGCTCTAATAATTTTTACATGAGATAAAACACTGCATAATCTCTATAAATTATTATTATTGGCATCAGAATAGTTTGGTCTTGAACCTATTATGAAGTTTAGATGAGAATATATAAAGGAGAAAACATGTATTTTTTGAGGGATAAATCACATATATAACATAGTGTTTATATACTTGTTTGACTAGAATGTATCTTTTGATCATTGGTAAATTATTGATTTGTTTGCACCCGTTGATGCAATAAAGATATGGATCATGCTCTATATAGTCTTATATTGCATTACCTATGTCAATGGTTGTTACCATTATGTTTATATATAATTTATTCCATCTTCATCAATTTTATTGATCGGATCATATTACCAGCTTTAGTGTATCCATCTACTTTTAGATGTGTTCACCTTATTTCCACATACCTTAGTATTTCACACCTACATACATGTGAGTATTAATTATTCCAGCATTCATTCCCTTTGTGTGTAGATCCAATCAATGTGTATATCGATCCTACATTTATAAATTTGTGTGACATTATAAAGACCATTGATCGATGTTCAAATTGTGTATGAATGATACATTTGATTAGTAATCCTGTAGTTCTATCAAGTACAATCAGTCACCAATAGTGATAGGGACCTATACAAAGTTATGTGTTTATTTATATGTGTCGTATCAGAGTAATAGGGTTTATCATTATTAAAAAATAAACTATATATTACCTTGTCATCAAAATGTCAATATATTGATTATATTTGAGATGATTATAAAGTTTGTAAGAGAGTCCATTTAAACAAAATGTTATTAGAAAATTAAATTTATATAGGTTCTAAAGAGTCATTTTAGTTTATATTTTTAGATATCAAATTTAAAATTTTATTTTATTTTATCCCATGCAATTTTGTCATCAAATCCAATTTTATGTATATTATTTGTCATAATCAAGTTAGAGTTAGAATATAAAACTTAGTTAGTTCTTAGTCTATTTTATGTTAAAGTTGAGAGCAAATTCAAAACCCCTCTTATATGTATGCATTAGAGGGTGAAAATGATATCCAATGTGTAAGTAATATACCCAAATTATGGGGGGGAGGGGGGTTCTTGTCATAAAAAATGACATGCAAAGGTTGACCCTCAAAGTCACATTTATTGAATAAAATAATGACATGAAGGAGGTTAGAGGAAACGAAGGAAGGATCTTTTCAAAACCTTTCATCAGTCAGCAATGCTAGGGCCCATGTGATGTGGTGACATATTTTTTAGTTGTGTGGTGTGCTTTTTGCCAAAACAACTAAAACCAAGGACAATTTTTTAGTGGTAGTCAATATTCTCTATATTGTTTTTTTTGGGTGGCAACAAACATGGACAAAGAATATAAAAAAGACAACAAGGATTTAGTCCTTATACTATTTTATTTTATAGTATTATTTTGTATAGAAAATAAGAATAGATGTGGTATGTGCCTATTCACTTGTGAGTATTCTCTATGTAAACCTTATTGTGAAAGCATTGTAATTTTTTTTTCAAAATGTACTATAACACATGGATTTTGTTCAAACCCATGCAATATGATTTTATGTGCAAGCCCATGTTGTGCACCGTGGCTAAGGTCATCTCCATTAGTGACACACAATATTGTAATAATGAGATATGTTTTACCATGTAAAAATTAGGGGGGAATGTTTGGAATTAGGATTTACATTGGGTAAAATACTATTTATTATTTATTGTTTACTGTATGGTTATTATTAGTTAGTGGTTTGATCATATATATTTTTTATAGCAAATAATATATTATGGTTAATTTATAGTTAGGTGGTGAGATATTGAGGAGATATTAAAATCTCACTATCTATAAGAAATAAATACGTGTGTATGTGCGTGTGTGTGTGTGTGTGTGTGTGTGTGTGTGTGTGTGTGTGTGTGTGTGTGTGTGTGTGTGTGTGTGTGTGTGTGTGTGTGTGTGTGTGTGTGTGTGTGTGTGTTTGTGTGTGTGTGTGTGTGTGTGTGTGTGTGTGTGTTTGTGTGTGTGTGTGTGTGTGTGTGTGTGTGTGTGTGTGTGTGTGTGTGTGTGTGTGTGTGTGTGTGTGTGTGGTTTGAATCCATCCAAATTATTAAATTTTAAAATCATCACTTATTTTAAAAATAAAACAAAATTGAAATATGGAAAAAATTCAAAAGCATTCAAAATATTGCCAAATTCCAAAAAATAAAAATATTTTCAAAAATTCCAAAATCATGTTGGGAATTAGAATTTACATAAGGTAAAATACTATTTACTATTTATTGTTTACCATATCCTTAATACAATTATTATTGGTCAGTGGGTTGATTGTATATATTGTTAATATTAAATAATATATTATGGCTAGTTTATAGTTAAGTGGTAAGATATTTGAGAGATATTAAAATCTCCCTATCTATAGGAAATACATTTCCTATGTGTGTGTTTGTTATATCATGTGTAATATAAAGTGTGAGAATATAATAATATATTAGGAGATTTAATTACTCTTTGTGTTTGGCTCTAATAATTTTTACATGAGATAAAACACTGCATAATCTCTATAGATTATTATTATTGGCATTAGAACAGTTTGGTCTTGAACTGATTATGAAGTTTAGATGAGAATATATAAAGGAGAAAACATGTATTTTTTGAGGGATAAATCACATATATAACATAGTGTTTATATACTTGTTTGACTAGAATGTATCTTTTGATCATTGGTAAATTATTGATTTGCTTGCACCCGTTGATGCAATAAAGATATGGATCATGCTCTATATAGTCTTATATTGCATTACCTATGTCAATGGTTGTTACCTTTATGTTTATATATAATTTATTCCATCTTCATCAATTTTATTGATCGGATCATATTACCAGCTTTAGTGTATCCATCTACTTTTAGATGTGTTCACCTTATTTCCACATACCTTAGTATTTCACACCTACATACATGTGAGTATTAATTATTCCAGCATTCATTCCCTTTGTGTGTAGATCCAATCAATGTGTATATCGATCCTACATTTATAAATTTGTGTGACATTATAAAGACCATTGATCGATGTTCAAATTTTGTATGAATGATACATTTGATTAGTAATCTTGTAGTTCTATCAAGTACAATCAGTCACCAATAGTGTTAGGGACTTATACAAAGTTATGTGTTAATTTATATGTGTCATGTCAGAGTAATAGGGTTTATCATTATTAAAAAATAAACTATATATTACCTTGTCATCGAAATGTCAATATATTGATTAAATTTGAGATGATTATAAAGTTTGTAAGAGAGTCCATTTAAACAAAATTTTATTAGAAAATTAAATTTATATAGGTTCTAAAGAGTCATTTTAGTTTATATTTTTAGATATCAAATTTAAAATTTTATTTTATTTCATCCCATGTAATTTTGTCAACAAAGTCAATTTTATGTATATTATTTGTCATAATCAAGTTAGAGTTAGAATATAAAACTTAGTTAGTTCATAGTCTATTTTATGTTAAAGTTGAGAGCAAATTCAAAACCCCTCTTATATGTATGCATTAGAGGGTGAAAATGATATCCAATGTGTAAGTCATATGCCCAAATTATGGGGGGGAGGGGGGTTCTTGTCATCAAAAATGACATGCAAAGGTTGACCCTCAAAGTCACATTTATTGAATAAAATAGTGACATGAAGGAGGTTAGAGGAAATGAAGGAAGGATCTTTTCAGAACCTATCATCAGTCACCAATGCTAGGGCCCATGTGATGTGGTGACATATTTTTTAGTTGTGTGGTGTGATGCATTTATTTTGAGTGGTGTGTTTTATGCCAAAACAACTAAAACCAAGGACAATTTTTTAGTGGTAGTCAATATTTTCTATGTTGTTTTTTTTGGGTGGCAACAAACATGGACAAAGAATATAAAAAAGACAACAAGGATTTAGTCCTCATACTATTTTATTTTATAGTATTATTTTGTATAGAAAATAAGAATAGATGTGGTATGTGCCTATTCACTTGTGAGTATTCCCTATGTAAACCTTATTGTGAAAGCATTGTAATTTTTTTTTCAAAATGTACTATAACACATGGATTTTGTTCAAACCCATGCAATATGATTTTATGTGCAAGCCCATGTTGTTCACCATGGCTAAGGTCATCTCCATTAGTGACACACAATATTGTAATAATGAGATATGTTTTACCATGTAAAAATTAGGGGGGAATGTTTGGAATTAGGATTTACATTGGGTAAAATACTATTTATTATTTATTGTTTACTGTATGGTTATTATTGGTTAGTGGTTTGATCATATATATTTTTTATAGAAAATAATATATTATGGTTAATTTATAGTTAGGTGGTGAGATATTCAAGAGATATTAAAATCTCACTATCTATAAGAAATAAATACATGTGTGTGTGTGTGTGTGTGTGTGTGTGTGTGTGTGTGTGTGTGTGTGTGTGTGTGTGTGTGTGTGTGTGTGTGTGTGTGTGTGTGTGTGTGTGTGTGTGTGTGTGTGTGTGTGTGTTGTTTGAATCCATCCAAATTATTAAATTTTAAAATCATCACTTATTTTAAAAATACAACAAAATTGAAATATGGAAAATAGTCAAAAGCATTCAAAATATTGCCAAATTCTAAAAAATAAAAATATTTTCAAAAATTCCAAAATCATGTTGGGAATTAGAATTTACATTAGGTAAAATACTATTTACTATTTATTGTTTACCATATGCTTAATACAATTTTTATTGGTCAGTGGATTGATTGTATATATTGTTAATATCAAATAATATATTATGGCTAGTTTATAGTTAAGTGGTAAGATATTTGAGAGATATTAAAATCTCCCTATCTATAAGAAATACATTTCTTATATGTGTGTTTGTTATATCATGTGTAATATATAGTGTGAGAATATAATAATATATTAGGAGATTTAATTACTCTTTGTGTTTGGCTCTAATAATTTTTACATGAGATAAAACACTACATAATCTCTATAGATTATTATTGTTGGCATCAGAACAGTTTGGTCTTGAACCTATTATGAAGTTTAGATGAGAATATATAAAGGAGAAAACATATATTTTTTGAGGGATAAATCACATATATAACATAGTGTTTATATACTTGTTTGACTAGAATGTATCTTTTGATCATTAGTACATTATTGATTTACTTGCACCGTTGATGCAATAAAGATATGGATCATGCTCTATATAGTCTTATATTGCATTACCTATGTCAATGGTTGTTACCTTTATGTTTATATATAGTTTATTCCATCTTCATCAATTTTAATGATTGGATCATATTACCAGCTTTAGTGTATCCATCTACTTTTAGATGTGTTCACCTTATTTCCACATACCTTAGTATTTCACACCTACATACATGTGAGTATTAATTATTCCAGAATTCATTCCCTTTGTGTGTAGATCCAATCAATGCGTATATCTATCTTACATTTATAAATTTGTGTGACATTATAAAGACCATTGATCAATGTTCAAATTGTGTATGAATGATACATTTGATTAGTAATCTTGTAGTTTTATCAAGTACAATCAGTCACCAATAGTGATAGGGATTTATACAAAGTTATGTGTTTATTTATATGTGTCGTGTTAGAGTAATAGGGTTTATCATTATTAAAAAATAAACTATATATTACCTTGTCATCCAAATGTCAATATATTGATTAAATTTGAGATGATTATAAAGTTTGTAAGAGAGTCCATTTAAACAAAATTTTATTAGAAAATTAAATTTATATAGGTTCTAAAGAGTCATTTTAGTTTATATTTTTAGATATCAAATTTAAAATTTTATTTTATTTTATCCCATGCAATTTTGTCATCAAAGTCAATTTTATGTATATTATTTGTCATAATCAAGTTAGAGTTAGAATATAAAACTTAGTTAGTTCATAGTCTATTTTATGTTAAAGTTGAGAGCAAATTCAAAACCCCTCTTATATGTATGCATTAGAGGGTGAAAATGATATCCAATGTGTAAGTCATATGCCCAAATTATGGGGGGGAGGGGGGTTCTTGTCATCAAAAATGACATGCAAAGGTTGACCCTCAAAGTCACATTTATTGAATAAAATAATGACATGAAGGAGGTTAGAGGAAACGAAGGAAGGATCTTTTCAAAACCTATCATCAGTCACCAATGCTAGGGCCCATGTGATGTGGTGACATATTTTTTAGTTGTGTGGTGTGATGCATTTATTTTGAGTGGTGTGTTTTATGCCAAAACAACTAAAACCAAGGACAATTTTTTGGTGGTAGTCAATATTTTCTATGTTGTTTTTTTTGGGTGGCAACAACCATGGACAAAGAATATAAAAAAGACAACAAGGATTTAGTCCTCATACTATTTTATTTTATAGTATTATTTTGTATAGAAAATAAGAATAGATGTGGTATGTGCCTATTCACTTGTGAGTATTCCCTATGTAAACCTTATTGTGAAAGCATTGTAATTTTTTTTTCAAAATGTACTATAACACATGGATTTTGTTCAAACCCATGCAATATGATTTTATGTGCAAGCCCATGTTGTGCACCATGGCTAAGGTCATCTCCATTAGTGACACACAATATTGTAATAATGAGATATGTTTTACCATGTAAAAATTAGGGGGGAATGTTTGGAATTAGGATTTACATTGGGTAAAATACTATTTATTATTTATTGTTTACTATATGGTTATTATTGGTTAGTGGTTTGATCATATATATTTTTTATAGCAAATAATTTATTATGGTTAATTTATAGTTAGGTGGTGAGATATTTAGGAGATATTTAAATCTCACTATCTATAAGAAATAAATACATGTGTGTGTGTGTGTGTGTGTGTGTGTGTGTGTGTGTGTGTGTGTGTGTGTGTGTGTGTGTGTGTGTGTGTGTGTGTGTGTGGTTTGAATCCATCCAAATTATTAAATTTTAAAATCATCACTTATGTTTAAAATACAACAAAATTGAAATATGGAAAAAATTCAAAAGCATTCAAAATATTGCCAAATTCTAAAATATAAAAATATTTTCAAAAATTCCAAAATCATTTTGGGAATTAGAATTTACATTAGGTAAAATACTATTTACTATTTATTGTTTACCATATGCTTAATACAATTATTATTGGTCAGTGGATTGATTGTATATATTGTTAATATCAAATAATATATTATGGTGAGTTTATAGTTAAGTGGTAAGATATTTGAGAGATATTAAAATCTCCCTATCTATAGGAAATACATTTCCTATATGTGTGTTTGTTATATCATGTGTAATATATAGTGTGAGAATATAATAATATATTAGGAGATTTAATTACTCTTTGTGTTTGGCTCTAATAATTTTTACATGAGATAAAACACTGCATAATCTCTATAGATTATTATTATTGGCATCAGAACAGTTTGGTCTTGAACCGATTATGAAGTTTAGATGAGAACATATAAAGGAGAAAACATGTATTTTTTGAGGGATAAATCACATATATAACATAGTGTTTATATACTTGTTTGACTAGAATGTATCTTTTGATCATTGGTAAATTATTGATTTGCTTGCACCCGTTGATGCAATAAAGATATGGATCATGCTCTATATAGTCTTATATTGCATTACCTATGTCAATGGTTGTTACCTTTATGTTTATATATAATTTATTCCATCTTCATCAATTTTATTGATCGGATCATATTACCAGCCTTAGTGTATCCATCTACTTTTAGATGTGTTCACCTTATTTCCACATACCTTAGTATTTCACACCTACATACATGTGAGTATTAATTATTCCAGCATTCATTCCCTTTGTGTGTAGATCCAATCAATGTTTATATCGATCCTACATTTATAAATTTGTGTGACATTATAAAGATCATTGATCGATGTTCAAATTGTGTATGAATGATACATTTGATTAGTAATCCTATAGTTCTATCAAGTACAATCAGTCACCAATAGTGATAGGGACTTATACAAAGTTATGTGTTTATTTATATGTGTCGTGTCAGAGTAATAGGGTTTATCATTATTAAAAAATAAACTATATATTACCTTGTCATCAAAATGTCAATATATTGATTAAATTTGAGATGATTATAAAGTTTGTAAGAGAGTCCATTTAAACAAAATTTTATTAGAAAATTAAATTTATATAGGTTCTAAAGAGTCATTTTAGTTTATATTTTTAGATATCAAATTTAAAATTTTATTTTATTTTATCCCATGCAATTTTGTCATCAAAGTCAATTTTATGTATATTATTTGTCATAATCAAGTTAGAGTTAGAATATAAAACTTGGTTAGTTCTTAGTCTATTTTATGTTAAAGTTGAGAGCAAATTCAAAACCCCTCTTATATGTATGCATTAGAGGGTGAAAATGATATCCAATGTGTAAGTCATATGCCCAAATTATGGGGGGGAGGGGGTTCTTGTCATCAAAAATGACATGCAAAGGTTGACCCTCAAAGTCACATTTATTGAATAAAATAATGACATGAAGGAGGTTAGAGGAAACGAAGGAAGGATCTTTTCAAAACCTATCATCAGTCACCAATGCTAGGGCCCATGTGATGTGGTGACATATTTTTTAGTTGTTTGGTGTGATGCATTTATTTTGAGTGGTGTGTTTTATGCCAAAGCAACTAAAGCCAAGGACAATTTTTTAGTGGTAGTCAATATTTTCTATGTTGTTTTTTTTGGGTGGCAACAAACATGGACAAAGAATATAAAAAAGACAACAAGGATTTAGTCCTCATACTATTTTATTTTATAGTATTATTTTGTATAGAAAATAAGAATAGATGTGGTATGTGCCTATTCACTTGTGAGTATTCCCTATGTAAACCTTATTGTGGAAGCATTGTAATTTTTTTTTCAAAATGTACTATAACACATGGATTTTGTTCAAACCCATGCAATATGATTTTATGTGCAAGCCCATGTTGTGCACCGTGGCTAAGGTCATCTCCATTAGTGACACACAATATTGTAATAATGAGATATGTTTTACCATGTAAAAATTAGGGGGGAATGTTTGGAATTAGGATTTACATTGGGTAAAATACTATTTATTATTTATTGTTTACTATATGGTTAATATGGTTATTATTGGTTAGTTGTTTGATCATATATATTTTTTATAGCAAATAATATATTATAGTTAATTTATAGTTAGGTGGTGACATATTCAGGAGATATTAAAATCTCCCTATCTATAGGAAATAAATACATGTGTGTGTGTGTGTGTGTGTGTGTGTGTGTGTGTGTGTGTGTGTGTGTGTGTGTGTGTGTGTGTGTGTGTGTGTGTGTGTGTGTGTGTGTGTGTGTGTGTGTGTGTGTGTGTGTATGTGGGTGTGGGTGTACAGACAAAAACACACACACACATATATACATTATATATACATACATATATATAGACACACACACAGATATGTGTGTGTGTATGCATTTATGCATGTATGTTTAATATAGTGTGAGAATATAGTAATATATTGTGATATTTAAATTACTCTTTATGTTCGGCTCCAATAATTTTTGCATGAGATAAAACACTACATAATCTCTATAGATTATTATTAAATCAAGGCCTAAAATCATTTTTAAAACATTTCTATCTTACTTCTCTATATATGTTATATATTTCATGTTGGTAGATGCATATTTTATTTATCTCAATATAAAATTCTTTTTCATGAGGTATGTGAGTGTGATAAAAGACAAACTATGGCATGGTTCTTGATGTCGGGCTTCCCTCATTATCCATCAACCTTATTAAATTGGGGGCATCTCTTTGTTCACAATGTACAAGCTAACAAGTTGTATCTAGACACAACGTTATTTACCATGATGAGTTATATATCTTACAAATGTTTTGCTAAATAACTCATAATTTACAATTTTTTACTTAAATATGTTATTTGATAATAATGACATGGATTCATATGATGGATGTAGACTACTTTAAATTTTCAATGTGCTTATTTTCAAATTTTACTGCATGATCAATTAAAACTTGCTTACTCATTGTATTTGGCCCATAGCCTTGTTTGTGCAAAATTTACATATTATTGATTTTGTGACACCATCATGTCACTTATGTGTGGGAATTTGGCCTTGTGTGTATGTAACATTTATTTTTTCCTTGTATGTGGCATTAGTTCCTTACATGTGCTCTTATATAAAAATTTCATAACACCATATGACAATACTTGTGTGATTTATGCTTGTTACTATGATGCCATGATTTATATCATGCATTGATACTAATTATTACATATATTATGTTCACATTATCTATATCATGCACATACTACTTATTTACTTCAATGATTTATCTATCTAACATATTTTCAAAAATTGCAATTCAATGTTACATATTAAATATGATACAAATGCAAATTAAACTCTATAAATGATACTATATGATTACATATTTCACAATTTTTAACAATATTTAGAAATTCTCTTTTGAGATAAGTGAATTTTAGTATATGTCTCTCATCTCAAAAGTGGAGCATCACAATGGGCTTATCTTAGGACTATAAGACCTTGTCAATGAATTTAAAATTTATGAGAGTACTTAAATTTCAAGGTTATAGTTTATTCAAAAGTTTTAATAAAAAATTACAAATACACGAAGCACATTCATGGGAATGGACATAAATAGTTTAAATTTCAAGTTGTAACAATTTCTCATTAATTTTTAAAAAAATTATAATCTTAAGTTTCAAAGTTCAAAAATAAATCAATATAATACAATACATATATATTAGGCATAAACTTGTTCATGTCTATGTTTATTATATGATATTTAAAAAAATAAAGTTTCAAGTTTCAAAGTTGTAAAAAAATTAAAATAGAACTTAGATCCATTTGCAGTGGTGTGATTCTTCTTAATGTTACAAGTGGACCATATTTGAGCTAGTGACACTTAAAATATTTGGTTATATTTTTTCAAGATGTAGTATTCCACAGTTAGTGGTTTCCCCTTAAAATATTTTATGAAGTACTCTAGACATTCAAATTATAGTTAGAGCATATAATATTTCCAACTCAAGTGAATTAAAAAAGTTTCAAAATTGAGACTCACTCTCAATTCACCACAGGTTCAAAAATTATCCAAATGCCTCAACTAGGGTGAAATAACTTTTCCAATTCCAACTAATATGGATATTATATTTCATACTCTTTCATGTGTATACTTTATTCTCTTTTTTTTCAAGTTGAAAACATTAAAACTTAAAAATATGGATAATAACTAATTTTATTGGCATTGTCATAGGTTTTTCACTACGACATATTGCATGATCAATATTTACATCGAATTATAAAGTGCATACATTCACTTATGTTTTCATCTACTTTAATCTATTTAATTCATCACTAGAATAAAGTGGGGGAAAATGTAGACACATATAATTAATTACTAAACTCTTGATAATGCTTATTCTTAATATCCATAACCCTATTGGGTCTATTTATCATTTTGATAACTATCAATCCGTATAGGATAATCCTTTATATTTAAAAGACTAAAAAATCATACAAACATCCCTCTTTCTATCACATTTATCCCTATTTAGGCCATATACCTTTTATAAACATGTCCCAATAGTATTTGGTATTCTAGGATAAGTATGCACTATGAGGATAGGAGCAAAATACATCGATATCCAAATAGTATGACCTTGTATCTCATACTCCAATTGTAACTATTTAAATTTAAGGCATTTAATCTTCCCCTTACACATTTTTCAACATTGAATAGTGAAAATATTTGAAATATTCCTTTATATAAGCACATTAAGGCTTATCTAAATCTAGTTATCATATATCAAACAATCACTTGACATAAAAATAAAAAGATCACTATTTATTCCTATTTCAAGTTAGAAGCATCCTAATAATCATATCCCATATCTGAATAGCTTTTATTGTGGGTCAACAGCATTCAGTTTTCAAACACTTTAATCAAATATTTTAGCTGTAATCATATACTTCCACACTCATGGCTCACACAAACACTATAGGAGGGAGAACTACATTAACTTGAGCCCCATTTGGGATGTGTAGGTAGTGAGTAGGCATAAGGGGTTTGTTGAGTGTGGAGTCCTTTAGGGCTATCACATGACCTTGGGAGTATATTTTGGGGGCCTAGAGAGCCCCACAAATGTGGGGAGTGTAGTTTGACCTACTCCACCTTTGTGGAACCTTGCTCCACATGTGAGTGGAATATTCCTTGTTTTATCTAATTTATATGTTTCCATGTTTTATGGAGTTGGTTGTTAGATGCCTATTTTCCATGTTGACTTCCTTGATCTAAGGGAGTTGTTTGTTAATTGGAAAATAGGATGCCTTCCTTGTTTTAAGGATTTGGTTATGATCACATGTTGTTGGAAAATTTGCCTTTAAAGGTGAAGAGGTAAACATGGAATCTTCCTCTTTGGATGGGATTTTGGATGAGCTTGATGAGGTGGAACTAAGGTGTCTTTTAGTGGATGATGCTTATCTCGGATAAGCATGGTGAGTTTCTCCTCATGTGTATTTTACCTCATTATATATATATATATATATATATATATATATATATATATATATATATATATATTATATATATATATATATATAGGTGTGGTGTGGCCTTTAAATATTGATGGTTTATTTGTAAGGTGTGGCTTTGAGGATCAAAGTCAAAGTGTAGATGTTTTTTGTCAAGTGCAAGTTTTTATTGCAGGGTATGGTATAGCAGCTTGTGAGATATAATATTAGGTAGGTGCAAGTTAAAGTTTAGCATTTATTTATTCAGCATTTTCTATAGGAGATTTTATTATCTCTGTGAGATTTCATTGTAATCTTATTTTTAGATTATATTTTTATTTGAGGACTTTCTTGGTGGATGTAGCCCACATTGGGTGAACCACGGTAGATTTGTGTTATGTGTATGATTTCTATTTTTTTATCTCCATTTTATGCTTTCATATTATCTATGATTTGAGGAATGTTTCCATGATGCATGTTAATGCATAATTTAGATTTGATTTATGGTCATATTAAATATGGTTTAAATTTTTTAATTCCTAACAAGTTTTATGAGGCTAGATCAACTATTACATTAACCTTATTCCTCCTCTTTTACATTTAATTCATATTGTGTTTCTTGTGTAGGACCTAGGGTTTCTATTTTTTAGGTCTTCTATGTGGTATATCAACACACAAAATTCAATAGTTAACCCTTAAATTTAGTTTCACATACCCATATCAAAAAATAAATAATACAATCAATCAAGATGTGACCATAGTCAATAAACAAGTTTGTAGTTCACTCGTATCCCCCACTTATGAACTTGTCCTAGTAGATTATTAATTATTGCTTTGTAACATGACTATGTTTGTAGGTATTTATACATAATTCTAAGCTATATTAATATTGCATAGTTAGATCTATTTTAGTTTTGAGGGACACTCTCTAACCTTAGTCTAAATTATTATTTTTAGGAAATTTTTGATTTTTTTTTTATATATTTTATTATATATATTATATTTATAATATTCTAATTCATATCATCTTTTTAAATAATTTAATACACCTAAATTAGATTCAAATAATTAGAAAAGATTAAAAAATTATGTTTATAATTTATAAACTATAAATGAATCATTCAAATGAGCAATACATGTCATTCATAGGTCCTATTTTTTATTTTTTTAAATATTTAGGTTTTTTTGTATTTAATGAAACTTTTAAATATGAGTTGATTTAAATAAGGTCAAGTGGAAAGGTAAAAAAATATAATAATAAGAGGGATACGAACAAACTGTAACATGTGTTAATGGATAATGTGCAGGAAATGTAATACCATAGTAATGTGGAGGAAGCAAAGACAAGAAATATGTCCCAAATATACGTACACATTGGAAAATATAGTTATATAAAATATGTGGAGATAAGCATAAGCATGCCCTAGTGGGAAATATTTAATGTATGTTCTCATGTCATAATATGTATTCATAATTATATGTGATCATAATAGCTTAATTTAGGCCAAAATAATTATCGATAGTCAATGTGCAAGGGTATGGAAGTACCATGCCATAAAAAATGTGCCCTAGTATGAGGTTACTTTGAATGATGCATCATAGTATGATGTATGTATGGATGTGTGAATAAAGATAAAGAAATAAAAATAATAATATTTAAGTGAGACAAATCCAAAGGCTATAAAAATGATTAGTGTAATACCATACATGTCTGTCAATTAATAGAAGAATAGATGAAATAATAAATTAAACAATCATCATGAAGCTATGTACAATATATTGTGTTTGTTATAACTAATGATCTCTTCAATGGGATTCTCATATGCATATCTTGGATTCTTCAACCACTATTTATGTTTGTCATCCACTAATATCTGTATTCTATGATCTATTGTATTATATATCTTAGTTTCCTTATATAATAATTAGATATTATAGCCTTGGCACTAGTTTAAGAAATATTTTATACTTTTTTTTCTTTCTCTAAATATGCTCCATCTCTTGAAATGCTAATAGTCGCACAATTGAATTCAAATGTAACATATTCATAGTTCTTACAAAGTATGGCACCCATTATCTTTAGCCATGATAACCCTAGTATTTAATTTCATAGAGTTGTATTAGGGTAAATGTGAAATATAATGAAACATGTTTTAATACAAAAAGTTACCACCAACTCAATGGTTTTTATGCATTGGAGAAGTGTCATGCTACATACATTGATTTCATAAAAGTTTTAATCTCAAAATTAGTGCATTTCATGGCATCTAAGGGATAAGAAACAAAGGCTCTAAATATGAGGAATGCTTTTTAGTTTCCCTCGTATAAATCATATTTTTGATATTATTATTCTTGGTTACCTATTTATTTTGAACTCCCTTCTTAGTCAAATCTATTTTTTTAATTTTATGTTTCATTAGTACATGTTTTCCTTTATCTTTCACTTATTTTTGTAACTTGTCTTTTATTAATATTTGTTTTAATTTTTCTCCATGTAACCCTTATTATTATAAAAGTTAATTCTGAAAATTTTCCTTTTGTAACCTTTCTTGTTGTAACTTTTCTATAGAATAATTATTCCTTAGAATACATAACTACAATCTGAGTAGGTTGCTTAATTATAAGAGATGTGCTCAAATATGGTGGTGTCTTAATAGGTGCATCTAATGTAGGAACACAACTATCAATAATAATATTATTTTACCTCTTAAGAGCCCAACAATTATTTGTATGATGCCCTTGTATTATTTGATGATGATGATGATAATAATAATAATAATAATAATAATAATAATAATAATAATAATAATAATAATAATAATAATAATAATAATAATAATTTATATTATAGAATTGATTACAAATATAAGCATCAATGATGCACAAAAAATAGTTATAAAGTTCCAAATAAAATAGTATCAAGTTATGGGGAATCCCCCATCAACTCAAAACATAATAACCAATTATATAATATAAAAATGGCCCCATATAGGTGACCCAAAAACTAGTACCAACAACAGTATCATATAAAAATCAATAAAGAACAAGCTACCCCAAATGTGGTACAAAAAGCTTAAGCATCATGCACCCTCCAACTAGAAGCATAATTGATTTCATAGCCATCCTCATAATTCACACTAACAGGTCCCTCTATCAAATATTTATCTCCAACACATCCCATCTGAAGTTTCCCAAAAACCAACTGTGGTGGGTAATGGTCAACTTTATTCAATAAGATTTTCATGTTGTTTATTCTTACATAATCTAAGACATCCTCCACATCCACAGATCCACCCTATTCAATAAATTTCTCAATTTTTTCATGAAATACATTGACATTATCATCAATCATCTTCTACATAATCTTATGGAAATCTTGATCCTATACTATGGGAGTTAAATCCCAAGGAGAAGATGTTATCTCTAGAGTCTTATCAAATAGGGCGAAGGTTTCCTTAGACTCTTTGATAATATAGCTTCCCAATCCCTCATTATTCACATCCATTAACATATTTTCATTATTTGATAGCCATATATCAACCCTATTCTTATAAGAGTCAGTCAATTATATCCATTCCTACACTGGGTGGTCTACCTGGTCAAAGTATGAATCCTTTATTTAATCCCATTCATGCTTAGTAATTTTTATCTTAGTAGTCAACTAATGGAAGAATTGATGATCTAGTTGAGGGCTTAGTTTGGGATATCCATCAAATTCAAGTAAGTAATTAGAAGTAACTTTGAGGAAATTGATCCTGATAAACTGTTCTAGTTGATCATATGGCACTTTTAGTTGTAGGAAAATCTACAAAGAGACAAAACAAAGAATGAATTCCACTAAGAATTTAGTAAGAACCCTAACCTTATGTTGGAATAACTCAAGGTTCCTTTGCTTCCATAAAACCCATAGAATCTTAATTGAGAAAATAATCCAAATTTATGAAATAAAGGGTGAACTTTAACTTTAGCACATGCATAATCAAAATCAATGTTTAACCATCCAATTTCACATTCAAAGACCACATTCCAATACTTAAGACAAATTTCCATAGCTTAGCTACATATAGGCAATAAAAACATGTTCAATAGTTTCAATTTCACTACAAAAGAACAAAAAGTCTTATTAAATCCATGATTACTCAAGATAGAACCAATAGCTAGCTTCTTGTACATTAATAGCCATCAAAAATAGGATTTCTTAGGTTCAAGTCAAGAGGCCCAAATGACATCAAATCTAAAAGACCAGGAAGATAGAGGATCAACATAGACCAAATGTGATTGAGGGTGAGGTAAGGTACATTTGAAAAGGAAATATTCTTATAAAGAATTTGAGTAGAGAACTCAAATGGAGGGGGGAATTTAATATACTTCACATTGTCTTATAACTCTCCCTCTTCTTCCATGAAGACCACATTATTCTTCCCCTTTAATGATTTTTGGATTAGGGTAAATGTTCTACACTGTGTATTAGGAATATGAACACTGACTTTAATCTCTAACCAAGAATCCCAACCAACATGAGAGTAGAGGTCCTTACAATACCTTAATCCCTTACTTTACCATTCAAAGGTAGATCAACCACTGGTGAGTGAAAGTGTTCTCCTATTGATAGACAAGTTCCACCATAAAGATCTATACCCCTGACAAGATGTCCCAAACTAGTTGAAAACATGTCTAGCTATGATAAAGGGCTTAACTAATTTTTAGGCTAACCAAATGGAAGTAAAGATAGGTGACCCAACCACTTTAATAGAAAAGGGACCAATGAGAAGATATATAATATTCAAGCTTTTCTAGAATGGTTTTCTTTTGGGAAATCCTCTAGAAATATTATTCTTGATCAAAACCTTCTAGGGCTCTTCTCCTTTGAATTCTCTGATGATCCACTTTACTTCCAGTGTTATACCCTAAGATATTTTAACCCTAGGCCCCTAATATTTTTAGGATTTGAGTAGAATTACCATGAGATTGCATGAATTTTCTTTTGTCCTTTCCCATCAGACCATAGAAAATATCTTATGATCTTATGGATCATGTTGATATGAGACTTACCAAAGAGCTAACAAGAGGCATAGTATATGCTATATGATGAAAGTACCTTCTAGAAAACTTGAATCCTCCTAGGTAAGGAAAGTATGTGTCCCTACCACTTTGAAATTTTCTTACTGATTTTATCAAAAATCCATTCCCACATGAGTTTGAATGAATGTGTGAGAGTGAAGGGAATGCCTAGATATTTGATCATTTCATCTGGTCCTTTCCAAGTCCATCCAAAATTCGAAAACCAATATATAGGGTGTTCTTTCCATCCCAATATGCAATTTATGTATTTCCAATTTAGATCCAATCATAGAGCAATATATATCTAGTCTAGATGCCACCTATGTCAAATTATTTTGCTCCAATGTGATAAATAGTGTGGTGTCATCAGTAAATAGGACATCAATAAGGACATCATTATTAGATAGATAAATTCATTTGATAAGAGGTCCTATATTAGAGAATCTAAGAAGATAACGTAATTCTTTGATAACCAAAACAAAGAGCAAAGGAGAAAGAGGACATCCTTGTCTAATGGAGTGTTGAAGGTCTAGGAATTATGTTAATTCCAAATTGACTTAAATGACAATAGAAACATATTTAAAGAGAAAATTAATCATTCTACAGAACCTACCCTAGAAACCAAAGGCTTGAAGTATTCTCTCAATGAAATTCAACTCAATTATATCATATGGTTTTTCAAATTCAAGTAAAATCATTCGTATATATTGATTAAATCCCCTAGCCCAATACATCCCTTCCTAACTAGTAATCAAGTTATACAAAATGTATCAACCTTCAATGAATCCATTTTGAGTTTCTAAGATAATAGTGGGAAGTAAAGAGGAAAGTCTTTTTGCTAAAATCTTTGCCAAAATCTTGTATGAAACATTGAGGAGAGTGATTGGTCTCTAATTTTTAACTGAAGTTAGGTTTTCATCCTTAGGAATGAACTTAATTAATCCTCTATTGATGTCTAGGCCAAAGGTGTCAGCATCAATGGCCTCATTAAAAACCTCTAGACACTCTTTCACTAGACATTCCTTATTGGCTTTGTAGAGTTTAGTAGGGAAACCATCCATTCTAGGTGCTTTATCATCTTTGAGTGAATCAATAATGGTTCTAACTTCATCTAAAGAAAGGTAGGCATTAATGAAACTACCTTGAACTTTTGTCACCTTTTTTGGAATGAAAGCATCACATATAACCATGTTCTTTTCAATGAGATCATTAAAACCATCAAAAAGGAAGAGACTGGAGTAAAATTTGAAGAATGCTTATTTTATGTTGGATGCATCCTACATAATCTAGACATTCACCTTGATGTCATTAATTTTTCTCCTTGTGTGTTTAGCTTTCAAAAATATAAAGAAAAGCTTGGACCATCTATCCCCAAGCTTTAGCCAGGTTTATCTAGAGTAGATATATGCCCCCTAGTAATATAATTCTAAGACTATCTAACTTGAGGTTTTAGGAGGTTAATGTCTTCAAGTAGTCCCCCATTATTTAGGTCAAGTTATAAGGAGATTTAAACATGTATAATCTTTTATTGAGTGTCCCTTACAATTTTGTTGTGCCTTTTAGCTTTAATCTAACCATATGTTCTATCAAAGTTCTTAGAGATTTCCATACAAGAGTTTCACTAACCAATTTTGGAGTTGGAGCTATAGGGAAATTTCCTAATGTTTCAAGATGATTAAAGACCTTCCAAACACACACATTTAGCTAGGTGGGACACATTAAACTTATATTGTAATTTTAAGGATAGGGTATCTTTATTCTCCTCATAATTCAATTAGAATGCCATTTAAATGGGATGGTGGTTAGATATTGTGAAAGGCCGAACTATCACTACATTTACATTATCATTAGGGGTCATAATGAGTGAGTCCCTATTAAATTAAAATATATCAAGTATGGATTAATATCTTCTATTTTTGATCTTATTATTACACCATGTAAATGATATTCCTCTACTTAGATTTTTACCATTTTGGAGTGGGTCTACAATCCCATGTATTCTTTTGAATTTAGACTATAAAAATAGTTCATTACCTTTGCAATATTGGTGGTTACCTCTAATTTTATCCTCTCTTTCTTCCACCATGTTAAAATATCCTTAAAATATCCAAGGAACTTTTTTTTTAGATTAGTAGCCAGCCAATTCCATAGATTAGAATGCTCCCTATAATCATTAGGGTCATAGATGTTGCATAGGCCAAAACACTAATTTTGGATTTCTAGCAATACCCAAATAGATATATTACAAGGGGAGACACCATGATCAAGTATATAATATTTTATAATAGGGTTGACCAAGATAGAGGCCCCACCTTTCTCTCTTTGATGGTTAGTGGAGAACTGAGGAGCATTAGGCCAAATAAAGTTTAAGACTAAGGACAGTTGAGATCTCATAGCCTTGACTTATTACAAGTAAATAAAGTCAAAATTCTCTCTTAAATGTTTGAACTATCTCATAATTGGTTTTATATTATGGGACTCCAACCCTCTCACATTCTACCTTATAATCTACATACAAAAGCAGTGCATAGAAGGAGGTCAATTAGAATGACCATAGGGATTACCCCCACTATTATACAATTTTGTGAAAAAGTCCAAGACTTTATTTTCCTTACCCTTTTTTTGAAAGAAGTTTCATTTTTTTTGAGAGGGAAATATTTTACTAACATTTTTTATCTTTAGCCATATAATTCTCCTTCAGGGTAGATCTCAATTCTATTCTAATTCTTTTCCCTCCTCCTTTAGACATCTAGTTTTCAGTAGCTATTGTACCCTTATGATTCAAAGGATCACCCACTAATATATCCATATCAACACCAAATGTATCATTCCTTTCTTTCTCCAAAGAGATAACCATAGGGGAAACTCTATGAGAAATATTGGTGAGATTGTTTGGGGAAAAGCTATCAGGGAAGCATTATGAAGAGTAGGGGTTTTATCTAGAAGAACCACATATTCCTTAGAATGGGAGTCTAACATATTTTTATATTTAATAAAATCATCATCGAAGATATCTAGAAATTAACTAAACACATCAGGTAAGGGATTCAATCTATCAATAAAAGGATGTGAGGAGATAGGTGTAGACATCTAATTCCCAACACCATTTCTATTAAAATTATCAATCTTACTCAAATTCACAGTTTAGGTCAAAATCCATAAAACATGTTAAATGGTTCAAACTTGTCATTTAAAAGTGTCAATTTAGGTCAAAATATCCTGAAATAGGGTAATGCATTTTATGGTCCAGCTAACTTTGATCAGATCATTTCGAGTCAAAATGACAATTTCACCATTTAGTGCTCTGGATCACTCTTTTATTCTAATTCATTGGTACACATCACATACCTTTATTATTTTATGTTGGCAACATCCTAAATGAGAATACAACTCCAACACATCTAACATCACCTTGCAATTCTTCTCTAGTTAAATTATGACCCAATAATATGACTTTCTAACCATTTTGATTAATTGAGGGCTAATTTTCAAATAATTGCACAAATGTTGATTAAGCTTGTCTAAGGATAATTAATATAAATCAAGAGCTTAAGTGGATTTTACATGAGAGTTGTTAAATATTTCTTTTTAAAAATTGATTCTTATTAACTACATCATCAGGTGATATCATTTCTTGGGGAGACATCCCTAGGCCATAAATGCCACAAATATCAGTATTATGAGTCAGCCATGCCTAGTTAATGCCTACCATGCCTCTTCAATTACCCTTCTTCCAAGGTCATGATGAAGATAATTATGGATTTAATTCCAAATATTAGGATTATCGATGGCCACACATCTCAATCTTGAGATGGATGGTCATGGTTGACCCTGACAAATCTCAAAAATTTATAAATAGAGAGGTCATGGATATGAATTTTAAGCTATTTTGGTGAAAATTTATTATGCTTAAATATCTTCAAAAAGCTTGAATATTGCAAAGTTATAATGTTAAATTATTTCCACTATCCTTTGTATTTGATCATTGATTTTGTTTGTAAGCTTCATTAATAGGCTAGTTTAGTGATTTAGAATCATGAGCCTAGGTTTTATGGAGTTTTCTTGAGGCATTGGAAGAGCTTACCACCATTCTTGACAAAGAAAAGGATGCTCGATCAAGGGAGAACATGTTTTTGAGCCATATGGATATGGTGAATCCATTTGGGAAGGTAATATGGTGTTGATTTCTTTCATTTGTGTCTTGTTATCCTTTGTAATTCCCATAGAAATAGATAGGCTTGGTTAGTTAGTTCTTTATGCATGTTTCATTATTTATGGACTAATACTTGACTAACTTGATTTTTAATCCTCTCTACATATTGGCATGCCTAGTAGGACTAGATGCATCTCACACATAAATAACATCACTTTACAACTCTAAAATATCCATTTGGACACTTAAAACTCATGCAAATTGATTTTCTAACTTTATTTTGTTGTTTTTGTTTACCACAATTTTACATAGTAACCAACATCAACAATTAATAATGACATTAATTACCTAGCTTAACCAACATCAATTAGTAAAATTGACATTAGTTAGATCTTAGTTAGCTAAAGTAACCATCATCAGTTCTAATAAGTGACATCGGTCACTGTGTTTTTCTTAAAACATAGACTCAAGATCTATTTTTCCAAAGTTCATTATTTCAAGTTAAAAAAAAAACTTCAAAGCTAAAGGACATGCTAACATTTTTGCTGCAAGACCAAGCTTGACATTTGATAAAAACATGATTAAATCACCTTTTTCATGCTTAAAAATCAATTAGGAACTTTTTTTTGGTGTTTAACAAAGAATTTAGATGTTTTACTGAATGTTTTCAAAGTTTACAACTAAGACCAAGGGGTCAAATGAACACCACCAAATATTTTTTTTGGGATTAAAATTGAATATACTTGTTAATTATTGTTTACTTAGGTTTTTTTTGGCAAAAGAGGAATTTCACATGTATTTTCTTCCATTTGTCCCCTTTAGGGAACCTTTGGAATCAAAATTTCCATTCCTATTGTAAATATCCTAGTCCAAGGCTTAGAAAGAATGTCTCCTAAAGTACTCCCCACAAACTCACCAAAGTTTGGGTGATCTTTAAAATGACCCTAAAGTATTTCTATTTTATGCTTTCTTTATTTTCATGTAAACTTGGCTTATGAGGGGGACGTCATTACCCCCCACAAGTTCTTTAGGGAAGCTTTGACCTAGGGTTTCAAATCCTGACATTAACTTCATTTGACTCCTTTAGACTTGTACATGGGACGTATCTGCATTTGGACATCACACTACACTGAGCAAACAATAGGATGTAGTGGGTGTAAAAAGGGTTAGACTTTTTTTCAACTAGCTAATGCCACAATCACATAATTTCTACGCTTGTCTTTTGCATCATTTGACATGAAAGTCATTGTGTAATTGATTCCCCTAGAATGATTGAAACCTTGCTAGTTTAGTAGACCCCACTTTGCCATACCTTGTCACTTTAGACTTAAGATATTTGTTTTTTGTCATTATCTTACTTGGTCTTGATTTGTGTCTAAAACTACTTGTTAACTCAAAAGAACTTAACCAAATCACATTGTCCTCAATTTTCTTAAGCAAGGGAGGCATTACATTGTCCAAATGGAAAATTCACCTTTCCCTTGTTCAAATTGTTATCAAAACCTTTATGTCATGTCATCCACTTTGGCACAGTCATGCTTCCCAATTAATTCTATATCTTTTTCTCAATTTGTTTAAATCCTTCATTTATAATCCACATTTGAAATTGAACCTTTTTGAGTTCTAAGGGTTGGTGTGTCAAATTGGGTTTTCCATTTTTACACTAAGCTTGTTTAACTTGGGTTTAATTTTCTATTTGGATTTAAGGTCATTTATTAAGACTCAAAATCACATATCATCTTGGTGGACTCAATTCATCTTGTGTATGGCTCACACTTTGAGTCTTAGAACATATTTTATCCTACTAGAATCATGTGGTGATGTTGTGCTACCTATTTGATCCTAGCTTTATACTCAGTGATTCATGTATGTTTTTAGATCTTGAGTTTCTTAGTTCATTTTTTCTTCTTCATAATCTAGAGACCTTTCCTCTAAACTTCTAATGTCAACTTATCAAATTTAAAACTAGCTTTTACATTATGAGCATATCACAAAGATCTAGGCTTTGGTGTACTAGTTTTCACCTTGGGTCTTTGAGTTACCTTACTCTCTTCTGATCTATAGGATTTCAACTTTACCAAAGCTTGAGTAAACTCATGAACCAAATCTTATAAATTGTACATGGTTTAAAACCACCCTCCCTTATAGTCTCATTGGTACCTTGGTTATTTATTTGAGAGAGATCCAAAGAATACTTTCTTTGGTTACCAAGCATTGGTCTAAAGATTAGTTAAACACAAATAACAACTCTTTTTAGACATGACTCAAAGGTTCACTCATAGTGGGGCCTCTTACGGCCTTAGTTATGAAGATGAATAATTTTATGATGTTCAAGATAACCCAATTGCTTTTGATAATATCCCCAAAACAATAGGATCCAAAGACGATTACAATGGATATCAACCCCAAAAAGATAAATATGAATCCCTTCTTAGATTGATAAAATTAGGTGCTAGACTACCTTCTAATTTTCTTATGAAATAATTACATACCTTAGCTAGAGAAGGAGAACAACGACGACAAGAGCAATATTTTTCACAAATGGACATACCTTCTTCCTCTAACAAAGGAAAGGAAATATAAATAGAGTCAAAACCCAAATATTTAGATCTTTTAGCTAAGATCAAGATAATAAGTCAATGACATGCAGGTCAACTTATCACAGACTTAACTAACTCCCTAGTTTCCACTTCAATTCACAATAAAGCTATGAAATAACAAGGAAATGTGGTTAAAAGTATGCAATAAATATTAGATGAGGAAATTACCATAGTGGATCAAGGCAATCTAAATGACTAGTTAAAGTCATAATAGACCTTAAAAATTATTCCATTTGATATGGAATATACATTCTTCAATCATCAAGAACCTCTGTTTACGTTACAAACTTAGAAACCCAAACATTTTGTTCTAACTGAGGAAATCCCTCAAGACAATTTAGCTAGTTCTTTTCAACCAACCCAAAGATTGGTAAATATCCATAGAAATTCCCAAAATCAATAAAGTGCAAAACAACCAAATTCAAGGAATGTTTTACAATCCAAGAATCAATAGCCTATGTTCTCAACTCAAGTAACAAATTAGAACCAAATCATAGATTGAAATGTATACGCTCCCTATGGATCCACACAAAACTAGGGGCACATTCCACCCCAATAGCATCTTATCCAATCCACAAATGCACCAAACATGCAAGAATGGAATTCTATGAAGGAACTTTTCCAATGATTGGAGATGAATAATAGAGTCAAAAAGTACAAATTTGATGAGATATTCCTATATATATTTGACTTATCTATTCTCCAAAACCCCTTTCCACCTCATTTTGAGGCACCTAAATTTGTAAATTACAAAGGGAAAGGAGATCTATGTGAACATAAACAAGCATTATTAATCTTGTGTCAAGAGGTTGCTTATAGTAGCGAGTACTTACTATGACTATTTATATGAAGTTTAGTAGGACAAGCTCTTGATTGGCTACTTAAGCTACCCAAGGGATCAGTTGTGGATTGGAACAACTTATCATAATTTTTTTTTAACCATTTCTCATATAACATAGAACATGAATTAACAATTATTGACTTATGCAAATCCAAGCAACATGATGGTGAAAGTTTCACTACATATTTGTAAAGGTGGAGAGCATCGGTAGGCTATTTTCAACATATCTTACCAAACAAACAATTGGATAATATCTTTGTATAGAATTTTCATCCTAAATTTGTGCATAATCTATGGTTAGCTTGTGCTAACTCATTCAAATAAATTATTGACAAAGGAGTGTAGATTGAGAAGGATCTTATTGCTAAGGGCCTTGTTAAGATTTTTATGTAAGGTCAAGCATCTAATCAGGCTAAATCACTAGATTAAATAGTTATGTAGGATAAACCTAAGGGATTTATAAAAAATAAGAACATGGTTATAAATGGGGTGATAGAAATAAGACATGTATAAATGGTATAGGCTGCGCCTCCTTCAGATGTACAATTAACTCCTTCAAATCCAATACCTACTTTGTAGAGATAACCTCCATGAAGGACATTTCATAACAATTTTAGAATCTTTAGCAAGATAGGAGAATCGGTTGAAATAGTGTTACAAAATCTAATTGTAGCTAATTTAATTATATGTCCAGTATCAAGGCCATTTCCTCAAGATTAGACAAAACCAGATTAGTACAAAAAGAATGAATGGTGTAATTTTCATCATGTTGCTAGTCATGGTGCATATCATTACATTTAATTATGACATATTAACGAGGAATTTATTGAAAGTGGTGAACTAGAAATTAAGTTATCCCCTAATCAGGACACAAATTAGGATATGGAAGTCTACATAGACCCCTTTCCTCCACATGATCCACCACCACCAAGAAACAATAAAAATAGTCACAATCAAGGACAGAGGTAGAATTAGAACCAACAACAAGGTCAGAATCATAATGAGCATAATCAAGATCATAATTCCCACACTAATAATGTGGCTTATAACAATGTACCTTATGACTATAATAACACTATAGGATGCATTTCTACAACCCATATTGCCACTAAAACTATGAAGTTGTGTGGCCAATCTCATGTTCCTCATAACACATGACCCATCATTATAGGGCTAGCACCCTCTGCTGCTAGTAATACCATGTTGGGTTTGCATCATCATGTTGCTACTCCATTTACATAGGTTACTAATCCTCCATAATAGTACCTTTATTATAAGAGCTCCTCACTGATCTAAAATTGTTGTAATACTATTAATTGCCTACAGGTAACCATCTAAGGCCCTTTGCCTCCCTCTTCTAATTATAATAACTCTTTGCCACATCTAGGTTGTGTAGTCATAACTAGATGCCCATGAGTTACCATTTAGGTCCCTATACCCACTTATTTCCATAAACCCAATGAGAACATTATGCTAATGGTTCCAAAGCTGAATACTATCCCAACAAAGACTAAACTAGTTTAATCCATAGTTCAAACGCCTTATAGTCCAACAGATCAATTAGATAAAACCCTTGCACAAATTTCCATATTATAACTCTTGTGGACATTTGATGCTCATAAAAGCATTTTCAAAAAAAAATTACAAGAGTCTATTAATGATATAAACCTTGATCAGTTCCAAAACCTAGTTGGGCATTTGTCTTTATTTTAGTAAATCACATTTGATCAAAAGGACATGTCCACCCTCAGCCCAAACCATAATAACCCACTATACATTAGGATAATCATTATGGATCACAAGATCAAGTGGGTTATTATAGATAATGATTCAAGGATAAGCATCATATCTCTTAAATTGGTGCTATGATTGGGTTACATGGATAAAGACATTCAGCCAAAAACTATTACAATCAAGGATTACAATAATGCTGAGAGGGAGTCATTTGGTATAATTTGGTTGTCAGTCATGGTTGGGTCTCTTTCTCATCACACATTATTCCATATTGTGGATATTGATCTTCTTTATAACATAATTCTTGGTCATCCTTGGATCTATGAAGTATAGGTAGTTCCATATTCTCTTCACCAATGCCTTAAGTTTCCCCATGATGGGATTGAGGTTATTATTCCTAATGATCATTAGCCATACCAATACTGAAAACATCTTGAAGTAGAGTTTTGTAATTATAACTGTTTCCCAAGTTTTGAATTCATTGTAAAGAAGAAAAAATCCATCATTTCTCATCCATATCCATCTAATTATATAGACCTTTGTGATCTAGCCTCCACTTTGATTGATCCATTTCCTATAGATCTGGCCAAACAAGTTATTATTAAAGATGCAGGCATTTCCACATACCATCTAAAAGACATCCTCCATATTGAAAAATTACCAAAATTGCTTAAAACATTTGGTAAGCCTAAAACTTCCTAGACTCCTAATAGACCTGATCAGATTTGGCAACCAAAGAAGAAGCAACCAAAACCTCTTGTGGTTTTTGTACCTACAATTAGACCAAAGAAAGATCAAGAGGCTTTTATTGAGGGAGATTGGTTATATTCTGAAGGCCTTGCTGATTATTTTTAGAATCCAAAGTATCTTATCCCTAATAGGATAATGGATCATCTTAACTATACATGGAAAGGCCTTGGCCCATAAGCAAAAGCAATTTTAGAGCCCTTATTAGCTAGAGTTGTCAATTGGAATCATGGTCTTGAATTTCAACCACTAGAGGATGACCTCATAACATTTGGTAGTGACTCTTCTAAAATGACTAATAACAAGACTCCTAGCAATGACACAATGTCCCATTATAGCCTTTTTGATGAGTTTGCTAATTTAGGTCTATTTGATTCAAATGCCATATTGACCATAACACCTATTGGAGCTTCTCATTTTAAAGCAAAAACCCATCCTAGTGATGCTTTGCTTCCTGAAGTAGGACATTATATATTTACCATTGGTTCTTCCCATCCTGAAGTAAACCCTCACTATAACCTATGCCTTTGCCATCTTGAACTCGTAGATTGGGATCAGCAAAATTTGGTCATATGCCTCGATGAGTTTACAAATGAAGAATCAATTACAAATACATGGGCCTATCAGATGCATTCCCCATTGGTGATCATAAGTAGGGTTTTGATTTTTCATTACATTCTTATGCCTAAATTGGAGAGTAGGCAAACTTTTTTGGTCATAATAAAGAACAAACATTAATATCTTTAGGTGAAAACCTCTTTGAGGCACTTGTTGATTAGGTAAAAAGTAAATAAAAAGTCAAGCCTTTGAGTGAAAACCTATTTTAAGTGCTCCCAAGTGGGAAAGTTTTCTCATCCCCTTAGGACAAATAAATTCCATCTAGCCTAAGTTCCATAGCTAGTATAAGCATCTCTTCATAACAACATCAAGTATTTGAGCATCTTACTCTTGAGTTTCTAGAGGTTTTTTAAATTAGCCTTTACTTGAGAAGGTAGATTTTAATTCTTCATATTATCCAGATATTTGGGAGGAATAACAAGAAGATATAGTAGAATAAAACTATCATGACCATACATTGCCTACATTTATATAAGATGGATCGACACTCCGTATGGAGAGCACAATAGAAGTGAATTCAGGAACCCATGAGGATCCTAAAAATGTTTATCTTAGAGATTTCCTTACTGAAGAAGAATGTGAACATATTATATCCATTCTTAAGGATTATATAAACATATTTACATGGGCATACTCTGACATGCCAAGATTATACCTAGATTTAGTTGTGTATCACCTTGTTGTTCACTCTGATGCTAAACTAGTCAAGCAAAAGTTGAGAAATATGCATCCATGCATCTCCCTTTTAGTTAAGGTTGAGTTACAAAAGTTGTTAGGAGATAATTTTATCAGACCACTAGACTACTCTGAATGGATTTATAACATAGTTCTAGTAAGTAAAAAGACCTCAGGCATACATGTTTGTATTGAATTTCATGATATCAATAAAGCATGCCCCAAAGAAGATTTTCCTCTACCCAACATTGACATGATTGTCGACTCAACTGCTAGGTATGAGATGCTATCCTCAATGGATGGATTATTTGGTTATAATCAGATCAAAATAGCCCCTAAATATTAGCATAAGACTACATTCACCACTCTATGGGGTACATTCTATTACCAAGTCATGCCATTTGGTTTGAAGAATACTAGAGCCACATATTAGCATGCAATGACTATCATTTTCTATGACATGATGCATGACATTGTTGAAGACTCTGATGATGATATACTATCAAAATCAAGAACAAGAGATGGACACCCTGACATTCTACAAAGAATATTTGAGAGGCTTCATGCATATAAAGTCCATTTGAATCTTAAGAAATGTCTTTGGAGTCACATCAAGAAAATTTCTAGGGTTCATTGTATCATGATGAGGTATTGAAGTCAACCCTAAAAAGGTCACAACTATTATGGAAATGGCTCCACCAAACAATCTTAAATAGCTTTTAGGTCTATAAGGAAAGCTCTAGTCTATACATAGGTTCATTTCTCAACTAGAAAATAAGTGCCACCCATTTATACATCTTTAAAGAAAGGGGTAATATTTTAGTGGGATGAAGATTTTTAGATATCATTTTTAAAGCTTAAAACATAATTGGTCAATCCACCAATCTTATGACCTCCAACACAAGGAAAGCCATTGCTTCTTTATATATCAACCATGAAGCATGAACTAGGGGAACTTATGGCTCAACATGATGATCATGATAAGGAACATGTGGTTTATTATTTAAGCCACACATTAGTATCATATGAACATAATTATATGCCTATTGGGAAGGAATGTTTAGCTATGGTGTTCACCACTTAGAAATTATGACATTATATGCTAAATAACAAAACTATTGTTATCAACAAGGTATATCCTCTCAAGTTCCTCTTATCTAAATCAAATCTTAAAAAACATATGGATAAATGGATTATTCTCCTCAATGAGTTTGATATTTAATACTAGAATCAAAAGGCAATCAAAGGATAGGTTCTTGCAGACCAACTTGCAGAAGCTCCTATTACGACCACTCAACCTCTCAACTTTGACCTTCTAGATGATTATATCATGATGATAAAATAAGCATCACAAGATCCTAAATAGTGGATGCTCTATTTTGATGGATCCTTCACATCTTGAGGATCTAGAGCTGGCATATTGTTGATCATGCTATAAGGGGATTTGATCCCCAAAGCATTCCATATATAATTTCAATGTACAAACAATATGGCTGGATACGAGGCATTAGTTATAGGGATCCATCTTGCCATATAATGGGACATTTAAAGCTTAAAGGTCTATGGAGATTCATAGATAATCATATATCAGAAAACTAATTAGTATTAAATAAGATATGATAATCTTGTTCCTTACAAGTAAATTATCGATGACCTCAAAACACATTTTAAATATCTACAGTTTGAGAAAGTTCCATGAGTCAACAACAGATCTATTTATCCCATGGAAATAATTAGTTCTATGATTGAAATGCATGATAGTGATAAATATTATCAGTTCTTGATTGAAAATCTTCTTCAACCATCACATATTCTATCATATTTAGAGAGGATATGCACCATTGATGATCTTAATCCCTCACCTGAGCTACCATGGTATCAAGATTTTTATAACTATTTTCATAGTCATGTATTTATTTCCAACCTTTCCAATAACCAAAAAAAAATCCCTTCTTCCCTTAATACATTATATCCTCCTTAGAAACATGCTTTATCTAAAAGGCTATAATAGAATACTTCTTCATTTTTTATCTTTGAGAGAATCCAAGCTGGCACTAAAGGAGGTTCATGAAGGAATGTGCGGGGCCCATACCAATGGTGTAGTCCTAGAAAATAAACTTCTCAAAATAGGCTATTATTATCCCAAAATGGAGATATATGCTTTTAATTATGTAAATAAGTATGTTCCTTGTTAGAAACATGGAAACTTGATACATGCACCTTCCTTACCATTGTAGCTGATTACAACACCATGGCCATTCTCAACATGGGGTCTTGATATCATTGGGAAAATTAACCCAACATCTTTATATGACCATAATCATATTTTAATTGTAATCAAGTACTTTACCAAGTGGATTGAGGCCATTTCTCTCACTTATATTATCCAGAAACAAATAGCCAAATTTATTCAATACCATATCATCTGTCGATATGGCATCCCAACCTATATTATATCTGATAATGGTGGATCCTTTGTGAACCAAGATGTGAAAAATTCAATATCAAGCACAAGAAATCCACTCCATATAACTTGCAAGGCAATAGAAAAACTAATGCATCAAATAAAACCATTCTAGCCATCTTAAAGAAGATTGTAAATGATGCTAATCATAATTGGCATTTGCAACTCTTTCCTGCCCTCTGGGCTTATAGAACCAATCATCACACCCCCACTCAGGCTACTCCATACTCCCTTGTTTTTGGCATTGAAGATATCATCCTAGTCAAGATTTATATCCCATCATTAATAATATCACTGGAGCACATTGAAGATGATGAAGACTATAGAGCCTCACAACTCCAAGAACTAGAACTTCTTGATGGCAATCATTTGGCTACCCTAGAAAACTTGTAGGCCTATCAGAATAGATTATAGATAAGTTACAACAAATGAATTCTCCCTTGAGAATATGTGATTGGTGATATATTTTTGAAAGATAATCAAAAGAACATGAATGTTGAACCCAAAAAGAAAGGCAAGTTTCAACCTAATTGGTTAGGACCATATATTATCACAACAAACTATGGATTAAGAGCATATCAATTAGCTAAACCTAATGGTAAAGAACTTTTAGAACACATGAACATCATACACCTTAAGAGATTCTATTCATGAATAGCTTTGAACCATTGTCTACAAGACCTTGACTTGGGGGTAACTTGTGTTATCATAATTTTATCCCACCTTTTTATCTTACCTTGAACACATTTTTTACTACCCTAGTCCACTATTCATGAATCCCAATAGTAAAAGATTTGAACCCTTGGCACTCTAAACACAATCTTCATCCCATTCTAGATTTATCTCTTTGAGAAACACATCTTTAGTACTTATAAGGCATGTTATAATCTTGAACACTTTTTATACCTTGACCAATTATGATATCGACTATGTCTCATGAACATTATGAATGTCTTCAGCAATATTTCTACAAAGTAGTTCAACTAGGACAGTCTTGTGTAGTTTCAGATAAGTGAATAGTCGCATCTTCTTAGTTCAAGTATTTACTACTCTTTTTTATTTTAACAAGAACCTCACTCTCACCAATTTGTGAGCATGGGCTATTGTAGCCAGCGTAGTTATCTTATTGGAACCTCTACTCTCAGGACGTGCATCTCCTCGACTAGATAGTCCCACCTTGTGCATATTTTATCCCAAAAACATTATAAACACTTTTAAAATACCAAAAACATCAAAACATGACTCATAAAAGAACAAAAACATTATCTCATGATTCTATTCATTTGTACATTCCCATTCTACCATCCTACGCTCTCACCATTTTTTGAGCAACTATTATGTTTGAATGCTATTGTCATTTTGCAAGCACTAAAAAACTAGTTCATTTCATCTTATCCCATGCACTTATCATTTTGCAAGATCATTATTTCTCATATCCTTAGCTTCTTGTTTTCTAGACCATTCTCATTTATTTGTTGTATCTTCCATTTCTTCTATAACATTAATCAAGATAGTCTGATCATCATTTTTCTTTTATCCCATTTCTTGGGAGAACTACATTTGGCTTGAAATTCATGTTGGAACATGCATCCTTATAATTATGTAGGAAATATCTACTCGTCTTATACATCTAGAGTCAGCTCAACCAACCCCTTCCTTTTCTTCTTTTCCCCCATTTCTTCTGTCATTATGCCTATTTAATTAGGGAAAAATTGCCATGTCATTGTTCTTTGTTATGATGTGGTATAAAGTAACACCTCTACCACACATGCATGAACATTTATCTTTAATCCATACTATCTCGGTTTTTGTTTATGCATGTTTATTTGAGATTTATTGGTGTTTTGTTGTACTTTCACACCTCTCCTTTTATTTCATCTCCTTTTCTCTTTTTATTACTTCTTGTTCCATTCTTGGTCGTGTGTTTCTTTGTCGTGTTTTTCTTTTTGATTTTGTCTTTCTCTTTTGTGTTCAAGAATGCCTTGATGGTCCACATGGATCTTAATTATTCATATCTTGGTCTCATGTCGTTAAGATGTTCTTTCCTTTTGTTTTTAAACATTTTTGCTCCTACTTAAGTCTTGATAGTTCATAACTTGACTCCAAGTTAGGTTCATTTATGTTTATCATTTTCTTTATCTTTGCTTTTTTGTTTGAATGTAAATCATTGTAACTCTAGTTTTGGTCATTATTTTACCATTATCCTTAGTTATAGGTATTCACATTTGAACTAGCTCAGTGCAATTAGAATCTTATGTCATTCTAAGTTATTAATACTTATGATGCCTAAATTCTTTTGCTATAGCAAGCACTTTTTGCACAAGTCTCAATGTTTTAATGTCAACATCAGCTCTAATGAATGATTCTCAAGAACACTTTGCAACACCTAGGCTCATGATATGGAATTAGGCATCTAGGTAAAATGAATTTTAAGATTCTTTGTCTATGCTTAGACATGCATCTCTTCACATACATTATAAGTCTAATGAACTCTTGGCCAATTTTCATCATTATTCATTCCATTCTCTCCCAAACTTGGGTGAACTACATTGGCCTGAAGTTCATGGTGGAACATGAGTCCATGAAACCATGTAGGTAGTGCTCAATTTATATTTGAGGTTAGCTAAACTATCTCCATTCTTATTTTTATCTCTTTCATCACTTTTTTCATTCTCATATGCTTAGCTTTATATGGCTTTCTAAGCTATTACCCCATTACATGTATGTTTGCACCCACTTGCTTTAACCTATCTTTTTTGTTATATCCTTGAGATATTTTGATTTCCAATTACCCATGTTGGGGCCCACCATATGAAAAATGTCCAAATCAAATTAGATTTAGAGGGGAAAATCATTATTTATTCTTTATCAATGATCAAAATTTGCCCTATTGAGGCAAAACTATTTTATCACGATCAAATTTACTCTACTAGAGTAATTATTATATTCTCTTTGGAGACCCAATTATAGTGGTGATTCCCTTCCTAAAGTAGAATATTCTCCCTTTTCCTCTAATCCAATCTCTCCACATTAAAGCCCATGATGGCAATATTTTAGTGTGCAACTTGTCTTGGGATTGATCAATGCGGTAAACACGTAGCTTGTACTATCAAATTGGGTATGTTTACAGTGTGTCCCTTAAATTTAAAGATTGTATCTTTCCCATTACCCCTATCTTTGGGGCCTATTATACCTCTCATTATAATTTGATCATTTATTGTAATCATGTGTGCAAGAATTAGCTCATCTAGATGTGATATATTCCATGGGTTAATCTCTCACTTTCTCTCTCTTTTCGAGAGTCCATGCTTCTTTTTCATCCTAGTATGTCCTCTCAAGGGGGCATCATGGGTCTATTCCAATTTATTTTTGACAACTCTTTTATTTGAAAATACTTTACTTCACCTAAATGTCTCACTATGCCTTCTCAAATAGGGGCAAAATGTAGACATCCAATTCCTAACACCATTTATGTTGAAATTGTCAATGTTACTCAGATTGCACTCAAATGAACATTATAGGTCAAAATCCATAAAAAATGCTAAATGGTTAAAACTTGTCATTTACAAGTGCCAATTTAGGTCAAAATATCCTTAAATAGGGAAATGCATTTTATGGGTTAGCTAACTATGATCATATCATTTTGAAACAAAATAATAATTTCTCCATTTAGTGCTTTGGATCACTCTTTTCTTATAATTCATTGATACACATCATGTACCTTTGTTATTTGGTGTTGGAAACATCTTAAATGGGAATATAGCTCTAACACATCTAACATTGCCTTCCAATTCCTCTCTAGTCAAATTATGACCCAATAATATGACTTTTTGACCATTTCAATTAATTAAGGGCCAATTTTCAAATAATTGCACAAATGTTGATTAACCTTGTTTAAGGATAATTAATCCAAATCAAGAGCTTAATTGGATTTTTTATGAGAGTTTTTGAATATTTCTTTTTGAAAATTGATTCCTATTAAATGCATCATTAGGTGACATCATTTCTTGGAAAGACATCCCTAGGCCATAAATGCCACAAATATCAAGATTATGGGTCACCCATGCCTAGTTAATGCCTCCCATGCCTCTTCAATGCCCCTTCTTCCAAGTTCATGATGAATATAATTATGTATTTAATTCCAAATAGTATGATTATTTATGGCCACACATCTCAATCTTGAGATGGATGGTCATGGTTGAACCTAACCAATCTCAAAAATTTATAAATAGAGAGGCCATGGATATGAATTTTAAGCTATTTTGGTGCAAAGTTATTATGCTTAAATATATTTAATATTGCAATGTTATAATGTTAAATTGTTTCCATAATCCTTTGCATTTGATCATTGATTTTGTTTTTTAACTTCATTAATAGGCTAGTTTAGTTATTTGGAATCATGAGCCTCGGTTTTATGGAGTGTTATTGAGGCATTGAAATAGCTTACTAACATTGTTGACAAAGACAAGGATGCTTGATCAAGGGAGAACATATTTTTGAGCCACATGGGTATGGTGAATCTATTTGGGAAGGTAATATGGTGTTGCTTTCTTTCACGTTTTTCTTGTTATCCTTTGTAATTTCCATAGGAATAGACAGACTTGGTTAGTTAGTTATTTATGCATGTTCTATTATTTATGGACCAATGCTTGACTAAATTTATTTTTAATCCTCTCTACAATATGCATTTGAGGTATGAGGGAGGAGTAGTCTGGTCCCTACTCATTCTCAACCTCAGATCCAACATTTACATTAGCCTCTTTAGGGGGCATTATCTTTTAGTGGTACACTATTGAACAATGTGTTTTCAAAGACCTATAAATCATCCAACATAGACTCATTTTTTGGGGCATCCTTATCTCTTTGTTTAATAAGTATATTACCCTTATTAACCAACATAGGATAGTTTTTCCTAACATGGCCATATTTTTTTATAGAAAATAGGCATTCATACCACCTAATCCTTTAACAACACAAGTGTAGAACTTTCCCTTAATTTTTTAAAATTAAGGAAATACAGAAAGAAATCTAGGGGTTCTAAAGAAATTAAAACCCTAACATTTATATAGGCAAGTGACCTCCTCGTATCCTAAATTCTTAGGACTTCCCTGAGGGGTTTCAATGCTTATGGTAGAAAATTACACAATTGTATCAACACTCCTTCAATATCAACCCATCTAGGAGTAGTTTTAAAAATGAGGTCATTATAGTCCATATATGGGCTTCATGAGACAAATTTTAAAATTGATTGGATAATGTTCCATAAGGGTTTACTAATATCCCTATGTTGCATATTATATTTTTTAAACAAAATCATAAAACCCCCTTTTTGAATCATTTGACAAAAACTAATAAATAGACCCAATTTTTTACCCCAAACAAAGTTGAGCCAGTTATGAAAAAAATCCTATAAAGGAGAGAATTCTTATTTAAAAAAATAAAAAAAATACCTACATTTTTAATCTATTTTCTTCTTATTTTAGGTCAATTTCCATGGAGGTATTTAGAACAATAGTCAAGGTCCTATCAAGGCTAGGATACTTACTGATTCGGCCTTCATCGCACTTCTGCTCTCTATCTTCCTCACTACTTTCCACAAATTCAGCTCCTTCCAAGTGCTCAGCTACTTCTTCCTACAACAAGATTTCACTAAATAACGTTTTTGGTAGAATAGACACTTCCTCTTCCACCTAATAATGGCTAGAACTATCACCATTATGATTTCATATCTTATCACCCCCCATAGAATCACCTAGCTCATTAAGACCACTATACTTCCCCTTCTCTAGATGATCAAAGTTATAAAATTTGAGGGTTTCCATAAACCACTAAAATTAATTCATTCCTTTTTAAAAACTCTAAAGGCAATGGGATGGGTGATTGGGAAGGGATACACATGTTGATGTGGGAAGTACACCTCAACCCACAAAATAGACTTAATACTAAGCACACCAAATGAAATAAAATAATAAATAATAAATTTTTTTGAGAAAATTAAAAATAAATGACCACCACTTACATCAAGGAGAAGATAAATAATAAACACAAAGGAAGCAAAGGTAACCAAGGCAAGCTTCTTAGAGAAAGCTTGAAGTACCATTAATGGAGGACGACTCTTCATCTCCCCATTGTAGAGCTCCAAGCTTCTCCTCTCTTATAACAATAGTATTTAGATATATGAACATGTATTATTGGAGGTAAAGTGATCAACTTATTTTGAATATTATCCTTAAGAGTTTCACTTTGAGTCTTACTAGCCTTATGATTTTTTTTGATTCATTACTTTTAGATTTTTTTTTCTTCTTAACCCATGATTGAGATGAAATCATTTGAGATGAAAATTTATTTAATGTAGAGGTAAATAGGTAATTTGAACTAATATCTAGAGGATGTTTTAGGTGTTTAATCTTATCCTCAAGTGATATAGCATTTAGACTTATTTTAGTTTTAAATTATTCTATATAATCCTTCATAATAAATATCTAATTTATTATGGATTCACAAACATAATCCCAAAACTCTTTTAATTGAATATTCATATAAATGCTAACAAAGGGATGTGTGAAATGTGGAGGGGGATTAAGAGGAACATTATGATGACATATTATTTATAATAAAGTATGTATCACCCTACCTATTTTGATAATTACAACATGGACCTATATAAAAAGTGATGGTAGTTATCACAACCTTGATGAGGGATAAAATAAATCATAAAGCAAGGCACTTCCAATTCCACCTAAAAATAATACATATTACTAAGGAGATTTAAGAATTTATCATCATTAATTTAGCCTTAGTTATATTGTACATAAATTTTACATTGTTTATTACATGATAATGAAGTTATTTCATATTTTTTAATTTGATTAGGGTAAACACTTTTGAAGCCAAAGGTATGAGCTAGACAAGTGAGGGTTTTTATTACTAGTCCCATAACTAAGAGAGGGTTTTAAATAATGGATCTAAAACCAAGAGGGTTTAAATGATACCAAAACCATACCAGATCACAAAAATAGGGTTTCATGGCTCCAAAAACCATACTAGATCACAATAAGAGGGTTTGATGGCTCCCACAACCATACCAAGTCATAATAACAAGAGGGTTTAAAGGATCCCAAAAATAAATCAGTTCAAACAATAAGAAAGTTTGATGGGTCCCATAACCATATCACCAAGAGGGTTTAAATGATCCCACAACCTTAGAAAATCAAGGAAGGTAACACCTCAACAAACAAAAAATATAGATGATAGCTATCACACTTCAAAAGAGCTTCCCCAAATCTTATACTTTAGAAAAAAATCCAACCAAGAACAAGCAGTCTTCCAATAATCTTTTATCTCCTCGAGACATCCACACAAACTCCACCCAACTAAATAAAAATTAATGGGCTTTCACACCCATTGAGCCAAATAACAACTAAATTAAAGAAAATAAATTTCCAAATCATCTTCAATAATATTGTAACAACTTGATACAAGTTAGGAATATTCAACCCATCATAAATCACATTTACCTTTATTTGGAAAAGAAACCTTAAACAATCTATCTACCATCATTCATATTCTTATGATGGTGGTTGGGATAATTGTTAAACAACAAGCCAATTAGACAACAATTATTTCCTTGAGGTTTTGAGACACACCCCAAAAATTGGAAGAGATAAGTGTGAAATCCTCTAACATCTACCCTTCCTAGAAAGAAAGCATAGTGAAATCCTATAACATCTAATGTAATAAGGAATGGGTAGATTCCTCTATCATTCACCCAAAGAATTTTAAAGATAAGTACTCTAAATTTCTTCCTCAAAACCCACAACATTATATCCTCAAGAAGGTAGGGAGATTTGAAGAGGAGTCCTCTAACATCCACCTTCAACCTATAAAACCTCTAGTCCAAGTTATTGGATTTAAATCATATAAAAAGGAGATATATTTCATTTGGATCTTAAATTTAGACATTTGATCCCTTAGTAGACTACTTCACCTTGGTACATGGTAGAAAGTAGATGAAAACAAACAATACAACATACTTCTTCCCTTTCCCAACAAGAGATGGAAATAACTAAATAGCCATAAAACTATATTAAATAAGATCCCATAGGATAAAACCAAGGTATAACAAGAAAATAAAGGTAATGCAATAATACCCAACCTTATAAATGGGGAAATCTCCCCTCATAGTGAAATAGGTACCTAAAATTTTGTTAGTTTGTGCTAACATAATCTAAGCCCTACAAATCTATTAATAGGAGGCAACAACACTTTCACTCTTATTATTACTACCATAGCCCACATAAAACATACATAATAATACCTCCATTCTATTACATAGTTTTTTCTAGTCTTTTGTCTTACAAAACTTAGTCTTAAACCTATAAATTTATCGCTTAATGTTAATAAGTCTTATGCTCTAGTTTTTTATACCAAACTCCACCTAAAATATTTATTTCTATTATTTTGGGTATGCTATACTTTCATTGTGACTCTCTTCCACCCAATGGGATATTTAAATGTCTAGGGAATGGTTCTGGTGATGTAGGCAACCCCCCGCCCTCTTGGATCTAGATCATATTCATCTCTTAGTTCCTCTTATTGTCCTTCCCACCCACACCCTATTTGAAAATTCCTCCTCTTGGTCCTCTCTCACAGCCTGTTCCTCATGTTATTTCATACTTAATTAGGTAATAATAAAAATCATTGCTTGAATTAGAAAATATACACTATGAATATACATTATAGCCACATCGAAGAAATAACTGACCACCCAAATAAAATTATAACATATATTTAGAGAAAAAGAAGGATTTTTATAATAATCCATAGATAAACTAAACCCAAAATTTATTTTTAAAATAGATAAAAAATTCATCCTCTAGGATGAATGTACTAAACATAGTAAATTACTAATTTCAAAAAATCCATGTAAACTTTTAGCCAATTTTCTTTTTGGTTTAATAAGACACCTAAAAAAAACCTATAAGTGTTTTGAACATAGAGTTTTATGAATCATATATGAGCCAAAGAATTCAAAAATATAATAGAGGAAGCTCTAATAGGATAATAAACATGAATCCCTTAGGAAAAAGAGGAAAACTTCACATTTGCACATATAGGATAAGGGGAAATAAAAAATTAGACTTGAAAATAGAACCCTAAGTTATAAATCTGAAACCTTAATAAAAACATAAACAAACCCTAAAGAATATAGGGTTTGTTTTTCTCAAGACAAGGAACAAGTTCACCAATATTTTTTATCTAATTTTAGATTAACACAAGCCTATTATGATAAAAAAATATGTAAAATTCCTATTTCAAATGATATTCAATTCACATACAAATTTGAATGTAACTAAAAAAATATAATATCTTACTATTTATAAGCAAACACTAGTGTAATGAAGTATTTATCTTGTTTCTAGTATGTGTAGGTATATAACAAGGTAAAATCATGAAAAATAGTCTATAATGGGCCTATGAATGCTCGGATATGAAAATATAGTATCTATGTGAGCCAAGAAAATTATGCACTTATTGGTCACCTACATAGTGTGGCACTATTTGTGAGGGTGTAAAACTATCTTGTTTTTTTGTGTTGATATGTGAGTTCTAATTGATGTTCCTATGTATACTAATATATCTTGTGTATAAAAATGTTTTCAAACTCACACAAATATATATGTTATCTTTCTTCTTGCTTCAAATCCTAGGTGTGCACTATAGGTCCAAATGTAAAATAATGAAAATGGGTGAAAGGGAAGGGTTGAGATAACCTTAGCCACCCTTATGAATAAATTTATCCTACATATCCAATAATCAGAATAAGGAAATCAAACTAGACATAATTCACTCACCTAGTTGAGTATGTGTAATCATGTGTAATGTTCATATGTGTAACAATTATGCATATGAATTTCAACAATTGAAAATTTGTGAATTGACCTTATAAATGGTATTCAAACTTAGCTCAGTGATTTTAACTTTGATAGGTTATAAATTTGTGAGATTTATACAAGTTCATCTCAATTTTTTGTGTATTTTACAATGATACGTAGATCATTGCTAAATGATAATAGGATTAGGCTTGTCAAGTTTATAGAGTTTTTTTTGGCTAATTTCATTTGAATAACATGAAAAATATAGGGTATGATACATACAAATAATTAAAATTTTATAAACTACTCATTAAAGGGAATTCATATAGATCTAACCTAAGTGGATAGGTCTGAACTAGCAGACATGTATTGGATTTGCAGACCTATCTAGAGAACATAAATAACAATTTTAAATTATGAGATATTTTGAGAATGATTCTAATATAGTTAGGTAGAGACTAATAAATTCATGTGTATAATTATTGGAAATTTATAAGGGTTGAACTTATATATTGATAATAGGTTAAGGAATAATGTGAAGAAGAGTTATGTATTTTAAAATAAATTAAGTCTTGTCAAATATTGGTCAAATTACACATTTTCAAGTGTTTAATACCAAATATGAGTGTTTATAGCTACCCGATATACATAAAGCATCATCATCAATTAGTTAAAAAGGTTTAGTACCAAAAATTATGAAATCCATATGAGATTCCCAAAGGAAAGGGGAATAATTTATGATAGTATGGTAATTTAGGGTATTACCCCTATAAACTCTCCTTACATCCAAAATTGGTATAAATCATTTAAATTATAAATAAAATGGTGATATAAATTATCTACAACCTTCATGATGTAGGAAATTAGAAAATCACTTAATCCCATCAAATACAAAATAAATTAATTATTAGTTTAAAATAAATATATAACTTAAAAATACACATAAAGGTGCATTGTTACCAACATAGCTTATATGTCTTAGTATGAGAACTTGATTTTTTTGTGTGAATATTTTAGACATAAAAATGTTAGAATCTTAAGGGACAAAATTATCTTAACAACAAACATTAACTATATAATTTTAGACTTAAATATTTTGCTTAGTTTTGGACTTGAATACAATTCTAATTTTAATTTCTAAAATGGTGATGTAGACACCTCAATTTTGTCTAGGGGAAACTATTAGTTGTAAAATATTTTTTATGGTACCTATATGTTTCTCTAAATTATTGATCATGATTAGGTTCTATTAGTGTGTTTCTTCCCATGTTTGGGGTAATTTATTTTAATGTCCCACTTATTTAATCTCTTTTTACTCTCTCCTTCCTTTATCTCCTTACCTATTTTTTACAATAGTTTCTGATGTTTCTCTCATAAGTGTACAATGCATAGTATTTGTGCTAGGCCCTTTGGATGTTTTTTGTGTCTCTTTAAGATTTCAAGTCCTTCCTTTTTATATTTCCTATCAATTGTTGTCATATTATGCTAGGGATCTTAATTAAAATTCAATAAGTCTATAAATAGACATGTTCATTAGTGCATTTATGATATAAATTAAATGAACACCAAAAATAATTTTAAGAATTGAGAGCATACATTCAAGAATATAAATAAAATTGAAGCATTTAATACTAAACTCTATAAGAACTAACACATTCATTGTAATGTGTATACACATAAATTAACAACTATATCTAAAATAATGCACTTCTAACCATCTTTTTAATCACACTTAGCTCATGTCCAATTCCATGGTTCTAATTTGTTATTACTCTACCTCTATGAAAATGACCCTTTCCCTTGAGAATATCTAATAAATAACATTCCTATTCTTCACTCCAAAAAAACTAAACTCATTATTACACTGATCAAAACTTCTATTTTAGTTGTCTTTGCTTCCCAGACAAGGCCAATATTTTGGGACTATCCCACTCACTAGTAGTGTTTGATTCCACTAACCATGTTGTCTCACCAAATAAAAGATATATTATCAAATTAAAATCCATGTAATAGGTTTTTCAACATGTTTCATAAGTCCCATTCAAGGAATTTATAAAAATATCACTATAAAGCTACATTTTCTAACCATTTATTCACTAGAGCCTCACATGATTGAAAATATCTAGAAAATATAATTAATTATTCAAAGGAATTCTTCTATTCTTCAAAAATTTGAGTCCACATATTCCTAGTGTCCCTAAACTAAGTCTAAATACCCCTCCAAGGTTAGAAATCATATTTAAATCACTTAATCACACTAGGATTGCACCAACATATAACATTACACAAATATTCCACACACACCACTATAACATGGGATAAAAACATGGAGTTGGATCTATCTTTAGAGTATTGGTATGTACACAATGGTAAACTTAGAGGGTGTTGATGTCAAACACAAATTTAGCCACTAACTCCATTTTTTCATTTATTTAATCTATTCCTCATGGTATATTGAGCTAGGGTTCCAAGTGAAGAATAAGGCATACATCAATTTTTGAAATAAATTTAAAATATATTATCATGAACAAATATCATATAGGTGAAGGTACATCAATCCAAATTTACATAGATAGATAAAATGCTACCAGACATTAGCATGTCGTATAGATATTAACATAGTTCAGCCTTGTCTATATAATGTGGGCTTGTCTTACGCTTATACAAAACCATGTTCCTAATTCATAGTGACATCAATAACCATATAGTTTATTTAATATTTGTATTCATAATCATGTATGTCTACTTTATATTAAAGTTGATCCTCTTTTGTACTTTCCCTTTTTAGAATATTTCTAAGTATAGTAAGTTGCAAAACTAGTTTGTGTGATTTATGCCATATTTATTATAGATGGATTTTACTTAAGCATAAAACTCTCTTAATCCCACATTTTATAAAACATATTGGTAAACCCATTTATTGATTTAATATTACATGAACCTATATTCCTTTAGGGTTTCCTTCTATTTTTAGCATTTTTGTTAAGGTTTCAAATTTATGATTTTTTTTATTTTCCTACTAATTATGACCATAATGATTGAATCTATCTATTAATTCTTGTTCCAAAGAAATTTTTTTCTCATCTATAATTTTTTTTCCTCTCATGTGAAGAATATTTTAATTTCATGTAAGTCCATGGATGCATAATTTGATGGAAAAGATCAAAGTCCTTATTGATCAAGACCTTAATAATGAATAGTTCTACAATGCATATTATTACATGGCTCAATTTGAGTTGCCACCTATTACCACCAAATGTTAAATAGATCAGATGGTTCATTTTATTCCTCTTACCCCTAGACCTAACAATTATATTAGCTCATATCCCACCTCTACTATTCACTATAGGATCATTATAGATCCTTCAGTCTAAGTTTTTGTTACTAGATGAGGTTAGGTGCCTCTTCAAGCAAGATAAAAAGGCCATATTCAATAAATCCATCCCCGTCCCCATCCAAATATAATATGACTAGTTAATAGATATAAATGTTAGGATATTATTGATTAGTAAAGGAATACACTAGATAATATTTCTATGTTATAATTTATTTAGAAAACTACTATTTACAAATATATTTTATATCAAGCATTGGCTCAAATACCTATACCTCATGACACAAATCCTTCCTTTTTCACATATGTTGTAAACAATTATAAGGATATTGAGGATATTGTAGAAAAGTTTACTAGTTTGGATTTTGCACTTAGTCATGCACTTAGCTATCAAACCAAGTTGGTCTTGGACTTGGTGAAACTAAGCAAGATCATAGCAAGATATAGCACACAAAATTTAATCACGTTATAGCATTAGCATTAGTTTCACACAAGGTACAAGCCTTGTGCACTCACTTGAAGTACAACAACAAAGCAATTGGGCCCACATTGGGCTAGTTAGAACATGACACATCTTGGATTTTAATAGGGTTTAAGCATTAGAAAGAGGTGTTCAGGTGGGCTTATGATTCTAGGTCATTCATGAGAATTTCATTAGGTGTAATCCTTCTCAAGTACATAGGTCCAAAGGTGATAACTCATAACTAGTTAAGTAGGATGCATGGTGGCACAAGCTAAGGGAATGGCTAATATAGGGTCATTCAATGACTTAGGCAAGTTATAAGGATAACTTAGGTTCAAGTGCTCATATTTAGGGTAGCACTTTAGGATCAAGTATTAGGGCCTTGGTACAAACATATTCCAATCCTTAGTCAATTTATAGGTGAACAGAGGTCATTATATAATATAAGGATGCCATTAGTGACCAAAGATGCACCCCTATGTCACAATAAATTTAAGTAAATAGCTACAATATTACTCAAATGAAACTAACTTATAAACATAACTTTGCACAAAATAAATCAAGAATCAACACATCATTTCTTCAACTACATTCTTCATTGCTTCATAGTTCATTATGTAGAGTTCAATTATAAAACATAGTATATGATATTTCTTAATATTACTTATGCCTAACAGTTTATAGGTGAATTTGTGATATATATTCAAATGTCTAAAATATCATATGTAGAATAAGAAATACTAATGGTTTTCTCTCTATTTTGCCATAGATTAGCTACCTTAGTCACCTCTCTCTAATATTCAAATATGAGTCTTATTTTATAGATGATTAGGCATCTTTTGTTATGTCAAATGGGTACATGCTAAGAGGTGAGGTGTCACATGGAATCACTATCCCACTAGATCCACTATGATACCTAGGTTGGATGAGCACATGGCATATGATGATTTAGTATTGGGGGTACTTTCCCTACCTACTCCACTACTTTGACATCTTTGCTCCTTGAGCCACCATATATAATTCCTTATAGAGACATCCTTTTGAGGTCGATGCCATGCAACTACCTACAAGTTGGCATGGGAACCATGAGAGTTCTACCAGTTGGTACCAAAAGGTACAAAAAGGAGTAACCACTTCAAGGATTACCTCACATCAAAATCTGACAAGTTGGCATAGTCCATGTAATGGTATAAAATGGGCCCCAACATTACCCCATATAAAATTTCTAGTCTAACATAAACTAGGATTTTAGTGCCTTTAGTGCACAGAATTTGGGCACACCTTACTATAGATCTACCTTGAAGTTGTTAAAGTCCTGAATAGTACATTTAATTTCTTTGATGAAACCATTTGATTTAGTCAAGGTAGCCTCAAGAGTGAGTACATATGTTCTTTATAATTCCTTATTAAAGGCCTCAAGCCTTTCTTTTGCTTGCTTCACGCCATCCAAGATTTCTCCTTGCTCATTACCCTTTGTTTGGAAGGCATAAAAGATTGCCTCCAAGTCTTACTCTTGAGTCTTCAATTAATCGCTAAGGGAGTTAACCTTGGCCATTACTTGCATGCACTCGATCTTGGTTACCATGAAAGAGTGTTGGAATGAAGCATCTTTCTCATCCTTTACCTTCTTGAGGTGTGTATTGATCACTACTACTTGGTTGGTAAAGTTAAAAAATATTACATCAACTTTCTTTATACCCTCTTCAAGTTTAGTGAAGAGGTCTTCCACCATATCTAGTTTCTTATTCAAATATGCTCTTAAAGCCTTACAGGAGTCCTATTCTTCAATCACCAACCTTATTCTAGGGAGAATTTGCTCCATGAGTGTGCATACTTGGTCAATTTCACTCTACCCCAAGGTATCCTGGTCAACTAGGAAGGATGACTTTGCCTCCTCAATGCACTTAACTAACCATTTGATCTTGATAATGGTTACCTTAATCTTTTTCTCATCTTTCTTTGCTACCTTCTTCTAGTTATATGCATGAGCATCATTAATGATGTTTTTGCATGCTACAAAGGAGGCCATCTTGATCAATGCATTGGCCAAACACATGGGGTTTAAGTCATAGGGGTTGAGGAGTTGGTAATCATGACCCTTTTCTAGATTATTGGTGCTTCAAACATTTTTGGTTAGAACCTCAAATTTGGGTCATCTATGTAGCAATCCAGTGCCCAAGAAACCTAGTGGCATATCAAGTTTATGGTAGTTCTTAGCACCATGCATTCCATCAAGTATAAATACTCATCTTCTTTATAATACTACTACACCATTTATCTATTGTGTAGCTCAAAATCCTCACCCTTGGCCAACTCTTCCTCCTTATTAGTGCTTGTGCTTGTGTCAGTACCTTCTTCTTTTTCCTCTTTTTCTTCTTCCTTCTCCCTTCTCATATTTTCCTTCTTCTCTTTTCTCATTTCATTCTTCCTTTTCTCCTTCTTTCTCTTCAATGTTAGACCTTCCATCATGTTTCTCTTGTAGGGGTTTTTCTATGGAGTTCTCCCCTTCATCCATTTCTTTTTACCATGGCCTTATTTCCTCTATTTGCTCCTCTAAGGTGATAGTATCACCTTTTTTATCTTTAGGTACCCCTTTAGAGTTGGGGCAAACATGTTGTGCATCTTCTTCTACTATCTTGGTAGAGGCACTAGGTGTCATCTTTGGTAATTTCTCTTCCTTGAGTTTCACACTAGTGAGACCCTTCTTCTTTTCCCTTTCCTCTAACATGCATACCCTTTCCTCATAGGCTGATTTCTCTTCTCTCCCTCTTCTTGGCCCTCTCTACTTGGGCCTTTATTTTTTCCTCTTCTTTCTTTACCTTTTATTTTTTGAACTTCCTCTGCATGGTTTGCATAGTTCATTTTTTTCTCTTTCTCTTATCTCTTTGGCCTCTAGCTAGTTAATCTTATCTTGGGACATACCTTTGGCCTTCATTTCCTCACTTTTGTAGTGAAACATTATCATTTCATCAATATGGAATTGATATATGCCCATGTCCTTCCATTATTGTTATAATTCTTCATCCATTAGTGTGATTGAAGGTGCTGCCTCCTTGGGATATTTTTTGTCCCTTGTTCCTTCTTTCCTTCTTTCTTCACCTCTTACACCTTGCACTCTTCATCATTTATCCATTCCTCTACCTCTACCATTTTAATGGCCTCCTTTAGCATATTAGCCTTAGTCATTTCCTCCTTTTGATCCTTCAAATCCTTTTCCCTTCACATTTTATCTTCAGAGAAGTTGATTATCCTCCATCTGTGCTTGTTCTTTTCTAATTCAATCAAGGGTGATGGGGAGGGGGTCAGTTCTAGGTTTGATGAGGAATCATCATCCTTAGGCATGATGTATGTTCCCCTCCCACTTTATACTTCCACCAACTCCTCTTCTTCTTATCCTTCAGAGATGTCAATGTTGGGCATTTAAGAGGGAGCCTTCACCTTCTTTTTCTCTTTTGTGTTAGGGGAGGCTTTACGCATGAATCTCATGCACTTCTTAGATGAATATGAAGCAGACACTTCCCTTTCTAAATTGATATTCATATTTAATCTCTCCTAAATTTATTATAAGGTCTCCCCTTTCTTTTTATTTGGATACTTTTTATTCTCAAAGGGTGTTAGGGTTCCTTCATCCTTGATTTGGACTGGGGGTCTCTTGTCTGCTCGGTTCTAGACCCAACATTGGAATCCTTCTTCCTCAACTTCATATCATAGTAGATCTTATGGATGAATCCAAGGATGGTGACCTATTGGACTAGATTGAGGTCTATGCAATCTAAGGTATCTTCTTCATCTTCCATCATGCTTCCATATGTGTAATGAAACATGTGCCTCATTCTTTGGATTTTTGCATCCAATTCCTTAACTAGAATGTCCATATTCTATGCATTCAAGATCTAGTTCAATACATCCCTAAAGTATTCTATTGAGAAGGTGAAGGGGAGCTTCAACCATCCCAACATAATCCAATCCTTTATCACCAAGTGGATGATGTAATAGTGTTACATCACATCAAAGGTTGTCATCTTGAACATGTTCTGGGGAAGCCCTTAGGGAATGCACCACTCTAGTCCAAAGGCTTTGATGTACTTCTCACATTAGTGTATTATGTAGGTCTTGTACTTAGGATTGAAGGTGGTGGGGTAGGTGAAGTTTTTATATTTTAGTGTAGGGGAGTCTTGGTGTTGTAGGAAGACCCATAGATTGTCTTTGATCCCATCCAAGATCTTGATTTCATCCATTATGATAAATATGAGGATGGATCCCCACCTAAAGGTCCCCTTGACATTTTGGTATTCCAACACATTCTTGATTAAATTTTTCATGATGAACTTGGTGATATTGAACTATATGCCCTACACTATATGATATAAAACATAGAGGTATGCCTTAGACACATCTGTCCACCAATTACCAACATATAATTTAAAATTCATGAGTTACATCACCACCCTCATGCCCAGGTCCTCACACTTATTAACTAGGAATGTATATCCCCCTTGAATTAATTTAAGAGCTTTGTAACACACTCCACTTCTTTGTCATCATCTATCAACTGATGGATGTCTCTACCAATGTTTGGGAGCACAATTATCTATTTTATCATCTATGCAAATATCTTCATGCATCAACCTATGAAGTATACATGGTCCTTGTGGATGTGTGAGATAAGGAATTGAATGAGATTTTTGGGTTTTTCAAAGCAAGGCAACTTATAGAGCTGAGTTGTGTTGGTAGCGGTCAACTTGTCTCTAATTAAGACATCAAATAGGGCATCACCTTGTGGCATCTTGCACCTTGTATCCACCATCTAGTCTCACACCAACTCTTGGAAGTGACTTGAAATCCAATAGTTATATTCATTCAATTAACATATGTTTATAAAGGAAAGCTATGTTTCTCCTACTGATACCTACAATAGAAACTACATGTATTAGTAGGACATTTTTGTTAGTGCCTTGATATCCACCATTATGATGCTAACTAAGTCAACTATTTGTGCCTTTGTTTTGTTTTTAGATTCTTCCTCAATAATTGTTACTCTCTTGGGTTCTAGCTATGTCAGTGTGGATCTTGCTACCTTCCTCTTCTTCACCATTCTAAATCTACTAGTATTAAATCTTGAGAGGTATGGCCTACTAAAGCCTCTAATAATGACCAAAACTTCAATAGTCATGGGGTTTATGACTATTTTCTTGGCTCTGAGATTTGATGGCCATCAATGGTGGCCTAGGCAAAAACTTCCTAGTTCAACTTAGTTTTCTACAAAAACCTCTCTTTAATCCTTCACACTAGTCTTCATTGTAAATGTACTCTCTCTCTCTCTCTCTCTCTCTCTCTCTCTCTCTCTCTCTCTCTCTCTCTCTCTCTCTCTCTCTCTCTCTCTCTCTCTCTCTCTCTCTCTCTCTCTCTCTCTCTCTCTCTCTCTGTGTGTGTGTGTGTGTGTGTGCACGCATGTGCGTGCGCTTCCATTCACTCTAAAGTGCCTAGATTGATTAAATGATTACTATGATAGAGTTCTCCTTACTTCATATATTTGGTTTCTTTCTAGGTTTTCACTAAGTCTTGAGTTAGCATAAAATTGGTAACCTAAGTAAGTCCATCATTTACCATTTTATATCTTTCATTTTTCAACTACCATTATTAATGTAGGTGTAATGGTGTAGACACTTTGATTGCATATAATATACCAAAAATATTCAAGATATTCAAAAATATCTTGTCTTGTATGTATTAAATGTGTATCTTTGTGCCACTATTGCCACCTCATTAAATGATCCTAATGAATTTTTAAATGAAGTGACATGTGGTTCAAATGGTCACTTCTCACTCCTTTCTAGGTGGATGTTAGTTATCTTAGACAACTTTCTTCTATGCATGTATCCTTTACCTTCCTTGTGGTAATCTAGGCATATCACCTCACATGTGTATGATTCAACCTCCTTGATTGCACTTTGTTTTCTAACTATGCTCTTATTTTAGGCATGCTTTTTTTTCTTTGGTCAATTTATTTTGCATCATCTTACCTTGGCCTATCTTACCCCATACAAATCCATTGTGCTAGCCCTCTAGTGCTTTATTTCTTTCCTAATGCTCTTGAACACTTTTAAAATATGTGTCTTCACTATCTACCCTGCATTCAACCATGTTGAATGTTTTCACTTGCTTCTTAGGGTTCTAGTGCTAGATCAATTGATACACCTACTTGAAATTTTGTCACAAATGTAGTGTTAGAGTAGTTCATTCTTGGGCCTCCAAATTCCCTACATTATTCATCTTACACCCATGTCTTTATTGCTACTTTTACTTGCACCTAGTAAGATTTACAAGCCCACTAATTAGATGTCTAACCTTATATGTTTATGGGCATAAGTGCTTGACTCACTTGATTATAATTATGCATGAAGTGTTGAGACCAAAAAATTTGTGGTTATTTTGCATCACTCACTGCCTCTATGCACTATACATGGGACAAACAAAACAATGAAAAAAATAGTTTGGATTGCACCAAATGGTATCTTAGTCATCTTAATTATACCTAACTTGTGACCAAGAAGTTAGGGTTTTCATGGTGTGAACACCATCCTAATAATTATATGGATTTAATCAGTTGCTATTGAAATCCCTAGGGAACATTTTACCAGATAACATGTGCATCTTGCATGTGCCTATTTCTAAGATGTGGTGGATGATGTAGGGGACTACCTACTATATTTTTAACTTTTTTAGGTGATTGAAGTACTTAGAATCATAGAGTAGCACCAATTATCCTTCAATCAGCTCCTTGTACATTATATGACTATCATGCTAATGCTTTTGGTATGCCTTTTTAATTTTCTAACTCCACTTGGATTGGGTATGCTTCTCATCTAAGAATTTTAAGTATTACAACCTTGTATTTAAATATTCTTTTTCATCTAACCAACCAATAAATGCAATTCATAAGGAGAGCACCATGAATTCTATGTGCAGAACTACTTCAGTGCCAAACACTAGTTGAAATGGTGTAGCCTTATTTAGGAACTTTTAAGTCATGTAGTACATGCAAAGTATCGCTAAAACATGATCATACCAATCTTTGTGACCTAAATCTCATATCTTTATGGGGCACATTCCTAAGATCTTGTTAAAGGATTCAATCATTTTATTAGATTAGGAATGATATGGGGTGGTCTTGTGGTGCACCACCATGTATTCAATCAAAAGGATGCACACCATCTCATTGATGAAATGAGCTCCCCAATCACTAGTTAGACTCAATGGGCCATACTAGCTTATGATGTTCTCCTATATAAAACATATGGTTGTCATGGCCTAATAAAGTCAATGGCCAATTTTTTTAATGGAGCCTAAGAAAGAATAGGAATGAGAGGTATCTCATCCTGATGGCTGGGTTTTCTAGTGTGGTATCATGTGTCACATGCCTTAACATACTCCTTTATATCTTAGAACAAGCTTGGCCACCACAAGCCTAACTATATAGCCTTACACACCATTATGTCTCTAGTGTAATGGCCTCCTATGATCCTTTCATACACTTCTTATAGGATGGAGTCTCGTTCATGTTCCAAAACACATAGGTGTAGGAATTCATCCCTACTTAATTTATACATCTCCCCCTTAATGATCTAGAAGGGCATGGTATATAATGTAAGTTGTTTCTTTTCATTATTCAACAAGGTTTGGGGTGAAAGTTTAGACATTAAGAAAGTGATAATCTCTACTAGACACTCTGAGACATGTTAAACTAAGTATAGATGTGCATCCAACATGTCATCTTCAATTAGCACCACTACATCACCAAAGTTTATGCAAGATAAATGGTTTAGCCCCAAGTTCTACTTCCCAAGTTTAACTAAAATGAAGAACTAGAATTCTTAGAAGATAAAAATCCATCTACATATGCACCCATGTAAAATAGGCTTGTTCAAGAGGTATTTGAACACCTCATGATCTATGAAAAAGAAAAATGGGGTTAATTGTATATATTTCCTAAAGTTTTATAAGGCATAGACCATTACCAATGCCTCACACTCAGTCGTAGGGTAACTCTTCTCTAGCTACATCAATTTCCTACTTATGAAAGAGATGGGGTGGTGTATCTTGCCTTTACCTAGTTACACCAATATGGCACCAATGGTAGAGCATAAAGCATCGATGTGGACATGGAAAGGAGTAATCCAATATAGAAATTGTAGAATTGGTGTGTTAGCAAACTTTAGCTTCTATGTTTCAAATGCATCCTCTTGCACCTTACCCCAGTAGAATGGGTCACCCTTGTAAAAGAGCTCCTCTAGAGGTGCTATGATCTTGGCATAGATATAAATGAACTTCCTGTAGTAGACATAATGGAATAGAAAGGTGTGAATGTCATTCTACATTCAGGGAGTCTAAAGTTGGAGTATGATCACTATTTCTATTAGATCAACAAGTAAACCATCCTTACAGATGATGTGCCTGAGTAGTGTCCCAAATAGAGTTGTGAAGATGCACTTTTTTAGATTCAAAGAGATGTGGAGGTATCTACACCTCTCAAACATGAGGTGCAGATTGTCATAGTGGTATTTTATAAGACCATACATAGTTTAGTCATCAAGATACACTTGGAGGAACTTATGGATAAAGTCCTTAAAATTAGTGATTACTACTTAGAGAATATGGTTGGCACATTATTGATTCTAAAGGGTATCACATTGTAATCAAAATAACCCCATTTAGTTTTAAAGGTTTTTTGGGTATTCTCCTTGATCTATACCTAATGGTATCCCAAAAATCTATTAGTGAAAGTGTAAATTTTGTAGCTTACGACTCCATCTAAGACCTCATCAATGAATGGGGTTGGGAATGAATCATTGATGCAAGTAGTGTTTAACAGCCTATATTCAACACATATCAATATGCACCCATAATTTTTGGTGTTGATGACCATTGGGCTCACCCATTTATATTCTTATATTAGGTAGATGATGTTATCCACTAGCATTTCATCAATATCCATCTTTACCTTAGCGTGAAGATTGGGATTCATTTAATATGGGCCATTATTTATTAGCCTTATGCCATCTACCAGATTGATGCTCATCTTTCCAAGGGAAGGGTAGGTGCCCTTTGTTGGAAATATTGTCATTGATGTCAAAGGTCTAGCATTATTGGTGATAAAGGCCCCATTACATTTAACGTTGTTTGTAATAGATATATCTTGGCTAATGTGAGTTAATATTTATTTAATATTAATGAATATATTTTTGGTTGCATATGAGATAAAAGAAGGGCCCATGGAGAAGTCTTAGAGCCATAGGGTAAAGACAAAAGAAGGATGGGATGCATTTTCTTATGAAGAGTCATCTTGGGGAATTCCAAGAGTCACCAAGTGAAGAAAAAAGAGGAAGGGCACAATTTCTCATGAAGGGACACTTTGAGGAATATGAAAAGTCACCAAGATGAGGAAAAAAGAGGGAAGGACATTTTTGGTCGTGAAGGGTCACCACATGACTTTTCAAAGGCAAAAATATGAAGGGTCATACAAGTTTGGCACCATTTTCCATGAGGATTGAAGGGTCACAAAGGGGGAAGGCCAAAGGTCATTTGGAAAGCTATAAATAAAGGCTTGAGAAGCCATTTGTAATATGAGAGATACAGGTTGATTTGATATTGTAATATATAGCTTAGAATAGCAATTATGAGAGATGAATATGATTTGTATTTGTTATATCTACCTTAGAAGAGCAAAGGTGAGAGAGAGGAAAGAGATGTTGTATTTAACTATCATTTGTTGAGATGGCAACATTGAGAGATAGGTGTGTGGTATACATAAAGGGGTTGGTGCTCCTGTGGGTTGGTGCTCATGAATTGTTGTTGGGTTGGTGCTCTTATGGGTTGGTATTCACAAATTGTTGCTAGGTTGGTGCTTGGTAAAGGGGTTGGTGCTCCTATGGGTTGGTGCTCATGAATTGTTGTTGGGTTGGTGCTCGGTAAAGGGGTTGGTACTCTTGTGGGCTGGTGCTCATGAATTGTTTTTGGGTTGGTACTTGGCAAAGGGGTTGGTGCTCCTATGGGTTGGTGCTCATGAATAGTTGTTGGGTTGGTTCTCAGTAAAGGGGTTGGTGCTCTTGCAAATTGGTGTTTACAAATATTGTTTGGGTTGGTGCTCATTCATATACTTGAGATTGTTCTCTGTGGTTTTTCCCACATTGGGTTTCCATGTTATATCTAGTGTCTCTCTCTATCTTGTGTGGTGTTTATTGTTTGAGTTTTATTGCATATCTAGAATGTTTGTTTGAGTGGAATTTGATTAAGGGAAAGTTTTATAAGATATATGATATACTAATTCACCCCCCCTCTTAGTATATCCTATGCTTAACAATTTGTATCATAGTAGGTTTCTTCAGAAAGGGTTTAACAGCTTGAAGGTAGATCAAGGAAAAACACAATATGTCTAAGTAGCTAAAGAAGGACAATCAAGAGTTGAAATTTGTGGTTGAAGCTCTTAAAGAATAGGTGTGTATATTGGATTCTAAGTTGGCTATAGAAGTAAAAGAAAATAAGATATTTATTCAAGATCTTAAGAATCAGTTAGAGGTTGCAAATTCATGTTTGATATCAAGAGAGGAAGAGTGTAATCAATTGAAGGTTGAGTTAGGTTCTTTAAAGGAAAATCATATGAAGCTTATATTCAAGGTTGAGAAAGATCATGAAATATTAGTCCAAGGAAAGAAGGATGCAGGTTTTGAAGGAAAATTAAAGAAGCCAATCAGGTAGCCCAATGCTTTCAAGTTTTCAAATTCTTTTCATGGCCATTATTTTATTTGTCGTCATGTTGGTCATAGGGAAAGAGACTGTATGAGGAGAAAAAATCAGTCAAAGGGAGATCTCAGTCACAAGAAGATCAAGGAAGAAACAAAGGAGATGTGGGAATCTCCTAAGATTTATTTCTAGGACCCTTTTATGTGGGGTGTCTCTTTTAGGCTTTAAGGAGACACTTTTAAGAAAAATTGAAGCATGGTGGATGCTATTGGGTCTTGGCTATGTTGCATGACAAGAAGGTGAGTTGGAAAATTAATTTGTATATCTTTTGAGGGAATAGATTTTTGAAGAAAATTTTGCATTAGTATTATGGTTTGAGGCTATTAGAATGATTCTTGCATATGCAGTGTTTAAAAGTGTTAAAGTGTTTCAAATTATTATGGTCACAAGAAATTAGAATGTTGAAAAAGAGTTAACAGTTTCAAAAAGAAGGAAAAGAATACTCATGCAGATTTAATCAAGAAGGATCAGAGTTTCAAAGCTCCATTCATCAAGAAGAAGGATCAGAGTTTCAAAGCTCCATTCATTAGGAAGAAGGTTCAGACATGTTCATGGCAGAAGAAACAACCTGAAGGTTCTATGTTGGTGCAAACAACTTTGCATGTAAGAAATAAAGGTCAGTCATAGTTCGTTGATAACAGATGTTTGAGGCATATGACAGGAGATAAGAGTAAAGAAGATCAATGGTGGCATAGTGAAATTCGAAGATAAAACCACTCATAGGATAGCTAGAAAAGGTATTTTAAGTTTGGATATTAGTCTAACTAAGACTAAGAATGTTTTATATGTAAAAGGTCTTAAGCATAATCTATTAAGTGTTAGTCAAATATGTGATCAAGGATACACATTAAAGTTTCATAAAGAAGGTTGTGAGATTAAAAGAAAAGATTCAAATGAGTTGATTGAAGATGCTCAGAAGATAGGAAATAATGTATATGTATTTTCAGATATCTTCTCAAAGGCACGATCAAAGGACACATTCAAAGATCTACGAGAGGAGATGGGAGTAATTTCTATTACTTTCTACCATTGATGTTCAACATTAATTGAGGGGATCTAAGTTTTAGCTCTAGGTAGGCCCTTTGCCGTTGATGTCAATGGGGGAGAGTAATAGGTATAGGTATAGGTGCAAAACAGGGATAGGAAATAGATACAGGTTGCTACAGTAAGGGGGAGTTACTGTATGTTTTTAGATGATGGTATGTGTAGGTGACAAGATGTGGAAATTTTAGGATTGAGGTTACCATCAATGACAAAGGGGGAGATTGTTGGAAATATTATCATTGATGTCAAATGTCTAGCATTATTGGTGATAAAGGCCCCGTTACATTTAATGTTATTTTTAATAGATATATCTTGGCTAATGTGAGTTAATATTTATTTAATATTAACAAATATATTTTTGGTTGCATATGAGACAAAATAAGGGCCCATGGAGAAGTCAAAGAGCCATGGGGTAAAGACAAAAGAAGTATGGGATGCATTTTCCCATGAAGAGTCATCTTGGGGAATTCCAAGAGTCACCATGTCAAGACAAAAGAAGAAGGGCACAATTTCTCATGAAGGGACACTTTGAGGAATACAAAAAGTCACCAAGATAAGGATAAAAGAGGGAATGACGTTTTTGGTCATGAAGGGTCACCACATGACTTTTCAAAGGCAAGAATATGAAGGGTCATATAAGTTTGGCACCATTTTCCATGAGGATTGACGGGTCACAAAGGGGGAAGTTCAAAGGTCATTTGGAAAGCTATAAATAAAGGCTTGAGAATCCATTTGTAATATGAGAGATAGAGGTTGATTTGATATTATAATATCTAGCTTAGAAGAGCAATTGTGAGAGATGAATATGATTTGTATTTGTTATATCTAGCTTAGAAGAGCAAAGGTGAGAGAGAGGAAAGAGATGTTGTATTGAACTATCATTTGTTGAGATAGCAACATTGAGAGATAGGTGTGTGGTATACACAAATGGGTTGGTGTTCTTGTGGGTTGGTGCTCATGAATAGTTGCTAGGTTGGTGCTCAAAAAAGGGGTTGGTGCTCCTATGGGTTGGTACTCATGAATTTTTGTTGGGTTGGTGCTCGGCAAAGGGGTTGGTGCTCATGTGGGTTGGTGCTCACGAATTATTGCTAGGTTGGTGCTCGACAAAGGTTTTGATGCTCCTATGGGTTGGCGCTCTTGCAAGTTGGTGCTTATGAATATTGTTTGGGTTGGTGCTCATTCATATACTTGAGATTGTTCTCTGTGGTTTTTCCCACATTGGGTTTCCACGTAATATGTAGTGTCTCTCTCTATCTTTTGTGGTTTTTATTAATTGAGTTTTATTTCATATCTTGAATGTTTTTTTGAGTGGAATTTGATTAAGGGAAAGTTTTATAAGATATATGATATACTGACTCACCCCCCTCCCAGTATATCCCATGCTTAACACCCTTAATGTACTTGTAGTTATGCAGGAACAAGTCCTAAAATTCCTTTAACAGGTTTACAATTCATGCCATCTCTAACTCAGACTAGTAAGTACTTATAGTGGTGATATTTGTCTCACCCTCTACACTAATGTCCACTTTAGTGGTTTTGAGTGGTGCACGATAGGGCTCATTTCTCTCTTGATGAGAGTCTTCAACTTGCCTTGTCCCCTTTTTTTATTTCAATTCTAAGATGTGTTAGATCTTCATCATCGAGGGTGTTTTCATCCATAAGGTGCAGAAGCTTTTGCCTAACTATTAGAGCCTCTAAATGTGCTCTTTCTAGGTCTCATCATCTTATTTGTTGGAGTCACTATTGATAATTATCTCTCTAAAGAATGTTGGGAGAACTAGTCCCTTTTCCCTAAAGATTTCCTTTAGGCACTCTTCTAATATTATAGTGTCCTCAAAAACTACCTTGTAAATGACTTGTGATGGATCCAATAGCTCTAAATCTTGTGAAGAAAAGGAGGTGTGCACAAACCTCTCTTTGAGCATCTCTTAGTTTATTATCTTATGGCATGTCTCATTTACAATTTACCACACTCACACCCAAGTTTTTAAGGTCCTATAAAAGGTGTGAACCTAAAAGCCTTTTGGAATATTCTCACTATAGATAGTCTAAGTTTATTTGCATAGACGCACATGCATGATTGGGTTGAAATCACTAGCATATATAGGTATGTCTAGGTCCTCATTACTCTTTCTAAACCTAGTGAAAATTGATACCTTCACATCTTGATAGGTTGGAAAGCTAGGTCTTTAAACTACCCACTAGTGAGCATAGTGCTCTTCAAGGTATGCACTAGTGTGTCTATTTGATCTATCTCCTTTGGGATGTAGGATTAAATTTCATGGACATAATTTTATATGGGTTGGCTCCCATCATACTTTATAAGCACTAAAATCTTCCCCTTAGATAAAGTACAATTTTCTCAAATTTTGGGCATAGATAGCCCATTTCTTCTTGGGGTGATCAATCCTAACTAGCCCAGTCCTGGCTAGCCTTGGCCTGGCTGCATGCACTAGGTGATACCTTCAGCTAGTGACCTCATAGACCTCTTTGACCCATAACTTTCAAGCTATCTTAGTTGTACCAGGCATTGATTATCCATCCTCATATTAGAGCATGCCTTGGTCATTAGGGTTGAGATTTTTGGTGCCATGTATCATGATGTTATAGATGTGGTTGATCTCATCCTTGAGATCAACACTTTCTACATATGGAGGCCCTTGATCACTTAAAATAAGGATCGCCACCATTTCCTTGGCATTCTCAAAAGTCATAAAATTCTTCTTAAATAACATGTCTACATTGTTATCATAGCACCATGTCCTTCAAAAGAACACCGAATAGTTGTCTTGTACTACCAACTCGATGACCTCAAAGTTATCTTGGAACTCATCACCCATGATATCTACAATGGTACCCTTTAAGATCCTAATTATTTATGCTCAGGTTTTTTTATCCATGAACAACATGTAAGGTGAAGTACTTAAGGGTGGATACCCCATATTATCCCAACTGGGTTTGGTTAGGATATTGACCTTAGTGCCTCTATTAACTAATAATTTACAAACCAACCATCCATAATGGCATCTATCAATAATTCTTGGTCATACTTAGTGTTTTGAGTATGCCTTAATTCATGCACCCACTCCATATGTGACATTGTAACTTCTATCACTTGATATTTAGCCTCTTGCACTAGTTATTTCCCTACATGCTTTAAAATCAAGTCTTTTAGTAGTGACTACACCTCTTTAGTTTGTAGAAGGTGTAAGATCTTTGTCAACTCCTATACTTTAGCCTCTTAGTGATCTTGTTTCTTTTGTAAAGTGATGGCCTATGCCTCTAAATATTTGGCCAATTGAAGTTCACCTTGTAAGTTTTGTATCATGCTCATGGATTACTATAGGATGTCCTTCTACCATGTAGGGTTAGGATATGGTGAAAATTTTAGCTCTATCCATGTTACACACTTAGTATGACTTAATTTTCCATACTCAAAGTGTAGATCTTGGTTTGGTGTAGTGGTGAACCCACTCCTTATTGTGGCCTACACCTTGGGTGGATCCTTACAAGGATGTTATGTCTTACGGGCCCACTTTTCCTCTCTAGACTTATGCCTAACCATTTTTACACCTTTATCTATGCTAGGCTAAACTTGAGTTATCTTTATATATAGGTCTAGGCATTCTTCAACTACATGCAGTCCTCAACAATACCTACATGTTGGGTTTGTGGGGCAGTCACATTGATAATGCTCAGTTGGCCCACACTTGTAGCATGAGCATGGTGGGAATCTTCCTCCATCACATCCTCCTCCTCGCTTGTGTGCACCTTACTGGTTCTCATACCCCATATTATTCTATCCATAGCCTTCATTAACTTTAATTTCTTGATCACCACCTAATGTCATCTCCTACCTCATGCCTCTTTCCATATTTTGATGCATCTCATTGATGACTCAATATTATGCTATTGAATGTGTATAAGCATCACACATTTTACATTAAATGGTGGTGTTTACTTGACTAACACACTACCATAGAGGATAGTTTTGAGAGTCATGCAGCCTATGACAAAATTCATAGTTGAGAAGTAGGGTACAAACATTTCTTTATAGGAAATTATTCTTATTATTCCCCTCCATCTCATAATTGGTGCACCATAACCCACTACAAGTGTCATGTGATGAACTAGTAGTCAGCTTCTAGAGTTAAGAGACCATTGATTTGATGTATGCCTCCATGAATGGGTTGATCATGGTATTAGCACTACCTGATGCCTTAGCTAGAGCACAACTTCAATCACTTCATGGGTGTCCATCAAGGTCTTCATGGATAGTATTCTTCTAAATGGTACTAACAAGCCTCCAAAAAGCCATTGTATGTGATGGGAGGGGTAAATGTCATATGGGAGCTTAGAGAGAATATTTTTAAATTATGTCATAAAGGCACATACTCTCAGATAACCCTTGGATAATTTCATTAAGTTCCATGATGCTCTGCTACTCAAATTTAGGGATATCAAACTCTTTCAAGAAGTCTTCCTTCATCACATTGTTTTCAACCATATCCTAGTTCATATCAAAATTTCAATACTAAGTATGGGCACAATCTAATAAGGTGGTCACAAACTAGGTTGCCTTATTCTTAGATTGAGTGATTCCCCAAGTGTGTTATTAAAACTCACACTTCAACACATTCTCTTGGGCATTCTCTACATCATGATACTTTGGAAAGTGCATCACCATCTTGTAGTAGACTTTCAGAGGGGGTGGTACTAGGTTCTGAGGTGCTTGTCCTCATTATGTCTATTTTGGAGGAGACCCTCTAGTGACTATGATTGTGGGTTAGGGCATTGATCTTAACATAGTTAGTTGTGTTATCAAACTCATCAGTGTAATATTTCTCACTTGTGGCACCATGCCACTCCCAATGGGATGTTGTGTAGTCAACATTGCTAACATTATCTAAATGGGATTACTTGCACCTATGTTAATGGTTCCTAGATTGACACTTATTAAATTTTTCATATCCTCACTTTGTTCCTAATAGGGAACCACTTGCTTAATCATAAATTCTTAATCCAAATCTTGAATCTTATCAAAGTCAACATTGATAACAAGTTTAGTCACCATTCTTCTATCTTCTAATGGGGAATCTAGTACATGATCTTACACTTCAAGTTCAAAGGGAGTAGGTGCTTTTGACACATTCTAAAGTTCTACCTCTTTTAGCAAATCACTATATCCTACACCCAACTACTAAGTTTGGTCTCCTAATCCTTCCTTTCTCTCTCTTCATTCTATTATAATTTAAGGTATCCTTCCCCATGTTCTTCTTGCTCACTACGGGTCCTCTTGACACTTCTAGGTTCCCTATCCTCCATCAACATACACCTTTACTTACTATAATTTATCTTTCAAATATCTTAGGCATTAGGTTGATATTCCTCCTCCATCTCACCTTACCTACACTTCCCCTCCTCACCTTTTGTACTTGCTCATATGTGCAAGGACTTTTGCCTTCCATTCTTATAGTTTTTATACCATAATCCACTAGAAGATTCTTCAGTTTGATGTTGATCCATCTTATGAATGTGCCCCTTGGTTCACGAAGAAACTTGTACTCTACTTGTTTAGGTCATGAGAAGGTTAAAACTACAAACTCTAACATGTATCTATTTAATGCACCACTCCATCACTTGTCCACAACATGCATCCAAACATCATCTAGACTCTCTAACCTCTCTACATGCTCTACAATCCACTCAATGCAATGGTCATAGCTTTGATTTATATTGGTATTTTAAGCAACCAACCACTAATACACATGCTCAGGTAGCTTGAAAAATAACACCTCATATAGAGCATCATATAGGTTAGCTTGCACCCATTTTCTTGGCTCTTGTCCTTTTCATGTGGGATGCTTCTACGTGAAACTATCTTCCACTTACTCTAGCCAATGTTAAATTTTCTAGATTGATATTTATATAATCACTCTATTACACCATTATAACAACAAAATTCAACATGGGTCACAATAATAGAACTAAAATATTGTGAAAAAGTTCTCAAGGTTGGATTTTGCACTTAGTCATGCATTTAGCTATCAAACCAAGTTGGTCCTATACTTGGTATAAATAAGCACAAGCATAACAAGATATATTATACACCATTTAATCACACTATGACACTGGCATCAATTTCACATAAGGTACAATCTTTATGCAATCACCTGAAGTGAAAAAGTAAAGGTATCAAGCCCACGTTGGGATAATTAGAACTTGGATTTCAATAGGATTTAAGGATTGGAAAGAGAGGTTTAGGTGGCCTTCTAATACTATGTCATTCATGAGAATTTCATTAGGTGAAATATTTCTTGATTACATAATTCCAAAGGTACAAATTCATAACTGGCTAGGTAAGAATCATGGTGGTTTAAGATGAGGGAATGGCTAATATAGGGTCATTTTATGACTTGGAAAGTTATAAGGACAACTTAGGTTCAATTTATCATATTAAGGGTATCACTTTAGGCATGGGTTTTAGGTCCTTGGTGTAACCAGATTCCAACCCTTAGTTACTTTATAGGTGAGTTGAGGTTGTTATATGGTATAAGGATGTCATTAGTGACCAAGGATGAACCTCCATTTCACAATACATTCAATTAAATAACTAAAATATTACTCAAATGAAACTAAATTATAAACATAACTTTATGCAAAATAAAGTAATAATTAACACATCATTTCTCCAACTACATTCATCATTACTTCACAGTTCATTATATAGAGTTCAAGTATAAAATAGAGTCTATGTTATTTCTTAATATTACTTATGCCTAATGACTCATATGTGAGTTTGGGATATGCATTCAAATGTCTAAACTATCATATGTATAATAATAAATATTAATGGTTTTCTCTCTATTTTATCAGAGCTTCACTTCCTTGGTCACTTCCCTCTAATATTCAAATGTGAGTCTTCTTTTATATATGATTGGACATTTTTTGCTAGGTTGGATGGGAACATGCTAAGATCTAAGGTGTTGCATGGGGTCACTATCCTATTGGCTCTATTATAGTACCCAACTTAGATGAGCACATGCCAAATGATGAGTTAGCATTGGGGATCACTTTCCCCACATGCTTCACTACTTTGACATTTTCACCCCTCAAGCTACCACATATAATTCCTTGTAGAGATGTCCTTTTGAAGTTGGCACCACACAACTGATTACCAAATGGCATGAGATCCATGAGAGTTCTACCATTTGGTACCAAAAGGTACAAAAAGGAACAACCTGTCCAAAGATTGCCTCATGCTAAGATATGACAAGTTAGTACATTCCATGTAATGGTATAAAAGGGGGACTAACAAAGGATGCTATATCTTTTAAAAATTAATATTTACCTAAATAGTCTATTATTGACTATAATACTCCTTTGTTAATACAAGTTCAAATTAAGATTAAAACAAAGGGTTTTCATCGATAGTGGTTTAGGGTTGAATACTTGGAACCTTACATTATTACATACGATGGGTATTAACATGTATTCTCTTCAAAATACATATAATAAAATGAAAGGATTTGATGATGTGCCTTATCAAGCCTTGGGTTCTATCACTTTGGATATCAAGGTAGTAATCAAACTATTATCTACTTAGTTTTCAGTAATCTGTGATCCTTTAAACTATAATTTACTATTGGGTAGGCTATGGATTCTGGCAATGGAATTTTTACCTTATAATTTACATTCATGTAAAAAAATTATACATGATGGATACTTATATACATTCTCTATCGATAATAATCCATTCAAATATTGTAAAATTATATAACCTACTAATACTAATTAATCACAGTTACAAGCACCTATATATACTATATTGCCACTACTAGAGATCATAATTATATAAAAAATATATACATATGAGGTTGGTAAATCTAGAAAAAAAATCTAAATTTTGTAATCTAAAGACATTTTAGAAACATAAATAAGGATATATTTCATATAACAACATTAATAAATGGATTCAATGGTCATGTGCAAAGTTTTATTGTTGAGACCACATTACCACTACAAGTTGGTCCTGCACATGTGGCCACCAAGTTCATAATAGTACCTAGAGTAGGAGTTTCTGATATGGTATTGGGGCATCCTTAGATTCAAAACATTCATGTAGTTATTTCTATAATACACAAATTTTTGAAATATATTTTTGATAATGAAGTTATCATAGTTCATGGTATTTCATATGAATATCCCCACCAACCAAAGTTTATTGTTCCTACATAACAGATTGTAGTTAAACAACCTTAAAAGCTTCAACATACTTAGGAAATTAAAAATCAGTTTGTTAACTTTCCAAGGACGCCTATCCTAGGAAAACCACTCAATTAGTGATTTGTGATAGACTCTAGAAATCCACTCTCTACACAAACACATCCTAGATTGGTATTACAAGGCATATAGAGTGTTCCAAAAAGAACACCAAAATAGAGCTGGTACACTTCATAATGAGTATGGAAGAGTCGTATAGCTCATCATGATAAATAAAATATGTAGAATACTACATATTATCACAATGATAGTGGAACTTATGATATAGATTCATATAAATTTTTAGATTTTGAGTTGACATTAGTTCCTTCACAATGGCATGATACTTTACATTCACTAGAGGTCATCATTCATATGATGGATAAAAGACTTATTGATTGTGAGACTCTTTTGGGATTCATCAATTAGTATGTTCCTTTTCATTTTTATATATGCAAAAAATAATAATAAAATATAAAATTCCATAAAATTTTAAAAACTAGGACCTATTCATGCTTGTTTATTTCATTTACATCAATTAATTTTGTGCTCAATATATGTTTTACTTTTATATATATTATTTTCTATCAAATACAATTCATAAGTATACTTGAGTAAGTTGTAGAACATGAAACTTATCTTTTCCATATGCAGTTGCACATGGTGATATTTTCTCAAACCTAAAAGATTTACATAGATAAAACTAATCTAACCAAGTCAATAACACACTATTCTCTTGTCTTATCCAATTAGACTTGTCATAGTAAACACTAGCTATAATTTTTTAGATTCAAACTAATCATAGGCCTTCTACAACTTATTTATATTTGATAAATTTACCTTAGGGCATCTTTTCACATAGGTTTTATCATTTTTTTACTATCCCTATGATTTATACTTAAATTCAATACATTGCATAAAATATATTATTATTGCTCACTTAATTTCACATTGTTAGATTACTGGATACTTTATTTATTGAATATCATGATTTTACAATTTTATTATGTAGATAAACTTCACTTATTCATGCATGATTTTTGTGTTTGCTTTCTTGTTTCATGTCTTGTGTGTATTTGACTTATTTATATTGTGGACATTTGAATATGTCCTTATTTATGGATCTAATAATTATAGTGTAATTATATGTGTGCAAGTAGAATTTTAACATGTCCCTAGTATGTGTCCCATTGGTCTTCTTATGTGTTTGTGTGTACTCTTTGTGTGTGTGTGTGTGTGTGTGATGACCATGATTATTTTCTTATCATTTTTTTTATGTTGTGATAGAAATAATGCATATTCCCATATTTTTTATGTCATCATGAATATCATCAATCCTCCCTAAGTATATTTATATCATTTTTAAATTCTCAATATATGATGATTGTTTACTACGTGCTTAATTTATAAAAATCTATCTTGACATGAAACTATGTATGAATGGTTCTACATGCATCTTACATTAATATTTTATTATTTTATCTTTGATGATGCCGTACCCTCCAATGTTAACATTATTACTCTAAATTCCAATATTTTATATAACATCATTCACATAACTCTCTTCTTTTGAGTGAAGTTATTATTTAGAATTCATAATTCACCTCAAAAGAGGGGGAATACACAATGGCTTATCTTGCAGACTAAGATGAAACAATTCATTGCACATGTAGGAAAATACATTTTTTTCTTAATTGATCACATATCATACTCATATTTTTCTCAAAATATAGTTTCAGACCATAGTGCTTAATTTAGACAATGGTATAGGCTGACCATGTCCAAAAAAATGTGTTATCATCCCAATAACCATAATTATTTTCCATAATTTATTAGATTCATAATCAGTTACAAGGAAGTTTTTAAAATGTATCTAGAAATATTTCAAATGAATACTCAAGTTTTTCTCAAATTTTTATTAGATTGGGGACATCATGTGCAGAATGTGTTCTCAGTATCATATAAGTTTTTTATTCAAAAATCACTTCATATTACTTAGTTCCAAATTATATATACCTATATATTATATTTTATGAATGTGCACAACACATGACCACCTCCTCACTATGTTTTTCACTAGTTTTGTGCCATTTTTCACCTAAACTATAATCTTATTATGTTTATAGTAGTTGATTCACATTTTAACACCTTTTTTACACTAGAATTATCTATTGGAAGTAAAATAAGGATTTAAAACCACTCTAATACCTTTTAGTAACCCAAGTTGTACCCCTTTGAAGGAGATTATTCAATTCTACTTCAAACTTGGACTAACATGGAATTAGCCTAAAGGTTGTGGGTTACCCATAGTTAGACCAAAACTCTAGATTATGGGGTTATATCCCTTGATATATCAACTCAAAATATGTTTATATGACCTAATAATGTTGGGATAAAAAGAGTTAGGATGAGAACTTCAAAGGAAAACCTACACTAAGGGTGGTGATGCACCAATGTTTATTTATCCTCTCTTAATTTACCTAGAACACACTTTATGAATCCAATGAAAGAAAAGTAGCTAACTAGGATTATTAACATAGTAATAAACATGAATATTTAATATAGAGGTTAGGTGGGATGGTCTATAGCTTAAAGGAAAAAGAATTAAGGTCTACATGAAACACTACCAATCAACTCACTCTTTAACATAATTACCACCTATCAACACTTCATATGACCTACATAGAATGAGAATTTAACTCTAGGTGAAAGAGAGGACCTAAAAAAGAAGATAAAATTCATAATTTTCTACAAATCAAAAATAAAAACACACATTAATTCTAATAAAGAAATCTATAAGAGACTTTTATCTATTGATTTCAAGTTGTAAGATACAATTTTGGCATAGCTTTTCCATACTCATCCAAGGGATGAAAACAAAAGACTAAATACCTAAATATATAGAGTTATACACAAGAAAGAGAGAGGAATATAATCATATAATAGGTCATGAATAGGCCATGGTGAACATACAATAGTTACAATAGTCTCCCTTATCTCTTATGCATTGCTTGAGTAGATAGGTGCCTTGAATGAGATATTTGGAGTGTTGATGTCTAAATTTAGAAAAATTTGACCCATGAAGAGTCCATTCACACCACCTTTATCAAATTTCATCTCCATTCATTAGTTACCAACATTGGTAGATGTTTAATTAGGCCTTTTTGATGAGGTATTAAGTGTCTTCCCACACTTGTAGATTGATCTTGATGAAGAAACCACCCAAATCCTTCATAATTCTCATCAATATGGGGTATAATCATCTCAAGGTGAAGTTTAAATTGTCATAAGGTGGCTCATTAACTCCATTATGATTAGATATGCACATTAACATTTTAATTTTGTTGGTCAAATAGGCCTTATGAGCTAATAGTCTAGTCTTCTATCCATCCACTATTTAGATGATGATGATAGTTGAAAAAGATGTTCAAGCTATTTGAGTAGGCTTGAAACACACATAAACTAACCTTAAAAATCAATATATAGACCCTTAAAACATATCACAATTTAAAACCTTCCCCTTTTGTATGATTAGGCTATCTTAACTAGCCTTGTAGACTAGATGATTGGTGAAGGTTGGTGTTGTCATTTGAAGTGTGCACCTATGGATGCTCGGTAGTGTGGGAAAAATTTATGGTAGGGTGCTAGGAAAAAAGTTCCTATGTATGGGGTGGGATGATTTAGTGTTAGGTGTGGAAGTGTTATCATGTATCTTTACACATGAGCATCAATTATCTCATTGTAATGATAGAAATATCCCCAAGGTGTGAAACCCTTGCACTCTTTAAGATGAGTCTCTGGAGTAGGATGGATTCCTTGTATTCTATGTGCACCTAGTTTAATACTAGTGAATATACCTAAATAGTAGAAAGGAAACCTACCACTAGTCTAAACCTAATAACTTCAAGGAAAAGGGAGGGAGAAGGTAAGAGAAAACTAGGAAGTAAAAAGGCAATGCACCTAGAATAGAGCTAGCACTCTTACTAATGTAAACATAATGCACACACTTGAGAGCAAGAAAAATATTACATAGTTTATAAAAAGTTACCCTAATTGCATTTGAACTTCTCATAGAGGCATAATAACATAGTGATATGATGAAAGAGATGAAAAATAGTCCATAGACAATGTAATATAGACCCAAGTATGCATAGAATGCAACCAAGTGAGATCTAAGTTCAATGAGGAGGTATATGGAATGAATGATTAAAGAGAGTGGAGAAAATTATCCACAAATAGGAATCAACAAACAAAAATATCATGAATATCATCATAATAATGAAAAGAGGTGAACTTAATTCTCATTAGCATACAAGGATTTATCCAATACAAGTGCCCATGGAGGGAAAATTTCTATAGTGTGAGTCTACTAAAAATGTGTTGACCCTTTTTACAATGGAATAAGAGGATTTTATAGAAGATAAAGCTAGTTTTATAATAAATTTTCCACTTGGGTGATGGATGAAACATTTAATTCTTTTGCAGTACCATGGCCATGCTTATATCAGATGATTAGATATAGTTGGTAGTAGGATCATTTTTTGGCACATGTGCATGGGGAATCAAAATATTTCCTAATAGTTTCAAAAGGTGGGATGTACTTCAAATATTGATGACAAGTAGTTTTTATAATATTTAATTCTGATAGCACCTCGAGTTTAAGTCAACTACCTCCAATGGTCTTCATTAACTCTACCAATCTCCTAACACATGGCACTTTGACAGACTCTTTGGGAAGCTCTTCAAATTGATGGATAAGAGTGGTGTAGGTGTGACATGTGGATGGATACTACTTTCCCTGAGAAGGCTATGAAAATCCTTATTTTGGTCAAGTGTGAGGCCGCCCTATGGTGCTTTTAGAAGAAGGTTATCCATTGTGAAATAGAAAGGCATAGAAGTAAAATCCTAAACATGGGTGAAAAACTATATTTGATGGGTGAAAAAAGTATCTTGAGGTAAAGCATGTCTAAGGTGAAGGTTATAATCATGTTAGAGTATCTTGTAACTAATTTGTATGACATTATTTACTTAACCATTTTGAGACATAGGGCCCATAATCTAAAGCTTATGTGCATTTTACCTTGTGTACCACCTATTTATTCATAAGGTTATGTGTTAATGTATTTAAGCTATCACAAATCATTATTTCCTTACTATGTATGTTTGCATTTCAATTATTGGCTTGGGCATAGATGAGGATCACATATGTTTCTTCTCCTTGATATGTTAGGGTATTTGTATTTGCATTGATATTATTTAGGGGTTTGGGAGGCCTTACACTAACTGAGGGGTGAATTATAAAATCAACACTTGTGGTGACCTTTGTGGGCTTCTTGCCTACTAAAAAGGAACCTAGTAGCCTTTGAGTGGTCCATTGGGCATAACTTTTTTAGAACTTTCAATCCTTTATCCTATGGTTGTGATGATTATGTGCATCTAGATTCTTAAAATGAATTGAGATTCAGCTGACAAGATAAGAAATGTACCAAAGGCACTTAAAATAAAATTATTAAGCTAAGAAAACACTACACACAAGTACTTAGAGTAAAACTAATCTAAAATAAGGGCATGGGAGGTGGCCCTTTAGAAAAATTAAAAACATCTACTCTATCTATTTAATGAGATATACAAGATTTAATGGAGATAGTGTTTGAGATGAATCCCATTAATTGGGTTTGAAATATATTATCCATTAATTATAGTAAGATAAAAGGTGTTGGATGCTTCACAACTGATGATCATATATGGACCACTCCATATTGAATCAAACTTGGTGGGCCTTCTGTATTTCGCTCTATCAACATCTCATTTGAGAACTAAGTCCACTTTTTGGAAACTTTTGGTGCTAGATTTTATGTCAAAAATCCTCTTAAATGCACTTATTAGAGATCCATGGTGTGTAAAAATTGCACTCTAGTTTCTTTGAGTTCCATGTGTTCTACCATTTTTCTTCAATGAGATCACTCTCGAACAAAACCAACTAGTGTGTAAGTTCTAATGAAGGCAACTCAAGGTATGTTGGTAATCTAGCTTCCCTTCCATAGACCAGCATGAAGGGAAAATTTATAAACACTCTCTTGGGCATGATCTGATAATATAAAAGCATGGTTTTGAGCTTAGTGTGCCAATCTCATTGCTTATCTTCTAAATTCCTCTTTATGATACAAATCAAGTTCTTGTTTGTGGATTTAGCTAGACCATTGCCTTAAGGGTAATAGTTTGATGAGATGCTCAAGTAGATGTTGTGCATGATGGACCATTTTTTTTATCTTGGTCTCAAGGAAAGTTGGCACATTATTAGAGATAATGGTGGTTAGAACATTGAATCTCATTACAATGCCCTTTTACAAGTTAAGGATGAATGTCTCATTAGCCTCTTTTAGCACAATTACCTATATCCATCTTGTAAAATATTTCTAAATATAAGGATCTACTTATTCCCATCACTTGATGGTGGGATAATCATGTATATTAAATCTAGGGCCCACTATGCAAAACATTAATCAGCTTGAATCAGGCATAGTGGTAAGACTACATGCCTTTGTTTACCTATGAATAAGGCACACTTCTTGTAATTTGGCACATGTGCATATGCATATTTAAACAAAGTTGGACAAAAATAACCAGGTCACATGATCTTCAAAAAAATGGTCTTAGGTGAATAATGGCCTTCTAAAAGGCCATCATGGAGTTATTTAAGTATTATACCTACTTGTTTTGGCTTTATACACCTTAAGAGGACCCCATTGAGATCCTTCTATAAATATGCACCTCCTACTAGCACATAAGGAATTGATTACAAATAGAAATTTCTACACTTGGCTTTGTCAAGACTGGGTAGATATACAATATGCTAAAGGAAGGTCTTCATTTCCTATGCCTAATTGGTAATATCTTCTTCATCTATGTGCTCTTCATATTGCGATACTAAGACAATGCTATCTTTTGACCTTACTACTTCCACCAATTGCTCACATAGTCCTTTTCCTTAAACTATCTTGGTGACTTGGATGTCTATGTCATACTCCATAACTATAGTGATCTAACCAACCCTTTTCTCACCAATGCCCCTATTGAGCGATAATTCTTTGGTGCCTATATACATGACCATGAGCTGGAATTTATTATTGGAAAGCATGTGCTTAAATTTCTTTATCACCCTTACGATTGTGAGTCTATGATTCTCTATGAAGATATAACATAACTCATAATCCTTCAACACTTAGCTAAAGAAGGTGATTGGTTTCTCTATATGTTCTTTGTTTTGTTGCATTAGGGTGGCTAAGATGCCTTCAACTTCATCAAATGTATAAAGGATGAAATCCTTACTATAATATAGGTTAATCAAGGTGGGAGCTTACATGATGGCATGTTTGATGTCCTTGAAACTATATTTTCTTTCATACATCTAAATAAATATATCATTCTTTTTTAACATCATAGTGAGGGGCTTGACCATGATAGTAAAACTAGGCACAAACCTTCTTACAAAGTTGATTCTCCCCAAGAAACTCTATAGATTATTCTTGTGGCTTAAAAGGGGAAGGGATAAGATAGACTTGACTTGTTCTTGATCAATTAGAATTCCCTCTTTATAAATAATGTTCCTGAGTAGGGTGCCCTCATGAACTACAAAGATGCACTTGCTAGGGTTCAAAAATATTTTGAACTCATGGCACCTTTGGAAGACTTGATCTAGGTAGCCAAAATGATCCTCTATGCATTTTGAGAAAATAATTATGTCATCAAGCTAGATCAAGATGATCTTATTGATGAGATATTTGAATTCCATATCTATGTATCTTTGAAAGGTTATGGCTACATTCATTAAGTCAAATGGCATGCGCTAGTATGTAAAGGTTCCCCACTTAATGGTAAACATGGTTTTATACTGATCACACTCTTGTACTTGGATCTAGTTATAACTTGAATAATCATATAGCAATGAAAATATTTCCATACCCATGACCATTTTCAATATTTTATCCATGGTTGAAATAGGATAATGATCTTTAAGGGAAGCTTTATTTAGGTCCCTAAAGTCCATATAAAGACATATCTCCCCATTCTTGTTTTGCACTGGTACCAAGTTGGTGACCCATGAGGAGTGATTGATTCGAAGTATTATACTATCCTTAATGATTTTGAATATGTCCTTGAACATCAATGGTTCTAGTTTTTTATTAATGGGTATTTATCTTTAGCACATGAGCTATGTGCTAAGGTCTAGATCAATTATATGTTGTGCAATACCTAGATCAAAACCTCTAAGATCTTTGTAGCTCCATATAAATATGTCATCATATCTCTTGATAAGTTAAATGAATATTTTGATTTTTGGTAAAGAGTAAACCTTACTAGCTTTAATATCTTTTCCTTTTAAAATAGTTACAGGCACAAAGATCTCTTCCTTGGCTGTCATGTTGTGCCTTTCTCCTCTAAATTGTTCATTAGAATGAAAGATACTTTCTAGGGTGACTAGTACATTTGGAAATTTATTCCCCTTTAGTTGGATGACCCATTCCTCATATTGGTTTTTTAGCTACACCTATTTCATGGAACAAAACTCTACTTTATATTGAATTAAATTGATGATTTTCTCATCACTTTTGAACACTTACCAATTTTCTGTGTTGTCGGGGATTATTGATCTGACCACTATCTTGATAAGCTATTTATACTCTTTCATTATGTCACATAGAATGTCATATTTTGCACCTATGATTACCATCCTATCCACATCAAAATTATACACTCTTGGTATGGATTTTGATGTTGAAAGCATCAAAACCTTCTATCATATCCCATAATCTATGTTTATATGCTTTCATCAAGCCATTTCTAGTCATTCTCTATGCTCTAACCTATTTAACAACTAGCTCACAATCACCTATAAATTCTAGTGCCTTGATTCCTTTCTTCTACATAATTTGAAGGCCTTGAATTATCACCTCATACTTGGTAGCAATGTTCATGCAATAAAATTGTAGTCTAAAGGCATGGTATTATTTTTCATTTTAGGGCAAGACCAACATGACACCAGATCTTATGTCATTCTTACTTTAAGAACCATCAAAGTATAACTACCATATAATTTCAAGATCCATACATGCCTTTATGAGCATACGTAGGATGGCATTTTCCTCCAAGATGTAAAATATACCTAGTCCTATCTCTATGTTACCATATGGATCACACTCAAAGAATTCATTTGCCCATTCATCTAGTAGATCATCTAGGGTTTCTTCTAATGGTGTTTCATCCTCATGGATAATTGGATCCTCCTCTTGGTCAAACATTGCATAATTTTGCTTAACATGGTTGAGAGTGTATGGATCAATATGACACTTGAAGATAGGTTCTACCTTGATGGTCACTTTTATCCCATATCTAGTTCTTAATAACATATGTGACCAATCTAAAGACAAATATCTACCCATTTTTTCCATGAAGTCTTGAGAGAGATAGATGTAAAAGTAGGGAGGTAAGTCAATGACAACAATGTCTTGTGTAATATAAGGGATTGGGCATGCATGTAATGTTAGATTTAAATCCTTGATCACACATACAACTTTGACTATTATGCCATCAATTTGGACCACTCCTTTTGAGATTTGGGTATACATAATTATGAATGTGTCCATAATCTTCTTTGACATTACTAAGTTTCTTACATCAAAGTAAATCATACAATTGTGTACTAGGTGTTGGCCGATGATCAAAGATAAATAGAATGGGGGTGGCTTATTGTTGATGTTACATACTTGCACTTCATCTTTTGGTTGGCAAAAACTTGTAGAAGTGGTAGGCACCATTTTAGGGGCATGACACTCTTGAAATCCTTTTAGCACATCTTGTAATAAATTTTATTGAGATGGAATTATAAGCACATCCTATATTATGACATTGACACTCATCTTATTCATTTTCTCCACTATATTGAAAGGAACTTGAGATCCCCTAGGTTTTAACTTTGGAGTAATAGTTTATCCTAGTCTTGGTGTATTGATTTGAGGTGGTCCTTCCTCTTGCATATCTTTCTTTAGGTGCAAGGCTTGCATGGGTACCTTGTCTTGCATGCCTACATGGGTAACCTATGATATTAATTATGTGGGCACTAAAGTAGGTGTGGCCTCTTCTATAGATATTTTTTTAACCTTGTGTTGAAAGAAACTAGATTGTTTATTCCACTAAGTGCAGTACTTTGGTTTATATAGACAAAATCCTCCTCTTTCCAGTTGACAAAGGTAGACCCATCCTATGGTTTAGTTGGCACCTAGGATTTTCCCACTTGTGGAGCTACATTGATTATTCCTACAAATAAGGCATGATTTTCACCATAAGCACCTATTTTATAACTCCATTCATGCATGTAACCTAATCATGTTACTAGTTTTATGGGAAACACCATTCAAAATCCTATGCTAAATTGTTCTATACTGGACCAAGATCCCTAGAGGTACTAGTAGAATTTGCTTTTAGTACATAAGGCACTTTTTTATATATGAGCTTATTTTTTAATTGTGTGCTACCTTGGTAGGGAGTTCTATCTGACTAGTATTATTGAGTGAATGGTTGATGTCTAGGGTACTATGCTTGTTGTCTTTTAAGGTCAACCAGATCATTCTTAAAACTTTGAAAAAACATTTTCACTTCATATAGTTCATTATAAGGGGCATATTCTAAAGTAGGTGGGCTCATTATAGTAGGGATAGACACTAGCATGGGTTGCATAGTTACTGAACTAGGTAGAGTCTCTATGAATATAGGCATAGGGGGTCTAGGATCAATCTTTCCTACTTGGATTAATAAATTCTTGACACACACAACTAATTCATAGGCATTAAGGAGAACCCTACCTCCCATAGATTGAATCATCACTACTATATCTTTATTAAGATATTTTAGGAAATACAAGAATGTAGTGTTAGGAGATGGCTTACACAATGCAAGGATTCTATCCTAGACCTTTTAGAACTTAAAGTTGAATTTGACTATAATTTTGGGTGGTACTCACTTTATAGTCATGAGCTAATCTATCAAGGATAGGTGATCACTTTGGTCCTTGAATTGATTGCATAATTTTAGACCGAGATTATCTTAGTTATGAATGAAATTTAGTTACAATCCTTAGTACCATTTAAGATCTTTTAATTTTAAGGAATAATATAGTAACCTAACTACAATGTTGTCCTGGGTGACATGGTGCACTTGAAAAATATTTAAAATGTCTTGGATATGTTTTATAAGGGAGATTGAATTCTCACCCATGAAATAGGATAGGATCTTGAGAGTAGACATCATAATGACATAATGCTATGATAAGACTAAAATATTACCTCTATTAAAGGGCATAAACACCTAATTCCTTGCCACAACCATGAATGTGATAGGTAATAGGCCTCTCTTAGAATACAACCTTCTGAATGGTAGTGTAGACTGGGGTCTAGATGGATATTGACTTACACCATGCCTTCTGATAGGGGATGAAGATTCTCTAACTCTCCTTCTAGATGGCATTAGAATCTTAGTGAAATATAAATTAACACCTCTTATATATGATCTTGTTTCTCTTAGCATGTAAATAAGGGATTGGTCTTTGCAAATCAGAGGTGTTTAGAGTCACCAGGTGCTCTTGTTTAGTTTTTTCTATAATTGATGGATAAATAAAGCACCAATTATTTTGATTATTTAATTTGGTCCCACCAAGCATGCTATAAACTATTGTCATTCAAAATTTGCACCTATGGATGCTCAACAATATGGGGAAGATTTGCAGTGGGGTGCTAGGTGTAGAGGTCATACACATAGTGTAGGAGGATTCAGCATTGGGCATGAAATTATTATCATGCATCTACACATGTGAGCATCTATTTTCTTTCCATAATGATGGAAACATCCCCAAAGCATAAGACCCTTATGTTCCTTGGGATGAGTCTCTAGAGTAGGCTAGATTCCTTCTATTCTATTTGCACCTCATTTAAGACCAATTCATAGACCTAAAGAGTATAAAGGTAACCTAACACTAGTCTAAACTTAATAACTTCAAGTAAAAGGGAGGGAAAAGGTAAGAGAGTGTTTGTAAGTAAAAAGGTAATGTCCTTAGAATAAAGTGAGTTCTCTTACTATCGTAAACATAATACATGCACTTGAGAACAAGACAATATCACATAGTTTTCACCAAGTTACCCTAATTGCATGAGTACTTCACACAAAGGCATGGGAACACAATGCTATGATGAGAGGGATGAAAAATAGTCTATAGATAGTGTCAATAGACCTAAGTGCACACAAAATGTGACCAAGAAGTGAGATTTGAGTTGAATGAGGAGATGTAAGGAATGAATGATTAAAGATAATGGAAAACATTACCCATAAATAAGAATAAACAAACACAAATATCATGTAGATCATTAGAATAAAAAAAGAGGTGAACTTAATTCTCATTAGCATGCAAGGATTTAGCTAATATAAGTGCTCATGGAGGATACTTTTTTGTATCATGAGGCTACTAAAAATGTGTAGACCCTTTGTTGAGTTGTGCAGCTAAAAGCTTCACTAATGAGCTAATCTAGAGGTTGCTGATTTAAACAGTAATCGACATCAGTCAGAACCAACCGACATTAGTTAGGGGTCAATTAGCATCAGTTAGCATTGATTAGAACCAATTGATATTAGTTAGGGGTTGATCGACATTGGTCATCTTTAGACTGACACTGACTTCTATGCGTTTCCTAAATTAGAATTGCTATTTTTAGGAGAACAATTAGTTTGCATGTAAAGACTAAAATTAGTCTTGAGTCTATTTTTCTAATTATTGTTTGCTTTCAATTATATTTAACAGACCCATGGGGTAGTATTGTAATTTTTGCAAGATCAAGTTGATCTACAAGGGAGCAAGATCAAGAAGATATGTAGGAAGCAAGATTAGGAAGATCTGCAAGGAGCAAGATCAAGAAGATCTGCAAGACACAATTTAGTAATTGAGTTGGTTGTAATTGATAGAGAGAGAGAGAGAACTCTTGAGGGAGAATTAATGTACATCTGAGAGGTGGGAGGAGAGAGAGATTTCTTCATTGTATTTCTTTTTGGAAGAGTTTAATACAAGATTGGTTGTTTTTTGTATCTCTTATTCTTTGTTGTTTCTGATTTCTAGTTACTTATTACTTCTGGTTTCAATTCCATGTTTAGTTGCTTATACAAAAGTAATCAATTATACTTTAAGATCCTGACAAGTGGTATAAGAGCTATGTGTATACACTAACAACTAGTATCAGAGCGTGTTAGTGTTTGTTGATTACAAAATTCACTCACAGGGGTTTCTGATTGAGTGGGAGCAAAGCAATGGTAGAATAAAGTAAACTAAGAATGGAGAAATTCAATGGCAAGAATTATCAATTATGGAGGATGCAGATTGAAGATTATTTATATCAAAAATATCTGTATTTACCGTTGGGTGGGGTTTCAAGGAAGCCCATAGATATGGAAGATGAAGAATGGAATGTTCTTGATAGAAAGGCTCTTGGATCTATAAGGTTAAGCCTGGCAACTTCTGTGTTTTCCAACTTATCACAGGCAAAGACAATGGTAGAGTTAATGGATACTTTGGAAAATTTATATGAAAAACCCTCAGCTTCAAATAAGGTATATCTTATGAAGAAATTATTTAATTTGCAAATGCAGGAAGGTGGATCTATATCTAGTCATCTTAATGATTTCTATACAATAGTAAATCAGTTAAATTCAGTCAAAATAGTTTTTGATGATGAAATTAAGGCTCTCTTAATCTTATGCTCTTTACCTGAAAGTTGGCATAGTTTGGTAATGGCAGTTAGTAATACTACATCTGCTTCAAATATCTTGAAAGTTGATGATGTTGTTAGTGTAATCTTGAATGAAGAAATTCATAGGAAAAGCACAGGGGAAACATTAGGTAATGCTTTAAGTGTTGAAAGCAGGGGAAGGCAAAGAGAGAAGGGCAAGTAAGGGAAATCAAGGTCAAAGATGGGAAGTAGATCCAAATCCAAAAATGGAAGATTAACCTGCTAGAATTGTGGAAAGAAAGGGCATGCAAAGTAAGATTGTTGGTTGAAGGATAACAAAGAAAATCAGCATGAAGGTAATAAAGAAGCAAAAGTTGTAGGTATTGTTGCACAGGATGATCTTATATTTTCTTTGGATAATAAAGTAGAATCATGGGTTTTAGATTCTAGTGCCTCTTTCCATGCAACCCCAAATAGAGAATATTTCAATGATTATGTCCATGGAGATTTTGGAAAAGTTTATTTAGGGGATGATGAACCTTGTAAAATTTTTGGCAAAGGAAAAGTGCAGCTGAAATTGTAGAATGGCAACACGTGGGTGTTGAAGGATGTCATGCATGTACCCATCTTGAAGAGGAATCTGATTTTTTTAGGAAATTTGGGTGATGAGGGTTGCATAGTAACTCTCATAGCTGAATCTTGGAAAGTTTCCAAGGGTGCACTTGTATTAGCAAAAGGTAAGAGAGTAGGTACACTTTATCTATCTACTTGTATTACTGATTATTCTCCTTTTATTTTATCTACTTCAAATGTAGATGCAAAGTTGTGGCACTGTAGGCTTGGTCACATGAGTGAGAAAGGAATGAATGTTCTTAAGTCAAAAGGTAAGCTTTTAAATTTGAAAATCATAGATCTAGATTTTTGTGAGCATTGTATTTTTGGGAAACAGAAGAAAGTGAGGTTTCTCAAAACTGGGTTAGCAAAGAAGAAGCACAAGTTGGATCTTGTTCACATAGACGTGTGGTGACCAGCTCAAGAAGCTTCTTTTGGAGGATCACAGTATTATATTTCTTTCATTGATGATGCTACAAGAAAGGTATGGGTTTATTACATAAAGAGGAAATCTAATGTTTTTGACACATTTAAGAAATGGAAAGCTTTGGTTGAGAATGAAATAGGTTTGAGATTGAAGTGCCTCAGATCTGACAATGGTGGTGAGTACTACAGTAATAAACTCAATAGTTACTGTTCTATGAGTGGAATACATAGGGAAAGGATGGTTCCAAGGACACCTTAGCAAAATGGAGTTGTTGAAAGGATGAATAGAATAATAATGGAGCGTGCATGGAGTATGAGGTTACATGCTAGTTTGCCCTTACAGTTTTGGGCAGAAGCTATAGATACTACAGTTTACTTGATTAATAGAGGACCTTCTACTACATTGGATGGTGGAATTCTAGAAGAGGCTTGGACAAGTAAACAGGTAGATATTTCATTTCTTAGAGTTTTTGGTTCTGAAGCTTTTGTGCACATTGATAAAGAAAATAGAAAGAAGCTGGATGCTAAATCTATGCGGTGCACTTTCATTGGTTATGGTTTTGGAGATTTTAGATTTTGGTTGTAGAATTTAGAAACTAACAAAATTATTAGAAGCTATGATGTAGTTTTCAATGAGAAGGTGATGTATAGTGATCAACTCAAGAGGCTAAATAATTCTGAGCAGGGCAATCTTGATTTGGAAGAGGTTATGATCCAAAATGAGCTCATGGATAAAAATCATCACTCAAAAAAAACACAAAGATCGACGTCGGTCAGGTGGAAATCAACATCGGTTAGGTGGAAATTGGCATCGATCAGGAAGAATCGACATCAATCGGATACAGACTGACATCGATTAGAGATGACTAGGATCGGTCACTATCAGAAGGAAATTTGGGCAGACAACAAGCTATAAATGAGTCTCAAACACCCATAAGGAGGTCTAAAAGGGTAAGTAAACCTCCAATTCATTATTCCCCTTATTTATACTAGTTGTTACTCACTGATGGTGGAAAACCAGAAAGTTTTGATGAGGCAATGTAGGTAGAATCTAGGAAACAGTGGGAGCATGGCATGAATGAGGAAATTGATTCCTTAGAAGAGAACCATATGTGGGATTTGGTTGAGTTTCCTATCAGAAAGAAAGCACTGAAAAACAAATGGGTATATAGGTTAAAGGAAGGAGAAAATGGACAAATAAGACATAAGGCCAGGTTGGTAGTAAAGGGATTTGCACAAAAACCAGATATTGATTTTGGTGAAATTTTTTCTCTTGTAGTAAAGATGACTTCTATTCAGACTGTATTATCTTTAGTTGTTATTGAGGATTTGCATCTTGAGTAGCTTGATGTTAAGACAACATTTCTTCATGGAGATTTGGATGAAGAGATATATATGGATCAACTAGAAGGTTTTGAGGTCAAAGGTAAGGAGAAACTTGTCTGCAGGTTGGAGAAAAGCTTATATGGTCTTAAGCAAGCTCCAAGACAATGGTATTTGAAGTTTGATAGGTTTATGACAAAGCATGGCTTTAGTGAATGTCAATTTGACCATTGTGTTTATTTTAATAGATTAGATAATGGTAGTTATATTATGTTGCTACTGTATGTAGATGATATGCTTGTTATAGGTTCACACATGCAAGAAATTATTGAGCTTAAGGTAAAATTAGCTCACGCATTTTCCATGAAGGATTTAGGAGCAGCAAAGAAAATCCTTGGCATGAGTATTAAGAGAGATAGGAAAAATCACAGTTTGATTTTGTCTCAAGAGGATTATGTGAGTAAGGTGTTGGAGAGGTTCAATATGCAGGATGCAAAATCGATAAGCACACCTATGGATAGATACTTCAAGTTGAGAAAAGAACAGTGTCCTAAATCACATGATGAGGTTGAGTACATGAGTAGAGTTTCATATGCTTCAGTAGTTGGTAGCTTGATGTATGTAATGGTATGTACTAGACCAGATATTACCCAAGTAGTGGGAGTTTTCAGCAAGTTTATGACCAATCCAGGAAAGGAACACAAGAAAGCAGTTTAGTGGATTCTCAGATATTTGAGAGGGACCAATAGTAGGCATTTATGCTATGGAGAGTCAAACACTTCTCTACATGGGTATGTAGATTCGGATATGGCAGGTGACTTGGATGGTAGGAGAAGCACCACAGGATATGTGTTCACTGTTGGTGGAATGGTGGTTAGCTAGATTTCAAAGTTGCAGAAGGTTGTTGCCTTGTCTACTATAGAGGAAAAATACATTGCAGTCATAGAAGCTAGTAAGGAAATGATTTGGATGACTCGGTTCATGGAAGAGTTGGGAAAGGAGAAAGAGAGTTGCAGATTGTATAGTGATAGTCAAAGTGTAATTCATTTGGCAAAGAATTCAGCCTTTCATTCAAGAACCAAACATATATAGCTTAGGTACCACTTCATTAGACAGGTATTAGAGGATGGACAGTTGAAGCTGGAAAAGATCCATATGGGTAAGAACCCTACTGATATGTTAACAAAGCCGGTAATAAAGGAGAAGTTGAATCTTCATTCAACTTTTGTTGGTCTTCAAGATTGAACTTGAAGAGGGAGAAATAAGCTAGAGATGTTTAGAGGATGTACAGGTACAGGTGCAACTATTTATCTCCAAGTGGGAGATTGTTGAGTTGTGAAGCTAAAAGCTTCACTAATGAGCTAATCTAGAGGTTGCTAGTTTACACAGTAACTAACATCAGTCAGAACCAACCAACATCAGTTAGGGGTCGATAGACATTGGTTAGCATCGGTCAGAACCAACCGAAATCAGTTAGGGGTCAGCCGACATCGGTCATCTTTAGACTGACATCGACTTCTGTGCATTTCCTAAATTAGAATTGCTATTTTTAGGAGAATAGTTAGTTTGCATGTAAAGACTAAAATTAGTCTTGAGTCTATTTTTATAATTATTATTTGCTTTCAATTCTATTTAAGAGACCCATGGGGTAGTATTGTAATTTGTGCAAAATCAATTTGATCTGCAAGGGAGCAAGATCAAGAAGATCTGCAGGAAGCAAGATCAGGAAGATCTGCAAGGAGCAAGATCAAGAAGATCTGTAAGACACAATTTAGTAATTGAGTTGGTTATAATTGATAGAGAGAGAGAGAACTCTTGAGGAAGAATTACTGTACATCTAAGAGGTGTGAGGAGAGAGAGATTTCTTCATTGTATTTCCTTCTGGAAGAGTTTAATACAAGATTGGTTGTTTCTTGTATCTCCTATTCTTTGTTGTTTCTAATTTCTAGTTACTTATTACTTCTAGTTTCAATTCCATGTTTAGTTGCTTATACAAAACTAATCAATTGTACTTTAAGATCTTGACACCCTTTTTACAATGTAACTAGGATTTTATAGAAGATCAAGCTAATTTTATAATAAATGCACCACTTGGGTGATGGATGAAACATTTAATACCTTTGTGTTGCCTTAGCCATGCTTCTATCAAATGTTTAGATATAGTTAGTTGTAGGATCATTTATGGGCACACATGTATGTGGAATCAAAAGATTTCTTGATACTGTTAGAAGGTGATGTGTACTTCAAATATCGATGCCAAGTATCCACTCTCATATTTAATTTTGATAGTACCTTGATTTTAAGTCAACTACCTCTAATGGCCTTCATTAACTCTACCAACCTCCTAACACATGGTGTTTTGATGGACTCTTATGGAAGCTCTTCAAATTATTGGATAGGAGTGGTGCATGTGTGACACATGGATGGTTGTCACTTTCCATAGGAAGGCTATGAATATCCTTATTTTGGGTGAGCATGATGATACCATATAGCACTTGTGGAAGAAGGTTACATGTTTTGTAATAGATAGGCATAGAAACAAAACCCTACATGTGGGCAAAAAAATATATTAGATGGGAAAAATAAGGCTCTTAAGGTAGAGTGTCCCCCAAGATGAAGGTATTAGGTGTGCTATATTATCATGTAACTACTTCCTACACCATTCTTTACTTATCCATTTTGGGACACAAAGTTGGACTCTAAAGCTTGTGTACCTTTTTCCTTATGCACCACCCATTTCTATGCAAAGATATGTGTTGAGATCTTTAAGCAAGCATAAATCATTATTCCTTATTGTGTGAACCTACATTTAAATTATGTGCTTAGGCACATATGAAGAGCACCTATGTTTCTTCTCTTTGAAGTGCTAAGGGCTTTATAGGTACATTAATCTTCTATAGGGGATTGGGAGACCTTTCACCAACTAAGGGGTGACTTAAAAATTCAATAGTTGGTAGAGTCAATTCCAAGTAGGTAGGTGGAAGATTATATATTTGAGGGGATGAAACAAGTCTTAAACCAACACCCCCAATGATTGAGAACCTATGACCAAGGTTTGTACTTCACTTTTTTTCTTAAAACCCTAAAAATTTATAGTTTTTAAAGGTGTCCATAAACTATTAGTACAACTAAGTACCATGATCATGGCCTTCTCTAAGTGAACAATATGATCTAGTTTTTTAGGTGGTTCCCATATGTTTTGATGCATTTTTTATTAAAACTATCTAGTCGAGTCCTTATTAGGGTTTTAGTGAGCTCTAACAATGTCTAGGACTCTTAACAATGGTTCATAGAGGTTAGGGTATAAACCTCTAAACCAAATAAAACTAAATGCATGTAGACAAAACCCCTAACCTCTCCTAAAATTTTCATACTCCTATGTAGAAGTTACATATAATTTTGAACATGTGAAGTTGCTTCTCAGGTGAGAAGTATGCATCATGAGTAGTCTCTAGGTGTTTTTAGACTAAAATGACCAGTTATGACATCTCCCCTACAACCCAAAGTGACTTAAATATCTCAAACAACTTGATGATAAATCTTATATAGGTTTAATGTGTCATTTGATCTTCCTTTTGCCCTCTACTGTGATCTCTAAGTGGTATTGTCATAATGGAGGTGTTTGACTAACATGTCTAATTGTAGGGTCTTGGATTTTTGGCCTTAACCTAGATTTTTGAGAGGTCTATCCATTTTTATCATCATTAAAATCATACTTAAGGGTCCTTGGGGTACCTAAGTTGACATCATCAAGCCTTCTTCTTTTTGTGGTATGCAATAGTACATCTTATTTAGATACCCAAGTTTGTCTACATAGTTAAAAATGTATGGAGGCTATTCTAGGTGACTAATATAAGGTTATTTAGGGACTTTGGGACCCCTTATCACCTCAAAAAACCATGGTTGATTCTAACCCTTCTCAATCCCTTGATCATAGGCTTAAATTAGCTCTCTCAAGCCTAATCTGTATAGTATGTCACCTACAAATGCAAATCAATAGGTCATTGGGTGCTCTTAAGACCAAAGGAGAACTTTAAGACAATTTCATAGACAAATTACTCCATCTAAATGTAGTTGGGGGCATAAATGTATCAATGGGTACCATCCAATGTTTAATAAGGGTTTTGGAGGTCCACCATCTTAATGATGGTTCATACAGTATGAACCTCCAAACCAAAACTTGTTGCCATGAATATTTAGTCAATTTACTCCTTCATCTCTCCTAAATAACTTAGCATGCCATTCAAATAATGTGTGGAGATAAGAGTGTTGGAAGGTGTACCTCAAGCTCTTTACTAAGTAATTTGAGCTAATTAACCTCTTAGTGTTCATTCATAAAATTAAGATCTTCAACCCCTCTCATTATTTTATGTATTTTGATTCTACATAGGTGCTTAATTTTTTCAAGGAGCCTTGAGCTTGGGTCTCTTTGTGGTGAAGGGTGTGACTATTTGAAGATGTAACTTGATAGGTCTACTTAGGAAAATGGAGCTTGGAGAAGGGCTAAAACCATTATGATCTATCTCATTGCACTCCATTAACTCAAATGTGTTCTCCAATGCTTGAAACATCCTCCCATACATATTATATTGTTTTGAACTTTTTTAGAGGTCTAGACTTGTCATGAGGTGGAGGTAGGGTCTTGAGACCTAGGTGAGCCTTTAGGTCTTATAGGGATAGAATGAGTGCTTATGTTTCCAATCATTTATGTGTGCATATATATTTCCTATGCTTCCATGATACCTTATATAATATATTACTACCTTATACATATGTTTCTATGTTCTCAAACCACTCACCATCCTATGCTCTCTTTTGTGGCCTACGTAAAGCATCATTACTTAGTGCATAGGATTGAAACTATTGACATGACAATATGAGTAGTCTTATTCTAGATGATATAGAGGAATAATTATATCCCACTATTCATTCTTCAATGCTTACCATATCCTTAATCTTCATTCCTTCTAACCCTACCAACACATCTATATACATAATCATATATATCCATGTGTGTGCTTCATCTATAACCCTTACTAGATAACTTCATGGGCTATAGTTATACCCAAATGAGACCTAAAGGGGTTTATATGTGTCATTATCTCCTGGAGACTATCCTTTCATCTATCCTAGGCATTTTTACTCTAATTAGTTTGGTATTTTCACTTTATAATCAGCCCTAACTAACTATGTGACCTTTACACAATCTAAATTCACTCCTACATGCCTCTCTAACTATGGTGAGGTGACCACCACTATTTTCCCTTCCTCTCACTTTGAACTTTCTCTCTTTATATGTAAAGACTATCTTCTACTCTAGGTAGGATGCAGACCTCAAGACTTGTCAATAGTGTTGTAGGATCTAGTTCACATATGCTGACTATCTACATGGGTCTATAGATCATGGTCTTCTAAGTGTAAGAGTGTGAATTTTTAATTTTATTTGAGGTATCAATATATATCATTCTCTCATCCATCTCTATAATATGTTCATATTACTTAGTCATACGATTCTCCCATTTGTCAAGGTTGATCTACACATGGTGACTTTGAAGGATTTTACTAAGTTAGGTCCATGTGATTTATTATAGGTGGATATTACTCTCTTAATAGGGTATATATATATATATATATATATATATATATATATATATATATATAATACCATTTATTCATGACTTGACGGTTTTTAAAAACCCTAGGGAGTATTTAAGCCTTGATCCCATGATTTAGACTTGGAAATAGGGGTGGATGTCATGTGGGTGATGATAGTGGGGTTGTATAGAACTTGAAAATGGAGTGTAGGGCTTAAACTAAAGTAAAATGATAGTGCATAGGTGGTCAAAAAGGGAGGATGTATTTGAGGGCTTGAAATGAACTATGGACTCACACCCATTGTGGCCTACAAATATCTTAGACACCTCCATACATATACCTAACGTAAAATAACACTTTTTAGGCTATGAAAAGGAATACATAGTAATAAAATGAAACCTAAGACTTTCCAAAGAACCTTAACCTTCACTAAAAACCTTAACTTCTACTAAAAGAGATGTGAAGGTGTTTCAGGGTAGAATCATGGTTTTAAGGCCTATGGGGGGATATATTAAAGTTTTAAAACATTGATATATGGACACATTGGTATGGATACAACACTCCATATTGTGTTTACACTACATTTTGAGAACCCTCAGGCCACCATCAGATATTACACTACCCTCATTTATCATGAATCTCAGATACATAGGAAATATTCACTTAGAGGCACCATGAGAGAGTTAGGGGTTTATATGAATGTCTAAATTTTAAATCAAAGGGGCATGAATCACTTAAAAACACTATGTTGAAACTTTAAGACTATTCACCTTTAGGTGTATACACTAGGTACTCCTCACCTTTTCAACCTATGTGCAATTCTACAAACACTAGAAGTTTAGATGCTTATCACCTTTATATTCCCACATGTGTGATTCAAATGTTGAAGAGGTAATGAAAAGTCTCTTAAATACTTAATAAATCAAGAATATTCATCATTTTGATCAAACAAACCAAAAAATCAAAGAAAATATCCTCCTTTTGCCCTGTGTGGATGAAAATGGTGACCAAATCACTTAATTGCTTAGTGAATGTTTATAGAGCTCAAGGGGATAATCCTAAAACTAATTCCAATTATTGGAAGGTGACCAGGTTTACTTTTTATTGACATGAGTTTGGACCTTATTTCTCTCTCGTCTATATGGATTGAGCACAAACTTGAAGTGATCTTTGATATTTTTAATAAGTTTGATGGGGAAGATGGATCAGTTTTGGTCTCCTCAAGCACTTAAACACTATGATTTATTCCAAAAATGCTAGTAGTTAACTCCATTTATATACCCTTAACTCCACTTGAACTAGTCCATACTATACAGATCTGTACCACTCAAAAAACTCTTAAAACCTTCAAATTCTTGTGTTTTTTCATGTTTTAGACCATAAACCATTATTATCAGGCATGAGGAGGGAAAATAGGAGTCAAGTGATGTATTGAAGCTCATGGTACAAACTAGGGGAGTTGAAAAGGTATATTTTGGAATTTGTGGGGCCCATTTAGTGGCAATTAAGTGTTGACTTTTATGAAAAAGGGCTCAATAGTGTATGAAATGCCTTGGATATGGCCTAATTATATTCATAAAGACTCTTTGAAGGTGTGAATAGTGGCTCTATTAGCCCTTCAAGGTCAAGTGGTGGATATTTAAGGTCAAATATCTCTCTTTTAGACTATATACATGACTTTAAAAGGGAAATTCAAGTGAATATCATTTCAATACATGTGAAAAGATGTTAATTCCTACTAAGATATTAAACTAGGCCCCCATACACCTTCATAACATTCTAAAAATCTTGGAAATGAACCATACCTTATATAATTTGAATACACTAGAGAGGTTCATGATGACTCATTAGTTATATTATCAAATCATCTCCATGATGGTAGTTTTGGATTTTAGAGGCCTATTAGAAGATTATTATGGGCCTTCACATATTCTCATACACTCTAAGGACATTTAACACAAGTTGAGATAGGGAGGGAGGACAATCACCATGTATTTCATGACATGACAAGGTAGTGGACCTACTACATTTGAAAAGACAACAAATGACCTATTTTAAACTTCCCTAATTTACTAAGATATGTGATAATGATGATGCTTTATGGTGTAATAGGGTTCATAGGTATTAGGTTAACCTCTTTCTAGGTTTGAGCTTATAAATTGGTCAACATTTTTTGTGACTCAGCTGGCTTGACCTACATGTTGGTTAAGATAACTCAAAATCCTTTTGTTTGCCACTCATGACTAGATAGTGGATCCTTGATTACATAAAAACTCTACCTAATACCTTATAGATCTTAAGAAACAAATAAAAAACAAAACACCAAACAATATATAATTAAATACAAAGACACATAGCAAAAAATAACTAGAACAAACCAAAAACTACCAAGCATGTGCAGTAATAGTTAGAGGAAAGAAACTAGCTACTATGTACAAGAGGGCTTATTCTTTCTAATAACAATACTTGAGGAACACCCCATTAATAGGTATAGGGATTTAATTACCAATAAACCCATATATTTATAAATCATTGCTCTCCTTACAATTAGTAATGATTTCTGGCCCACTCTAAAGACTCAAATTTTGAATGTTTACCTGGCTTGGCATGATCCTTATCCTATTTAAGCATGATGTCTCCTTATTGAAAGGTCTTAGATGAAGATATATTGTACAATTATATTTTTAATTGGTCTTTTATGTACCACATAACATTCATAACACTATCCCTTATCTCTTCCAACTCCCTTGACCCATTCATTCTTACTTTTATTTCACCATCCTCCATGAGCTCAAGCTAGTGTGTAAGCTTCAAGGCTGGAAGCTCAAGTGAGATGGGTATTTTTTATTCTCTAACATAGAAAATTATATAAGTATATTTAATATTAGACTTATTATTATTAATTATATATGCCAAAAAGGTAGTCCTTAACTTGATGTGTCATTTCATTTGACTATCTTCCATTGTCCTTTTTATGATACTAATCAAGTTCTTATTGGTGGACTCTGCTAGTCCATTTCCTTATGGATAGTATTTAGATGAATAATTGAGGTAAATTCCATGGTTAATTCCCCAATAAAACACTTTATCACTGTTAAATTCCAAGGCATTATCTGATAAAGTGGTAGTAGGGATCCCAAACCTACTCATAAGGCTTTCATAGAACTCCAAAATTGGGCTCTCATTTACCTCTTTGAGTGCAGTTGCTTCCACCCACCTGGTAAATTAATAAATGGATGTTAAAAACCAATAACACCCAATGCTATATGATTTATTAATCATTAATATGAATTATAATCCCCATTACATGAAGGGTTACTTAACTTGGATGGGTTTTAGAGGTAAGGCAGCTAGTCTTTGCTTGCCAATAAACATGGCACATTTGGGACACTTCCTGAACCAAGAATGTGAGTCCCTAAATAAATTGGGATAAAAATATCCTTTTATTATGATCTTATACATTGTGTCTTAGATTCAAGTGTCTACCTGTAGGCCCATCATGAAACTGCTCTAATAACTTGTCATCTTGACTAGTCTCAACACACCTTAGGAGCATGCCACCAATGTCCTTATTGAAGAGTACTCCATAAAAAATATTTAATGGATGTATTAAAGTATAAATTTTCTCCTCCTTGTAATATCTAATCCCATAGGACATTATCCCATTTTTAGGAACTTAACTATATCTTGGGTCCAGTTGGAAGGAGTCATGTTTGCAACTAGTTGTTGAATTTCTTACACTACCAAGACCATATATTTATCTTCCTTAAAATTTGTTGCAAGATGTTCAAAAATTAATCTAAATTTTATTAGATTAGTAACCTTAAAATCTATTTCATAATCCATGTACGTATTCACCCAACCATCCATCTTCTCACTTAAGTCTCTATTGAGTATGAAGTCTTTTATACCATGGTGAACTACCATCACAAAAATATTATTATTAGACACCATGTGTCCAAAAAAATTTATGCCTCTCATGATATCAAGGACATGTTTTTAAATAAAGGTATATATATCCTCATAACCTTCTAATTCTTGACTAAAGAAAGCAATGGGATGCTCTAGTCTTTCACCATTTTGTTGTATGTGGATAGTAGAAATAGAGTCACTTGTGGAGATGGCATACATGAAGAAGTATTTTGTATATACTCAGGGTTAAGGAGGGTGGGAGCTTGGGAAATGGCCTAATTAATGGCTTGAAAACTTATTTTATCCTCATTTGTCTATGATAACCCTTTATGTTTCTTGAGCATGTGAGTGAGTGGCCTCACCAATTCTACAAATCCTGGAATAAATATTTTCATGAAATTTATTTTGCCCAAGAAAATTTGCAATACCTTCTTGTGTTTGGGTAGGAAAAAATAAATAATTGCCTATATCCTTTCAATTTCAATGGAGATACCATATTTTTAAACAATATGTCTTGGAAGTCTACCTTCATGGACTACAAATATGCATTTTTGGGGGTTCAAGGAGACCCTAAACTACCTCCACCTATCAAACACCAACCTAAATTATGTCATGTGATCCTTAGGATCCCTTGAAAACATAGTGATGTCATCATGGTAGATGAGAACCATATCATTTATGATCCATTGGAAGACTACATCCATTGCCCTTTGGAAGGTACACCCTACATTAGATAGTCCAAAGGGAATCTTCATGTATACATAAGTGCCCCATTTGGTTGTGGAGGCAATCTTTTTTCTATCCTCATCTGACACCATATCTGATTTTATTTGGAGTATCCATCAAGCATAAATAACCTCTATGAACCTATAACCCTATGAAGAATCTGATTCATTGATGGTAAAGTGTAGTTATCTCTTAGGACCACCTTGTTGAGATCTATAAAATCCACACACAAACATATCTCCCCATTATTATTCCTCATAGGTATAAGGTTTTCCACCCATAAAGAATTTTTTATGGGGAATATAATCTTGGATTAAATAACTTTTGTCAACTCCTTCCTCATAAGGATCTCAATTTTGGGGTTGATTGACCTTTATTTTTACCTCATAGGTTTGGCATACTCCTCCAACACTATAGTATGTTGGGCCAACCTAGGATTAAAACCCTTCAAATCATGATATTCCCATGCAAATATATCTACAAATTCTTGTCATAATTTTATGAAGGTAGCAATCTCTTCTTTAGTATACACCTTACCTGACTTGAGCAAATTGTCCTTGAATATGACAACCTTCTCATAATTTTCTTTGATGGAGATGCTTACCTTATCCTTCCACAGCTGGTCATCTTAATTGAATATAATTTCTTACATTATTAATACCTTAGGTAACTTATTTCTCCTCATCTAGATAATATGATCTTGATATTGATTTTTTAGCCTGCCTTGATTATTTGAGAAAAATTTTACCTCATGTTGTAAGAAATAATCAATATGACTATCACTTTCAAAATATTTCCAACTCACCTCAATATCAAGGACTGAGGGCCTACATACCCTTTAATTTTAGACTAATCTTTGATGTCCTTGATGCCATAAATTATATCATATTCTGACCTAATAATAGCTAACCAGTCTACATGATGATTGGCTTTTCTAGGTATGGAGCGAATGTCAAAGGCTTGGAATTCCTCTAATAGGTCCCAAAACCTATGTTTTTAGGCCTTTAAAAGTGGATTATTAAATGCACTTAGGCATATAAATTTGTGTACCACTAATTTACTATCTCTTTTAGCTTGTGATAACTTGATGCCTCTTTTCCATTCCCATTATAGCCCATGAATGAGGGCCTCATATTCTACATTATTAGAAGCTTAGCTAAACTAAAACCTTAGGGTAGAATAATACCTTTGATTTGAAGGGGAGATAATCATAACACATGACCCACTCCCATTCTTTAATCTTGACCTATCATAAAATAAGTTCCATACCCCATCAAGTTCTTGACAGTTATTAGTGAGACTTGGCATGGAAACTCCTTCATGCATACAATACACACTCAATCATACTTTTTCAATGGTCTTGTAAGGATCATAACCATGATTATCTATTTCCCACTCATCAAGGATCAAATCTAATATTCCTTCTATTGGTTCCATATGATCTTGGTCATTGGGTGCTTAACCTCATCCAAGATAGTGTAGTTGACATTTGATAGGTTAGGAATATAGGTTTCTAGGTGGAACCTAAAAATAGGTTTAGAAATTATAGTAACCTTTGTCCCATACCTAGGATTAAATACCATGTATGACCAATTATAATAAATATATCCTTGAATTTTAGTAGTGAAATCCCTAGAAAGGCATAAGGAAAAGTAGGGAGGAAGGTCAACTACCATGACATCTCAAGATATGATACATTTATGACAAGCATCCAATATAATCTTAAGGTCCTTAAGAACACCTATAGTCTTGGTAGGTGATCCGAAGGATTTTTCATCCTTCATAGTTCCCAATATATCCAAAAAATAGTAAAAAATGAAAGAGCATTTTGAAAGATTTTCAATGCACTTTAAATGGACCAAATTGTCGGGGAATTCAAGAACAACACACCTTGTTCTGATCCCACTTGTTAGGATCTTGCTCCTCAGAAAGAGCATAATATGATTACCAAATACAAGAAATTAAACATGCAGAAATATCTAGAAGTACAAGTAACTAGAATTCACAAATAGCACAGAATATGAGAGATAATATACAATCTTGTATTAACACTCATACAGAAAAGAATACAATAAAGAGACTCCACACTCTTCCACCTTATAGAGGCTTCCCACACCTCAAGTGTACAGTAATTCTTATTCAAAAGTTCACTCTCCTACCAAAAATGGTCCCAACACACAACTCACACACAGAATTGGTGTTCACCTCTCCAACCAGTCAGTAATAAACCTGCCAGTACCCAAGTACTCAAAGTACCTCAAGTAGATCTCCCATGAACCTGCAACCTAAAATTCAACATACCATACTTACACATGTAGATCTCCTATGAGCTTGCAACAACCTATAACTCAATGATCTTACAATGGAAGGATCTTCCTTGCCTTCCTTTCTAGCTCATCATTACAATACATGCCAAATGGGTCTATAAATAGATCCTAGACTTAAACAATAACTTAGACTTTTAGTTTACTAATAATAGACACACAACTCAAGACTAGAAATAGCCTTTGCATGCAAACACTTAGTTTAACGAACTAACTATTTGTGTAACGAACAGTTCTGGAACACACAGGCGATCGATGTCAGTCCCTATTTGCCTGGTGCTGACCAACGTCGGCTGACTTCCTACTGACGCTGGTTGCCTTCTTCATTCATCATGACTGACATCGGTCATACTAATGACACAGATACTTCTAGAACTTCAACATCCTTCTCTTTGTCTGCATAGTTGAAGCTTTTAGCTCCACAACCTAACAATCTCCCACTTGGAGATAAATAGCTACAACTGTACCTATACCTATACATCATCTAGTTTGTTCCCTTAGCTCTGTATCCCTCTTCAAGATCACTCTTGAAGACCAACCACCACAAAACCTATGGTGCACCTCCTATCATCCAAATCACCTGCCACATCCACATCTATAAACCCATGTAGAAGATAACTTGACCCTACATAGCATGTGCACCTATTGTTGGTCCCTCTAAGAATCCACTAAACTACCCTCCAATGCTTCTTTCCTGGATTGGCTCCAAACTTGTGACAACTCCCACTACTTGGGAAAACTCAGGTCTAGTACATACCATGCACTTAACCTCATTATGTGATTCAAGACACTGTTATATGAACTGTCCAACCATCGGAGTGCTAACCGGTCTCACACAATCATCCTAAAACAAAGTCAACATGTGACCTTCCATGTCCCTAGAACACACTCATGCCAAAGAATCTTACTGCTCTCAGATTCCTCATGGCATACCTCTGAACTAGCTTTACCTTTAGTTCAGCAACTCCCTATATATGTAACCCTGCAACAAGCACATCATATAGTAATAGGATAATGTAGCTAATATTATCCAACCTAGTAATGAGAAACATAATGATCAAACCTCCATTGCCCTGTAGCTTACTCAAGACCATATACCCTGGCCTTCCATCTCATGTATCCATTTCCACTCTTCTTCATCCTGAACATCCATTCGTCTCTCAGTGCTTACTTCTAGATGGCAACTCCACCAAGAACTCCTATTTGGTTCTTCTCCAAGGAATTACATCCTTCATCCATGCCAAGCTCCCACTATTTCTTGGATCTACCTACTCTGCTTCTTTAACAACTTCCTGGTTCTTTACCATAAGTGAGAAATAAGTAGTGTAAAGAAGGAAAATGATGAATTTGAGGCTTACATACCCTTTAAGTCCTCCATATGGGTGCTTAAGACTCCTTGACAGCTTGTTGTCCACCCAAAATCTATCTGAGTGACCGATGTCAGTCACATCTCAGTCTACACTTGACCGATATTGGTTCCCTATGACTGCCACATTGTCGACATCAGTTCCCCTTGGTCGACGCTGATGTTTATCTATCCTTGAGTCACTGATGTTAGGCTGCACATAGCTGACATCTGTCCCTATCTAGATGTCGATGTCGATTTTCTAGTTGACGTCGGTCTCTGTGTTTTGCTTGTGAGAACTGACTTTTACGTGTGAACTCTTTTTGGATCAAACCCTTGTCCAAATCACCCTTGCTCTGCTCAAAATTCTTCTGCCCCTTATGCTAAACTCTATCTATCACCTTCTCCTTAAAAACCAAGGTTTTCTTGTTCTTGTCACTAACATCAGATTCCTTAAGAAACATTACCTTCTTCTTTTGCTTACAGAAATATCGATTCATGCCTTTCAAATCTGAAAGCATACCCTTTGACTTGAGAACATGCATCTCCTTCTTATTCATGTGACCAAGCCTATTAAGCCACATCTTCAAATCTACAGCTGAAGTAGATAACCCGAAAAGAGAATCAGTAATACAAGTAGATAGATAAAGTGTACCTACTTTCTTACCTCTTGCTACAACAAGTGCACCCTTGGTAACCTTCCAAGAGTCCACTGTGAGAGTTACTGTGCAACTCTCATCACCCAAAATTCTTACAAAAATCAAATTCTGCTCCAGAACTGGGACATGCATGACCTCCTTTAACACTCATGTGTTACCTGTCTACAATTTCAGCTTCACTTTCCCTTTGTCAACCATCTGACAAGGCTTACCATCCCCTACACAAATTTCTCCAAAGTCTCCCTGAACATACTCATGAAAAAATTACCTATTTGGGGATGCATGAAAAGAGGCACCAAAATCTAAAACCCAAGATTCTACTTTATCCAAAGAACATACCAGAGCATTCTATACAACAAAATCCACAACATCTACTTCTTCTTCATATCCTTCATGCTAATCTTCACCTGACCTGCAATCTCTCTTTAAGTGCCCTTGCTTTCCACATTTCTAGCAGGTTATTCTGCCATACCTGGACTTGGATCTCCTACCTATCTTTGACCTTGATCTCCCGTGCTCTATCTTCTCTCTTTGCCTTCCCTTACTTTCCACACTCAAAGCATTTCTTGATGATTCACCTGTGTTTTTCCTATGAATCTCTTCATTTAAGATCACACTCACAATATCATCCACTTTTAAGATTTTTGAAGCAGCCGCAGTATTAGAAACTGTCATTACCAAACTTTCCCAACTTTTAGGTAATGAACATAAGATTAAGAGAGCCTTAATTTCATCATCAAAATCAATATTGACTGAACTTAACTGGTTTACCAAACCATGGAAATCACTAAGATGACTATGTACAGATCCACCTTCCAACATTTGCAAATTAAATAATTGCTTCATAAGAAATACCTTATTCAAAGCTGAGGGTTTTTCATATAAATTTGCCAAAGATTCCATCAACTCTATCATTGTCTTAACGTGTGATAAGTTGGAAATCACAGTTGATGCAAGGCTCAACCTTATGGATCCCAGAGCCTTCCAATCAAGAACATTCCATTCTTCATCCTTCATATATGTGGGCTTGCATGCAACCCCACCCAACGGTAAGTATAAATCCTTCTACTACAGATGATCCTCTATCTACATCCTCTAATGTTGATAATTATTTCCACTAAACTTCTCCATTCATAGCTTACTTTCTTTTGCCATTGCTATACTCCCACTCAAATAGAAACCCCTGTGAATGACCTATAATTAAACAATAACCTACTTCCTACAACCGTAGCTCTGATACCAACTATTGGGGAATCCATGACCAACACACCTTGTTCTGATCCCACTTGTTAAGATCTTACCCCTTAAAAAGAGCACAATATGATTACCAAATACAAGCAATTAAACATGCAAAAATATCCAGAAATACAAGTAACTAGAATTCACAAATAATACAGAATATGAGAGACAATATACAATCTTGTATTAACACTCATACAAAAAAGAATACAATAAATAGATTCCACACTCTTCCACCTTATAGAGGCTTCCCACACCTCAAGTGTACAGTAATTCTTATTCAAAATTTCACTCTCCTACCAAAAATGGTCCCAACACACAACTCACACACATAATTGGTGTTCACCTCTCCAACTAGTTAGTAATAACCCTGTCAGTACTCAAGTACTCAAAGTACTTCAAGTATATCTCCCATGAACCTACAACCTACAATTCAACAGACCATACTTACACATGTAGATCTCCTATGAGCTTGCAACAACCTGCGACTCAATGATCTTATAATGGAAGGATCTTCCTTGCCTTCCTTTCTAGCTCATCATTACAATACATGCCAAATGGGTCTATAAATAGATCCTAAACTTAAACAATAACTTAGACTCTTAGTTTACTAATAATAGACACGTAACTCAAGACTCAAAATAGCCTTTACATGCAAACACTCAGTTCAACAAACTAACTATTCATGCAATGAATAGTTCTGGAACACACAGGCGATCGACATCAATCCTTGTTTGCCTGGTGCTGACTGATGTCGGCCGACTTCCTTTCGATGCTGGTTGCCTTCTACATTCATCATGACCAACATTGGTCATACTGCCAATGTCGGTACTTCTGGAACTTTGGCATCCTTCTCTTCATTTGCATAGTTGAAGCTTTTAGCTCCACAACCTAACACAAACTCAAGTCCATATGTGAAAGTTATGGCCAATCAAAGTTGAAATCAAACCCAGTAAAACTAATGATGTGGCATCAAAATAGACTAATGTACTTTCACCAAGTGGACCAATTAGGGTTTGACACATGGTATTTTAAATTGTTTAGGTTTCAACATGTGTAATTGTATTAGTAAATGAGGGAGATCCTATCTACTTATCTCAATGCCCAAGTCTTAATGAAGACAAAGCATTTGGAGAGGTCCATGCAGTGGGTATTCAAGCCACCACATGGCCTACCATCACATTATTCCATTTTCAAAGTCACGTTGTTGAGTTTGAGCTATGGTGATCTTGAGCACCAACTCATCATGACTTAACTCAAGATAGATCATCATCCCAACTCATAGTTGGATTAACAACCAATGTCCAAGCTCATCTAAAACTCAACATAGAATCTAAGCTTGAAATAAAAGGCAGGATATGTGACTGAAGCCATGAGTTAATAATATCAAGGCTATTTAAAGCCTCTTTTAATAAGTTCTCTAGTGAATGTGGGATCTTTATTTCCTAAAGAATGCTTGTTGAGATTTAGGAGGCTCGATCATTAAGCCACAACCATGAATCAAACATGAAACAAAATGTATTTGTTATTTAAAGGTTATATTAGAATGGATTTAAAACTATTGGTAAAAGCCATTAGAATGACTGGGTAGATATAGTGTGTTAGTTTTATGTGAGCACACAATCCTGAATGGTAATGGGAAAAAGGTAGAGGAAGCTCACCATTTAACCATGACTAGGAAAAAAACACATAGGGTAAGTTTTATTCAAACACACAAGCTCTAAATATAATAGGTGACTATGTATTAAAACTAGATAGACCTAAGTTTATGGTGGCGGATTACATCAATTTTATAAATCTCTTGTGGTTATGGTGTGATATATTCTATTGCACAATCCCAAATAGGGGATGTCTTCACCAATAATGTAAGGCCTTTGGGCCATGGTGAAGTTGGTTTATTTTCATATACATGGACCAAGACTATGAGTATTTGTAAAATGCCTATTTGGTGAAGCCTTCAGGCTATGGGAAAATGACATTTCTTCTATTGTCAAGTTAGTTTGAGGGAGAGTTAATCATAGAGGAACATTTATCCATTTCACCTATTTTGTAAGGATTATAACCATGGTGAATGATGTAGATTGAGATGATGGGAGAGATATACAAAAGCTATGTTGGTGATCAAGCATCGATCTAGGAAAAGTCATTATCTGTGAGGTGACTATTGTTTATATATAGTCCTAAATGTAATTATATAGTTGGGAATGAATAAAGAGAATCTATTGTGTAAGGATTTTTAATCCATGGATGTAAGGTGTTTTCTATAGAGTCAATGAAGACACATGGATAATTGGTAAATCCATTGAGCCATGGTGAAAAAGATTTCATCTTCACCTATTTCATGGGATCTACAAGCCATGAGAAAATGGTGTATAACTATAGGCACATAGACCAAGATAGAATGGAAGAAAGGAGTTACAGATCTATATAAACTAGAGAATACTCCTTGATATCATCATGCCCATTTTATAAGAGTTTATATATACTCTTATTGGAAAAACATGCCTGATTGTATGGAGAGGATAAAGAGGTGATACAAAATTTGAAGAGATGAATTGTTGATCAATTTAAAATTCTTCACGTAGTTAGTTTCAACACTATTTACAAGTTCAAAATCCATTCTTGATGTAATTTCATTAATTTTTGTATTTACATCTTTTTTAATGGATTAGTTCATGATTAAAAACCTAGAGACATAGCCCCTAAATGGGTGAACTCTATTATCAAGATTTGTCTTCTTCCTTGTAGTTTATTATGTGTTTAATTTTAATTTAGTTTGTAAAATATTTAAAGAAACACCAAACAAAATAAATAAAGTTATAAAGTGACACAAATTAGGAGTTTAATTCAGAAATGAGTTTCAAATTTTTCAATCACTCATATTCATTTTCAGAATGCTAAATCTAATTTATATTTTATTTAATCAATAAATTGAGAGTTCCACATCAATTCTAAGTACTTAAAGAATTGATAATTCTCAGTATTTTATTTTAAAAATTATTTGATTATTTAAGGGGTAAATCTAGTTTTTGGATCAATTTTGGTATCAGACTAGGTTGATATAAGAATTGATTCAATTGTTGATATACTTCATTTTTGGAGTTTATAGATATCATATTCTTGGTATTTTTATTTTGCTTATTTGATTATGAATGGAGGCTAGTGTAAAGGAAAATTGGAAGACATTCCAATTCGCTAGAAGAAGACAAGATTCTAATAGCCAAGGTTCTAAAACCACTATCCCTATAGGATCAACATGGATGAAAAACACATCACATTGTCACTTGAAGGTGTGAGATGTTGTGAAAGGATCAACATTTCTTTCTTTTGATGCATTTAGATAAAATTCAAGGCATTTTAAGTGATGCACATCCAAGAATAATTAGTTGTAATCCTATACCAATCTTACACAGAGGACAAATTAAGGTATGATGGTGATCTAATTTCATATTGGTATTGACACAATATTTTGGTATTTTATAACCATTTTTGTATCCTTTATTTTTGGATGACTAATCATATTTTGGAAGCCTATAAGAACAAGTGAAAAGATCAATTCCATTATGAGATATGGAAATGGTAAATAAGGTATTGTTCAGTAAATTAAATAGGTTTTTGCACTTTATGGATTGAGTTGTTGATTGGTTAATAAGTTGGATTATGTTTTATAGATTTTTAAAAATTTATAGGAAGAAAATAAGGAGTTATTTAAACACCAAAAATATTTCAACCAATACTCATCAGGTGCACTTCATAGTTTCTTTAGAGGTATAAATTATTTTAAATCTAACTATGTATGCATAGTTTTTGTTTGAATCCTTTGTGTAGGGTTACCTTGGAAGTAAAATATATATTTATTTGGAATTGTTTTTAAAGCCTTTTGAAAATGAGTATTGATCATATAACTCTCATAAGATAGAGTTGATAAGATGAAACCTCCTATTTATTTGTGGAAACCATGAAGAGGGAACAAACTTTATGTTGATAAAATGGTTTACTTGAATAGTTTTGATAAATCATAAATATAGTATTGCATATTATGCTTAAATTTATTCAAATTCTATTTTTAGATAATTCATAACTATTGGATCCAAGGAAGGAATTGTTAATAAACTTGTGTTTTTAAGGATGCATCTTGATATCTTTTATTTTAGTTTTACTTTATAATAAGCTTTTTGGGAAGCTAACTTAGTTTGATGAGTTGTAGATGTATAAATTAGGGAGCAGTCAATATTGAGGGAACTTTGAGACATGTTTAAAATTATTAGTTTTCTCTTCATGTTTGTGATATGTCTTATATTTACTTCTAGAGTCTATGAGTTTGTAAAGAAGCTCTTATTTGTGAAATATGAAGTTATAACTTTAAGATGGAAAAAATAATTGCATGCTTTTTATACTTGATAGATATGTTTAAGTCCCATTGTATCTTGGGTAATGTTTGTATTACAAAAATTTTGTACTCACATGTATGTTAGTCATGCACATCATGTAGATGTACTTTCAAAGACCCATAGATGGGAAAAGTTTATAAATGCAAGTATACAAGTGTTAAAATTTGTTTAAAAATTCCTATATGGCTATATACCACTTTATTTACCCTTGTGTGATGTTGATAATAAGGAGATTCCCTTAGCCTTTATGCATTATAGGGGTTGAGAGAATCTGCTAAATGTGATGACTATTATAGGTAATAGGTCATTTTGGTAGAATAGGTAAAGAGTTTATTTCAATCTCCATAATTATATTATAATTGCAATTGGATAGTTAGCTTCTTGTAGGGAAGTTTTTGATAATGTCTTATTCTACTGATGTTGACTTGTGTTTTTCAAATGGAGTTTTATTACATCATTTTGATAGATTAACTTCATAACTCTTTTATATGCTATTTTTGGCTCTTATATGTTTGGAATCAGTGAAGGAAGATGTTTAATGGTAAATAAGAGAATTCATAGAGATATTTTTGGGTCAGTTAAATTATTGGGACTTTTGGAGACCAAAAGCCTCTTTGTGAAGAGGTTTGATCTAGAAGATTTGTCATCTTTCATAGTTCCCAAGATATCCCAAAAATAGTACATAATGAAATATCATTATAAAAGGTTTTTGATGCACTTTGAATGGACCAAATCTGAGTTCATATGTGAAAGTTATGTCTAGTCAAAGTTATGGTCAAACCTAGTAAAACTAATGATGTGGCAGTAAAATGGACCAATATACTTTTGCCAAGTGGTTCAATCGAGATTTGACATGTGACATTTTGAATTATTCATATTTTATCATGTGTTATTATATTAGCAAATGAGTGAGATCCTATCTAATTATCTCAACATCCAAGTCTCGGTAAAGACCAAGCATTTGGAGAGGTCAACATGGTGGGTCCTCAGGCCACCACATGGCCTACCACCACATTGTTCCATTTTAAAAGTCAAGATACCAAGTGTGAGATATGAAGAGCTTGAGTTCTAAATCATCATGACTTAGCCTGAGATATCTCACCATCCCAACTCATAGTTGGCTTAACAACCAATGTTCAAGCTCATCTAAAACTTAGTACAAAATCCAATCTCAAAATAAAAGGTGAGATACGTGACCGAAGCCATGAGTTACTTAATAGTATCAAGGCTATTTGAAGCCTCTTTTAACAAGTTCTCTGGTGAATGTGGGATATTTATTTCCTAAAGAATGCTTGTCAAGATTTAAGAGGCTTGACCATTAGGCCATAGGCATGAATCAAACATAGAACAAAATGCATTTGTTATTTAAAGGTTATTTCGGAATGGATTTGAATTTGTTGGTAAAAACCATTAGAATGGTTTGGTAAATATAGGGTGCTAGTTTTATGTGAGCACATGATCCTAGATGGATATGGGAATAAGGTGGAGGAATCTTGCCATTTAACCATGACTAGGAAAAAACATGCAAGATGAGTTCTATTTGAACACACATGCTTTGAATATAATAGGTGATTATATTAAAACTAAACATACCCAAGTTTTTGATGGGGGATTATGTCAATTCCATAAATCCATTGCGATTATGGCATGATCAAATATTCTATTGCATAGTCCTAAATAGGGGATGTCTTCACCAATTATGTAAGGCCTTTGGGTCATGGTGAAGGTGGTTTATTTGTATAAACATGAACTAAGCCTATGAGGATTTTTGTATGGGCCATGGGAAAATGACATTTCTTTTATTTTAGAGTTTGTTTGAGGTAGAGCCAAACCTAGAAGAGGATGCATCTATTTCACCTATTTTGTAAGGCTTGTAGACATGGAAAATGATGCCGACCAAGATGATAAGAGAGATAGACCCAAGCCATGTTGGTGATTAAGCATTGATCTAGGGAAATTCATTATCTTTGAGCTAAATATTATTTATATACAATCTTGAATGTAATTAAATAGTTAGGAATGAATAGATAGTGTCTATTGGGTAAGGATTTTTAAGCCATGGATGGAAGGTTTTTTCTATAGAGTCAATAAAGACACATGAGTATTTGGTAAATCCATTGAGCCATGGTGAAAAGGAGGTCATATTCACCTATTTCATGGGATTTCAATTCATAGGTGAATGGTGTCTAACTACAGGCACACATATTGAGCCAGAAGGGAAGAAAGGAGTTATAGGTTTGTATAAACTAGAGAACACTCCTTGATGTCATCATGACCATTTTATAGGAGTTTATATATACTCTTATTAGAAAAACATGCTTGATTGTACAAAGAGGATAAAGAGGTGATATAGACTTTGAGGAGAAGAATTATTAATCAATTTTAAAGTCTTTACATTCTTAGTTTTGGCAGTATTTATAGGTTCAAAATCCATTTTTGATGTAAGTTTATTAATTGTTGTATTTACATCACTTTTATTGGATCAATTCATGATTACAAAATTCAAGGCATAACCCGTAAATGGGATAACTCCATTATCAAGTTGTGTCTTCTTCCTTGTAGTCTATTTTGTGTTTCATTTTAATTTAGTTTGCAAAAGAGTTAGAGAAACACCAAACAAAATATGGAAAGCTATAAAATGACACAAATCAAGAGTTTAATTTAGAAATGAGTTTCAAAGTTTTTAATCATTCAGATTCATTTTTAGAATGATAAATCCAATTTTTATTTGTTTTAATCAGGAAACTAAGAATTCTACATCAATTCTATCTACTTAAGGAAATAAGATTTTTTAGTATATGATTTTAAAAACTAATTGATTTATCTAAGGGGGTAAATATAGTTTTTGGATTAGTAGGAGATCCATCCAATTGTAAAACTCCCTTTTCATTAGGTTCATATTTAAGCCATAATTTATCAGTTATAAACTTAGGCATGACAAAAGTGCTAGCTCCACTATCTATCATGCAATTTTGCATAATTTAATATCCTATGATGACTAAAAGGTAGAATGAAGGTGATTTGACTAGATTATATGCTTGATATTCAAAAGGTTGACTATAATTAATAAGGACTACACTTACCTTTTTTGCTTGTTTATCCAACACATGAATTTTAGAGAGTTCTTTTTTAAGGAGGTCCTTTTACCCTAGAATAAGCAAAGTATCCCATATAAAGAGAGTGACATGGGCATTATTCATCTAGTTTACTTGGACTAAAACATAGGGGTAAAAACATTGATTGGATCTTGTGTAAACTAAGGTAGAAAAGGACCCTTCTAATTCTACCCTTTCCCATCTTGCATCTGCTAAGTTGGTGATGTCTTATGAGATGCATCTTGAGTGGAATCCACTTGAGGTTTTTGAAAAAGTAGAGAATTTATCTTGGACTATCCTAAATGATCATCAACTTCCCTTCTCTTAGCCCTTATATGGGATGCAATTGAATTGCCTACCTTGGCTACATTCTGACCCTGATTTGATGCCACTTGTTCAAATGAATGCTCACCTTATTTAAATTTTAAAAATGTAGTTTCATAGGGTGATTTATTCTACCCCTTTTTTGGCTTTGCATGTCAACTTGGTTCATGAATGGAGTGCCCCCATGAGGCATAGGAGGACCTTCTTTGTGTTATGAAGGAGGCATATTATCATGTGATGGAAGAGTATGACCTTGTTGCATAAAGGATGTTTGACACACCTCACCACTTGGATCAATTAACATATAATTTGACTACCCCCATTGAGTAGACCATTTAACTTATTATGTATAATTATTCTAAATTGAAACCAAGGCTCTAGAACTACTAGAAATATTAGGATTATAACTATTGTAAGGCTTTCCTTGTGTAATCTACCCTTGGACTTATTGATTGGGTTGATAAGGAGGTCTATAATATGGATAGGGATTATAAGGGGTTTGGTAAGGGTCTTGATAAGGCCTATAGGGTGGATTTTAATATCTATTTAAAGCTACTAACTTGTTATTTTGGGTCTTGAGTAGCCCTTCTATCTTGCCCAATCCATCTACTTAGTTTCCATCTATGTGATAATGTTTTGTTGGGGTTGGTAATGGAATAATGGTAGGGATAGGGGGCAGAATTTTTTAGAACAAAGGCATGAAGGTTCTAGGGGTAATTTTTCCTTCTTGAATTAGGAAATTTTCTTCCCTTATAGTTATTTCATAAGCTTTTGGCAAGGTGCTTCCACCCATTGACTATATCATAATAACCACATCAGAATTTAAATCATTTAGGTAGTATAATAAATCATAGTTAGGGCTAGGCTTCATGATTATAGGGATCCTATCCCAAGTTTTTTGAAACCTATAGTTGAAGTCTATAATGAATTCTTGGGGGAGGATCTTTTGATTGTAGTAAGTTGTTCTACCATGGATACATGATCACTCTTATCCTCAAAGTGCTTACACAAGTGTTCTCCAAACTCATCCCAAGTGTTTATGGATGTGTGTGTTAAACGCCTATACCACTGGAATGCTTTACCCTTCAAGAAGGTCTCCAAAATTATCATAGCCATATTTTCTTGGGTTATCTTATGAATTAAACATAGGTTGGATATGTTTGTAATATGTTCCAGAGGGGTAGTTGAGTTATCTCCTATGAAATAAGGAAGGATTTTGAGGTCAATAGAAAGTATGTCATCAAAATAGTTGAGGTTTAAGGGTTTGTCACCATTGACAAGTGCAAAAGCTTCCATCTTAGTCCTAGCCATTAAAGGTATAGGATTTGTAGTAGTGTTTGTTTGGTTAGAATTAGGAGAGTTGGGGGATGTAGGATTGGCATTGAATCTAGGATACCTCTTCTTCTTAAAAATTTATAATGAGAATTCAATAAACTCAATGTCCTTACCTTTTAAGGAAGATCTTATGGCCACCTTTTACATGTAACTTATCTAAATATATACCAATGATGTACTTATAGCTTTTAGATGTTCTCTAAAGTTAACTAAGAATGATCTAAGTGACTTTAAATTTGGTCCCATTGAGTGTTATATAACTATTAGCAACCAAAGTTGTACCCCTTTAAAGGATATTATTCAATTCTACTTTAAACTTGGACTAACATAGGATTGGCCTAAAGGTTTTGGGTTACCTATAGCTAGACCAAAACTTTAGATTATGGGGATAGATATCCTGATATATCAAATCAAACTCTCTTTTTAATACCTACTAATGTTGGGATGAAAAGAGTTAGGTTGAGAACTTGAAAGGAAAACCTACATTAAGGGTGGTGATGTACCAATGCTTACTTATCATCTCTTAACTTACCTTTAACATACTTTATGAATAAAATGAAATACAAGTAGCTAACTAGGATTCTTAAAATAGTCCTAATACATTAGTATTTCATATGGAGGTTAAGTGGGATGGTCCACAACTTGAAGGCAAAAGAATGGAGGTCTACATGAAACACTACCAATAAACTCACTCTTCAACATAATAACTACCTATAAACATTTCATATGACCTATGTAGGATGAAAATATAACACTAGGTGAAAGAAAAGACCTAAAAAATAAGATGAAATTCATACTTTTATACAAATGAACAATCAAAAAACACACTGATGCTGACAAAAAGTCTATACTAGCCTTTTCTGTATTAATTTCAAGGTGTAAGATACAAATTTGATAGAGATTTAATACACCCAATAAATGGATAAAAAATGTAATCAATGCATGAAGATATAGAGTTATACACAAGAGAGAGAAAAATCTAGGTGTAGAAGATGCCATGGTGGCTCTACATCAGTTACATAAGTCTCCCTTCTCTCTTATGTATTGCTTGAGTGGATAGGTGTCTTGAATGATGTATTTAGAGAATCGATGTATAATTTATAAAATTTTGACCCATGAAGAGTCCATACATGCCACATTTATCTAGTTCCATCTCCTTAATTAGTTACTAACATTGACAAAGGTTTAATTGGGCCTTTTCCATGAGGCATTAAGTAGTTACCCATACCTGTAGATTGACCATGATGATGAAACCACCTGAATACTTCATAATGATCATAAATGTGAAGTATAATCACCTCAAGGGGTATATAAGTATTTTTTAAGGTGTTTCATTAACTCCATTATTCTTTCTTATGTCCATTAACACTTTCATCTTGTTAGTTAAGTAGGCCTTATGAGTTAGTAGTCCAGTCTTCTATCCATCCACTATTTGGATGACTATGATAGTTAAATAATACCTTAAATATAATTGATTAGGCTTGAATCACACTTGAATTAACCCTATAAATCAATATATATACCCTTAAAACATCTCACAATTGTAAACTTTCCCCTTTTGCATGATTAGGCCATCTTGACTAGCCTTGCAAACTGGTTGATTGGTGAAGGTTGGTAGATGCACTTATAGGTATCTAGGTGTAAATTTACATATTTGATGATGTTAAAAAGTCTCAAACCAACACCCCCAATGATTGGGAACCTATGACCAAGTTATCCACTTTACTTCTTGCTTAAAACCTTGAAAACTTACAATTTATAAAGGTGTCAATATACTCTCCATATAACTAAGTACCTAAAGCATAGACTCTTCTAAGTGGAAAACATGATACAAGTGTTTTAAAAGTGTTTCCCATCTATTTAAATGATTTTTTATTAAATATCTCTATTTGGGTCCTTATTAGGGTTTTAGGGAGGTTTAAGAGTGTCTATGACTCTTGACGATGGTTCATAGAAGTTAGGGCCTAAACCTCTAAAACCATTCCACTAAACTCATGTAGATAAAACCCCTCACCTCTCTTAAAATTATAATACTCCCATGTATAATCTTTGTACAATTTTAAGTATGTGAAGTTACCTGTTAGGTGATAAGTATGCATTTTAAGTAGTCTCTTGGTGTTTTTAGGCTAGAATTACTAGTTATGGCATCTCCCCTACAATCAAAAGTGACTTACATATCTAAAAAAATATTATGATCACTCTTATATAGGTTTAAGGTGTCATTTGATCCCCATTTTCCCTTATACTATGACCTTTAAGTGGCATTGTCTTAATGGAGGTGTTAGACCAACATATATAATTATAAGATCTCTAATTTTTAGTCTTAAAATAGAGTTACGAGGGGTTTATCCATAATTCTCATCATGAAAATCATCCCTAAGGTTCTTTGGGGTACCTGATTTGGAATCATCAAGCCTTCTTCCTTTTATGGTATGTAATAGTGGCTCTTATTTAGACACCCAAGTTTGTCTACATAGTTACCCATTTATGGAGGCTACTATAGGTGACTAATATAAGGTTATTTGGGGAATTTGGGACTCCTTATCACCTTAAAAACCCATGGTTGATGCCAATCCATCTCAATCCCTTACTTTCAATCTTAAACTATCTCTTTGAGGCCTAATCCGTATAGTATGTGACTTGTATGTGCTAATCACTAGGTCATTTGGGTGATCAAAAGACCTAAGGAGACCTTTAGGACTATTTCATATCAAAACTACTCCATCTAGATGCATTTAAGGGTATAAATATATCATTGGGTACCATCCATGGTTTAATAAGGGTTTTTAAGGTCCACCATCTTGATGATAGTTTATATAGTATAGACCTCCAAACCAAAATTTATTACCATTAATCTTTATTTCAATAACATCTTGATATTTCCTAAACAACTTAGGATCCCTTGTAAAGAGTGTGTAGAGATAGGAGTGAGGCAAGGTGTACCTTAGTATTTATATTGATTAATTTGAAAAGGTTAAATGCTTAGTGTTCATTCATAAAATTGAGACTGTCAACCCCTCTCATTCTTGTATGGATGTTTAGTCTATAGGGGTGCTTAAGTTTTCATAGGATACTTAGGCCTAGGTATCTCTATGGTGAAGGGTGTGAGTGTTTTAAGATGCATTTTGACATGCCTTCTCATAAAAATGGAACTTAGGGAAGGGATAAATCCATTATGACATAATGCATTGCATTTACCTTCCTCAAAAAATTTCTCCAATGCTTGAAACATCCTCCCACACATACTACATTACATTAAACTTGTTTTGATATCTAAACTTGTCATGAGGTGGAGGTAGGGTCTTGAGACCTAGGTGAGAATTTAGGTATTATATGTCCAAATTGGGTTATTTGGGTCTCCAATCTATTCCTAACTTTTTCATATGTTTCTATATTCTTAGACCACTCACCATCTTATACTATATATTGTGTCTAACTTGAAGCATCATTAGTTAGTGCATAGGCTTGAAATAGTTGACATGATAATATGAGAAGTATTATTCTAGATGTTATAGGGGATTAATTATATCCCACTCTTAATTCATCAATGTTAACCATATCTTTAAGCCTCATGTCTTCTAACCTTGCCAATACATCTGTATACACAGTCATATATAGCCCTATGTATGCTTGGTCTGCAACCCTGACCAGATAAATTCATGGGTTAAGATAACCCTAAATGAGACCTCAAGGGTTTTGTATGTTTCATTATCTCATTACTACTCTCCTTTCATCTATTTTGATTATTGATACTCCCATTAGTCTAACACTTTCACATTACAAAAAGCCATGACTGACTGTTTGAGTTTTACATAGTCCAAATGCACTCTTACAGGCCTCTCTGAATATGGTGAGGTGACCACCATGATTTAACCTTCCTCTCAATCTGAACCTTATCTATTTATGTGTATATATTTCTTCTACTCTAGGTAAGATGCAAACCTTAAGGCTTTTCACCAATGTTGTAGGCACTAGTGTATATATGTTGATTGTTTATAGGGGTCTATAGATTATGGTTTTTTGAGTGTAAGAGAGTGAATTTTTAGTTTAATTTGAGTTATCAATTAATCTATTAATCCAATCCATATATATAATATGGAAATAATTCTCAATAAAACCCTTCTCCCATTACTCAGGGCTGATCTACACAAGGTGACTTTGGTGGACTTTACCAAGGTAAGTCCATGTGAATTTGAAGGTGGATATTACTCTCTTAATAGGGTATATATCTATGTAAGCCCATTTTTTCATGATTTGGTGGTATCTAACAACCATAGGTAGTATTTAAGACTTTGTACCATGATTTAGACTTGGAAAAAGGGGTGGATGGCCTATGGGTGACGATAGTAGGGTTTTACAAAACTTGAAAATAGAGTTTAAGGCTTAAACTAAAGTAAAATGATAGTACATAGGTGGTAAAAAATGGAGCATATCTTTGAGGGATTGAAATGAACTATGTAATCACACCCAATGTGTCCTAAAAGGACATTATAAAACTTCATATCTATACCTAACATAAAATAACACTTTTGAGTCTATTAAAAGGCATACATACTAAGAAAATGAAACCTTGGAGTTTCCAAATAACCTTAACCTTTGCTAAAAACCTTAAATTCTAATAAAAGAGTTGTGAAGGTGTTTAAGGGTAGAATGGTGGTTTCAAGGCCTATTTTGGGGTCTATTAAAGTTTTAAAACCTTTATATATGGACACATTTGTATGGATACAAAACTCCATACTATGTTTACACTACATTTTGAGAACCTTCAGGCCATCATCAGATCGTACACTACCCTCTTTGTGGTGAACCTCGGACACATAGGTAGTATTCACTTGGAGGCACCATGAGAGAGTTAAGAGTCTACATGAATGTATAAATTTTTAACCAAATAGGAATTAATAACTCAATACACTCTATTAAAACTTTAAGACTATTCACCTTCATGTGTATACACTGGGTACTCCATACCATTTTAACCTACTTGCAGTTTGGATGCTTCTGACCTCTATATGCCCACACATGTGATTAAAATTATGAGGAGGACATGAAAAGTCTCTAAAATTTTGAAACTATATACTTATATGGGGGTGAATTAGTTTCACAATAATTCATATTTAATTCCAAACATCATTTCATGATGTATACATAAGAGATCAATGCATAAGCAAACAATCACATAGGTATATCACAAGATAACATAAGATATTATGTGGGAAACACTATTGGGGGATAAAAACCACTAAAAAATTAAAATTTAATACTATCATATAATTAAAATATAATTTATACAATCACCTAATGATCAAGGAGGACCCACCCCTCAATTTAGTCAAGCACCCACTTGACCTTTAGCTAGCACCAACTAATAAGGAGGATACATCCCCCTAGATGATTAAGAACCAAATAAATAACTTAAAAAAATATATAAAACTATTATATAATTTATAACACACATGATTATGGACTTTTCTTTCTCTAACACTTGCAAACTTGCTTCTCTACCTCATACAAGCCACCTAGGATCCTTCACTCAATATGCCTCTTCTAGGATTATTAGGTATAATGACTTATGCATCAAAATAAATAAAATTGATTAGATATGAATGAATTTTATAATTAACCCTATTATGGTCCTCAATTACCTTACTCTAATCCTTCAATGATCTCTCTTCTTCACTTGAGTTCACACACATAAAACTAATCAAAATAGGCTAATTAAGCATTGTCTTTATACCATACTTCATCTAACCCAAATTGGTCGGCCAAGATATCTAAAATACCTATTTTAAAATTTAAATAGGTCTTAATAAACATTAAATTAATTATATAACCTCTCCATATGTCGTTCATAGTCCATAGAGACCAATTTCACTATTAGGCCTAATGGAGACCTAAAGGAATTAGGCCTTCACACCCACACATTACACTCAAACTTTTTTAACCAAATTTTTATTTCATAAAATATTTAAACAATTTTAATATTAATTTAATAAACACAATGTAATCTCACATTGGTTCCTTACTACCTAGAACTCTATTTATCACCTTAAACCTTTCAATTAGGTCTTTTAGCTTTTTAGGCCTTCATACACAAAAAAAGTTTGTCTCTTAGATTTGAAGCATATAATTAATTTTATAAAAAAAATACATGTAAAAAAAATTATTATATCATTAATGACTTAATAAAACTATACATATATATTATACATAACCACTAATGATGCAAGGATCCAAAACCACGTTTGTAATAGGACCACTCAAACTGGTCAAACACATTCAAAGTATAGTCAAGAAACTTTTACATTTCACACTTGATCAGGGAAAAAATATGAATAAAAATTCCTTATTATGAGAATTTTATAATTATAAAACATATATATATACTCATTTTATCCTTTAAATCTACCAATAACCCTTCCAACTCACTTATGTAAAGTGGTCACTCAAACTGCCTATAGCCTTCAAGAACACAGTCATGAACAGGTTCTTGTTTAACACCTAAAAGAGTGTATAAAATAAATATAATTAATACCCATGGATTATATATTATATATAGATAAATATAAATTATATATATCACATGTTATAATATTACTCATTGGTTTTATAAACCAATCTCTTAGTCCTTTCTCACATAGTGCCAACATAGCTAGATAAGCCCTTTTGGATTTCATGATTCAAACACTTAACCTATCTATTATGATTTAATGAAGATTTTATAGTTAATTTAAGTCTCCAAAAACATAAATATTTAAATTTTATACATCACATCTTGTTATAAGGACTCAAACACATCACTTACCTTAGTACAACTAGAACTGTCAACTTAGCTCAAAAACACAGTCATAGTGATCATGATCCCTAACACCTATAGGATAACTTTATTGACATAAAAATAAATTTAAAAAGTCCTTAAAAATAATTATAACACTTAAAAACACTAATACATATAATTATATTGAAACATATAGATCAAATTTTGGAACACACACCTTCACAACCTTTACTTACATAGATAAGTCACTTTGTGAGCATCTTTTAGCCTATGTGTGAGCATAAAAAATAGTTAAAAACCAATTTAAAATTATTAATATGTATTAAATAAATACCCAAAACCATTTTATCCATCCCTAGTAACCTTTAACTCATCCCTAATGACTTTTTCACTCTACTTGGTTTCTTTCACTATTTTTACTCTTTATAGATTTAATGATAGGACAACTTATTTGAAAAAAATGATTGAAAAAATGAAAATAAATTTCAAAATTAAATCCATATATATCAATAAAAATTATTTACCTTCAACCTCTAATGATTTTTATGCATTGACTTGGTCAACCCTACATGTAACAACAAAATATCTAGAAATAATCACTTTTTATACCTTCTACTCATTGCCTTGACACACATTACCACCTGGAGGTGTCTATAGGAGTAATATATAATATATAATCATTAAAATTGACGTTAAAATACATTATGGGATAAAACCATTCACATATTTCTAATTGCTTCACTATGAGGGTTTACAAGCAAAATAAACTCCTTACCTTAACATTTGTTCATAAAGATGAGGGGTTGGTTTTTATGAAAAATGATTTTATAATATTCTTAGGAACCTTAACCAACTATTCCAAAAATATAATATCACCATGAAAACTCTAAACATGCCAATGAGCATCTTAACTTCCTTCTTAATCTTGGAGACCTAGATTTTACATGCATAAGAAACCTTTCAACATGATATCTTACATTATCTTCTTCCTCAAGACTTGAAACTTGGTAAACACCTATTCAAATATCATTCAATGATTACATGTGTTATACCATCCTAAAAACTCACTTTGACCCTTCATTTGGACCTCATTAGGTCTCTATGCACATTAGGTCTAGAATCATCAGTCAAACTTGGATATTAAAAGCACTTGGAAAATTCTTATATTGATATAAAATAATAATTAAAATGTCATATGAACTCATGACATGATATAAATATTTACTCCATGTTCACACAGGTCACATGATTCTATAGAATCATCTCTTACAGCCATCATGTTCCTTCTTGCACTAGAATAGACATTCCATGATTAAAGCCTTTTAGTCACTTCATGATATCATCCTTCATCAATGACATCACCACTTTGTCATTAAATTTGATATAAATTACAAAAAAAAATTCAAAAATCTCCCCTTTGTCATTGATGGCAACCTCTTTTTGTCCTTCTCCACATTTGTCATTAATGACAAAGTGGACTAAATAATAACTAAGTCCCCTATAATCATGCATTCAAAATACACTTTTAGGTTCTCAAAATTATTACCTACCTTTTATGTACATGGATGAAAAATTGAACCCCATTTGACATACACATCTTGATTATCTTCTTCATCTACAAAATCTATACCTTCTTTATCTTTTACTAGGTAGCTTGTCTTTCGATTCTTACTCACTCTTTCTTATCTAATCCGTGGACCTGTTTACTTACATAAATCATAAGCTCCCTTTGCTCATTCATGAAGGTTAAATACATTTTCAAAATTATGACTTGGTTTGATCAAGTCATCATATCAACTTTTGTGACTTATCTCTTGAGTTCACATTTGTAGCAGACTTCTCCATATTTCCATCATGACTAAAACATATCACATATACTCCCCATCACATCATACATATATATTTAATTCTCTCAAACTATCTAAGTTAGATCCCCCTAAATCCATGCTCCATCTAAAAGAAGTCATCTTCAACAAGTCTCCTCAATGAACTAGTCAATGAGACTCAATAGTCCATAATACTTTAACAAGGATCCAAACCATGTTAAAACACTTTGCAAGAAAACTTTATATACCTTCTCTAGGCTATAGTAGACTCAAATCATTTACCTTACACTTAAGAGAATCATTGTCCCTTATAACTCTAATAGGTCTCGTTAAGATGTAATTCACATATTCTTACTTCTTCTTGCTTAACACTAACCTCTTTGGCCTATAACACCATCTCAAATAGGCATGGTATGATTTCATAAATTCTAAATCAAATCCTCATACATAAAATTTTTACTCTTCAAGTTACACAAGCCATTAAGTCTCAAACCACTACAAGATACCCTCTCGATCAACAACCAATTATATTAGGTCCATGAGACCTTATACACTATAGTAGAGATTTGACATAATTTTGACTCCTTTAGATAAGAAAACAAGGACTAAGAAACATTATTTGATAATTTATGACCTAAAGGTCATCTTCATGCTCATATAATACACTAAACCTTCAAGATAGTCTTCAAAATCATTTAAAGAATAAACTCTAGATGCACACATAGAACCCTACTTAAGAAACTCAAAAATTGTGTCATACTTTAATCATTGTCACTTTTAGATCATTAAATATCTTCATGTCCTTTAAAAATCATGCCAACACACTCATATATTACCCAATGAGGTCATCAATATATCAATGGATCTCTCAACTCAATGAAGCAACTCATTCAACAACATTTTTTTACCTTCTCAAATACACACTCAAAACCCTGATATGAAAACTTGAAACTATAGAATCTTTAGATATCTGAGCCTTCTTATAGCATCTACAATATGACATCACACCTATCTTATGACCTTATGAGGTCATCATGATATCCAAGAAACATTATAATCAATGACACTACTTCTCAAGAACACCATAACAAATTTCTTTAAGCTTACAAGCCATCTTGTCAAGATACAGTACCAGGATGATCTTCAAAACACTAATTATCTTTATGTCATACATAAATTTTTCATCTCATACTTATGACACCATATAAAATAACTCTCTATCATAATGACATTGGTCTTGAAGACTAATCTTTAGCTTACAAACCTTTATCTTGAACTATGTCATTTTAGATAATACCTTATATTTAAAAATGCATAATAAGCATGATAAAAACAAGAGGAAATATTTCATAATATCCACTTAATGATGAAAAATCTTCATATGCCATGACTGAGCCATTATAATCAAGATCATTTCTACTAGGATTTGTAGACCTCAAACCCTCATATCACTACCTTTCACCTATTAAGCTAGCTCTTCAAACCTAAGATCAATCTAATTATACATAGAGCACTAACAGGAGCTATATTAATTTAAAAAAAGTATCACACACTTTGATAAATCATATTGAGAGTCTAAGGTCACCATTCAACTCAATAATCCACACTAGTCTGCCAATATGAAGACATTAAGACACAATCAACTTTCATGGAAAATTTCTTACACATATGAACACTTCTATATATCTCTCAATTAACCAAACATTTTCATACACTTTTTTTCCATTTTATATGAGTATTTTCCATGCATAAGTATCCAAAAACCATTTTCTTTTACTTAGAAAACTTCATTAGCTCTCATACCCTCATTAGGTGTCATGGATACCTAATATAATATCTTTAAACATGTCTTCAAGGTCCTTTTATCTATTAACTCAGGTTTGATCTTAGAATTAGATTCAACATACTTCAACCTTGATAACACCAATATGAAGACTTCTATGTAGATCTCAACCATGATCTTCACAAACTTACCCATCAATACAAACAAGATAAACATTGTCCTTATCACACTTAAGCTACTTATGATCACCTTTAAGTTGTTAATATTACCCCAAAGGACTTGATATAATACCAATTATTGGAAGTAGATATTTAGAGGGGGGAATGAATTAGTTACACAGTAATTCATATTCAATTCCAAACATCATTCCATGAAGTATACATAAGAGATCAATGATTAAGCAAATAATCACACAAGTATATCATAAGATAACATAATATATAATGTGGTAAATCCTCTTAGGGGATAAAACACACTAAAAAATGCACATGGAATACTATTATATAATTACAATTATCAATTTAGACTAGCACTAATTGACCAAGGATCACCCACCCCTCAATTTAGTCAAGTACCCACTTAACCTTTAGCTAAAACCAACTATCAATGAGAAAACAAACCCTAGATGATCAAGCACTAAATAAATAACCTCAAAAATTATCTCCACCTATTATTTGATTTCTAACACACCTGATGATGGACTTCTCTTTTTCTAACACCTGTAAACCTGCCTCTCTACCCCATACAAGCCACTTATGTTCCTTCATTTAATATGCCTCTTATAGGCTTATTAGGTCCAATGAATTATGTATCTACCTAAATAAACTTTATTATATATTTATTATTTATCTATTTAACCTCTGATGGTCCTTAATGACCTTCCTCTACTATTTTAATGATCTCTTTTCTTTATTTGAGTTCACACACACACAACTAGTCAAACTAGGCCAATTAGGCCTTACCTTTATACCATACTTAATCTAACCCATATTGGTTAACCAATATCTTTAACATAATTTTTTTACCATTTAAATAGGTCCTAATACACTTTAAATTAATGATACAACATCATCATAGGTTTGTCATAATCCATAGAGACCAATTTCACTATTAGGCCTAATGGAGACTTAAAAGAATTAGGCCTTCACACCCACACGTCACACCCAAACTTATTTGACCACATTTTGACTTCATAAATTATTGAAAAAAATTTAATATTAATTTAATATACACACTCTAATCTCACCTTGGGTCCTTACTATCTATAACTTCATTTCACACCTTGAACCTATCAATTAGGTCTTCTCGCTTTTTAGGCCTTCATACATACAAAATTTTGTCTCTTAGAACTAAAGAATAAAATTAATTTTATAAAAAAACCCACACGATAAAAAAATGAATATATAATTAATTAATCCATAAACCTATCCATTTCCATTTGATATCACCACTCAATATCCAAGCATCCAAAACCACCTCTGCAACAGGACCACTTAGACTAGTCAAACATAGTTAAAGTAAAGTTAAGAAACATTGAAATTTCACACTTGATCAGGGATAAAATATGAATTATAATTCATTATTATTATCCATTTATATTTATAAAACATATCCATACTCATTATATCACTCAAATCTTCCAAGAACACTTCCAACTCACTTCTGTAGACTGGTCACTCAAACTACCTCTAGCCTTCAGGAACACAGTAATGAGTAAGTTCTTGTTTAAAACCTACAAGAGTGTATACAAGAAATATAGTGAAAAAACATGGATTATATGTGATATAAATATGAATATAAATTATATATATCACATTTTATAATATTACTCATTAGTCTTATAGACCAATCTCTCAAGCCTTTCTCACACAATGCCAACATAGCTAGATAAGCCCTTTTAGATTTCATGATTCAAACACTTAACATATATATTATTATTTCATAAATATTTTATAGTTAAATTAGGTATCAAAAAACATAAAAATTTCCATTTTATATATCACATATTGTCATAAGGACTCAAACTCATCACTTACCTTAGCACACATAGAACTATCAACTTGGCTCAAAAACACAATCATTGTGAACATGATCCCTAACACTTGTAGGATCACTTTATTGACCTATATATAAATTTAAAATGTAATTAAACATACTTATAACACTTAAAAACACTGATACATATATTTCTAATAGCAATTATGAAACATATGGATCAACTTCTTGAACACACACCTTTACAGTCTTGACTTACACAGATAAGTAACTTTGTGAGCATATTTTAGCCTATGTATGAGTACCAAAAACACATACCACCCAATTTAACATGAGGCATAGGTATTAAAAAAATACCCCAAACCATTTTATCCATCCCTAATCACCTATAACTCTTCCCTAATCACTTTATAACTTTACCCAGTTTCTTTCATTGTTTTAACTTTTTATAGATTTAGTGATAGGATAACTTGTTTGACCAAAATTATTCACAAAGTGAACATAAATTAAGAAAATAAATTCTAGGTATCAATAATAATTATTTATCTTAAATGAATAATTATTTATATGCATTGACTTGGTCAACCCTACCTGTAAAAAAAATTGAAACAATAACTTTTTTTATACCTTTTGTTCACTGCCCTAACACACCACTACCACCTAAAGGTGACTGGATGGGTTCTATACAAAACCCAATCATCAAAATTGACTTTAAAATCAATTATATGACAAAACAATCCACATTTTTCCAATTGATTCACTATGAGGGGTTTCAAACACAAAAACCTCCTTACCTTCTTAACGTTTGTTCATAAAGCTGAGGGATTGATTTATCTAAAAAATTATCATAGAATATTCTTAGGACCCTTAACTAATTAAGAAAAAGGTTTAGGTCATCATGAAAAATCTACACATGCCAATGAGCATCTCAACTTCTTTCTTAGTTTTGGATACCTTCATTCTACATGCATAGGAAACCTTTCAATGTGATATCTTACTTTCTCTTCTTATTTAGGACCTAAAACTTGGTACAATCCTTTGACCCACCTAATTAAAACCTCATTAAATTATTACATGTGCTCTACCATCCTAAAAACTCACTTTGGCCCTTCATTTAGACTTCATTAAGTCTTTATTCACATTATTTCTAGAATCATCAGTCAAACGTGGATATTGAAAGCACTTAGAACCTTCTTGTATTGATATAAAATAATCATTAAAATGTCATATTCATTCATTCCATGCTTGCAAGATTTACTCCATGTTTACATAGGTCACATTATTTAGAGACATCATGTTCCTTCTTACACTAGAATAGACATTCCATGCTCAAAACCTTCCAGTCACTTCATGATATCATCCTTCAAAAATGACATCAGCAACTTATCATTACATTTTATATCAATGAAAACACTTTTTCCAACATGAAATACTTGAGAAATCAATAATAATCACATTTTAATTAAATAGACCAAAAATTCAAAGAAATAATCTTCTTTCTTTTGCCTTGTGTGGATGAGAGTGGTGACCAGATCAATTAACATCTTAGTGAATGTTCATATATCTTAGAGGGATAATCCTACAACCAATTCCCATGATTGGAAGATGACTAAGTTTACTTTCTCTAGCCAAATCTTGGACCTTCTTTCTCTCTCCTTTGTATAGACTAAGCATTCACCTAAAGTGCTCTCTAATCCTACCAATGAGCTCAATGGAGAAGATATATAGGTTTTGGGCTCCTAAAGCACTGAAACACTCTAATTTCTTCTACACATGTAGTAGTAAACTCCTCGTAGAGAACCATGAGTCCACCTGAGCTAGTCTGTAATGTATGGATTTGTACCACTCAAAAAAATCTTGAAACCTTTAAATTCCCTATGTTTTCTCATGTTTTAGACCATAATCCATTATTATTAGGTAAGAGGAGGTAAAATAAGAGTTAGATGATGTATTAAATCTCATGGTATAAATTAAGGGAGTTGAGAAGGCACATTTTGGCATGTGTGGGGCCTATTTAGTGGTAATTAAATGTTGACTTTTGTGAAAAGGGGCTCAAAAGTGTATGAAACACCTTGGGTATGGACTAATGGGATTCATGAATGATATTCAAAGGTGTTAATAGTGGATCTAGTATACATTCAAGTTCCAGTGGTGTATATTTAAGGTCAAATATCTCTCTTTACACCATATACATGACTTTAATAGGGGAATTTAAGTGACTATCATTTCAATACATGTGAAAATACCTTAATACATACTAAGGACATCAATTATGACCCCATACACCTTCATAACATTCTCAAAATCTTGGAAATAAACCATACCTTACATAATTTGAATACACCAGAGAGCTTCACCATGACTCATTAGTTGTATTATCAAATCATCTCTACCATGGAACTTTTGGATTTTTAAGGCCTATTTGAAGACTATTATGGGCCTTCACATATGATCAAACACTCTGAGGACATTTAACACAAGTTTAGATAGGGATGGAGGAAAATAACCTTGTATTTCATGACATGACAAGATAGTGGACCTGTTGTATTGGAAAAGAAAACTAATGACCTATTTTGAACTACCCTAATTTATCAACATATGTGACAATAATGAGGTCTTATGGTGGACTAGGGTTCATAGGGCTCAGGTTAATATCTTTCTAAGATTGAGGGAAGAAATTGGTCAACACTACCATGGGTATGCAATGATGGAGTCAAGTACACCTTGAGTTCTTAATCACACTCTCATTCTAATGAGGATCGAGGCATACATACTCTAATCCAAGTATTTCTATGAAACATAAATATCCAAGGGTCCTACCCTTTAGAGTTCATATAAAATATAAAAGAATACATATGTAATGGATCTAGATGAGTAATTAATTGAAAAGTCATACATATAGTTGAACATTAGATGTAATATGAAAAATCTCATAAGGATTTTTAAAAAAATAAGTGATTATTCATTGATATGAGAAAAAAATAACCCAATACAAATCTTTCCTCTTCTCACTTCTTCACAAAATGATTCTTCACATAACCTTGAATTATTTCACTTGAAACTCTTAGATGAAAATATATTTGCATGATATGATTTTACAAAGGTAAAACTCATTTTTATAGTGTGAGTTGAACTATTGTTACTGATAGGTCCATCCATTCCATGAGGCATAATGAAAAATTAATATATTTTATTATTGATTTACACAAGTTTTAACTCATGTTAAATAATAATAAATTCTATTTATATTTACCCTGATGTAATTATGATAAGGGTACATGAATAGCACCACTTAACCATTAAATTTTACAACATTCCTTGTTAATGTTGAGTGGGAATCATTCCATAATCACCTTTATAATAAATTAATTATACTCCATAAACCATATATAATGAGTTTAGGAGGAATGTAACATTTAATGATTTAAAAATTCATCATGACAATATCACCTTTTGAAACAAAAAGAATTATAATCCATAAACTATTAAAAGTAAGGTTAATCTAGCATTATCATGAGACTTCATCTGATACTTTATCATGAATAATCAAACAAGTGTTTTGAAGCCTTTTATAACACAATGACCTCCATTAAAATATATGATTTAAGTATTGGGTACACTGTAAACTCATATACAATGAATTTTACCAAAATAACATGAAATTACTTATTATAATGTATTTTTGTGAGAATAAGTATAGATAATAATAAATAAACTCATGGCCATTATGAAGAGACATTGTCATACACACTCCCCTCAATGGAAACTCTGAGAGGAAAAATACTCTACAAAATTTTAAAAATTTGATAACACCAAGTGGTTTTATGAAGATATTTGTTGCTTGTTCATCTATAGGATAAAACTATAGATCACCATTGAGAACTTTCTCTCAAATAAAATTCACATGAAATTGAATATTCTTAGTTATTTGATGTTGCAATGGATTTTTAACTAGAGATATATAACTTTGGTTATCACATTGATGGGTGGTACTATGAGAAACATCCAAATGAATTTATATATTTTATCAATATGCGACTTCTATAACACTTAAAACCACATCAACTCACATGGATTCTTTAGAAACTTCAATAACACTTATATACTCTACTTTTATAGAAAAGATAGAAATAATAGGTTTCTTTTTACTATTCTAAGTGATAGCACTTGCACCAAACTAAAACACATATCTAGAAGTAGATTTATGATGTCACAACATGCTTATCATCACAATAACCAAATATAATAAGATAAATGATGACACATATTTATATGTGGTATAACACATTTTAAATAATCAAGTCATGTTTTAGGTAAACTAATTCGCTACTTTAATTACTAAGTTAGTAACCCATAAATCATTGAATGAAATTCAGTTTTAGACATATCCAATATTAAAAATATGGGCATACCCAACTATCATGTGATGCACATACAAAAATTTAATTTGTCCAAAACATTAGATATCTTATTATAAATAATTATTTTTTTATAATTTGAGTCTTAAATAAATTAGAACCTTATTAGTTTTTTCCCCCAATGATATAGAACTAGATCTACCAAATTGTTTAGGTATGTAACCTCTCATAGATAAAATATGGAAAATTTTATAATGATATGTAATCATCCATTCAAATAGATATGAGACTGCAAAAAATGATTTCAAACATGTATTAAAAAAATGCCTAGTAAAATAAATTATGAGGAACCAATTAATAATACAAATTCCATTTACACTTTGCATTTCATAACATATCTTATTATCAAATGAATCATCTAATCATGTTATCATGAACTTGTCCCACTTATCAAATGAAATAATACTAACAATTGAAACACAAAATATCTTTTCTTACTGAGCATGATATTATTACAAAATGCAATAACTAAACATGATCATATTGTCAATGAAGAACATTGTTATGTATATAAGTATTTCAATGATAACTCATATGAATTAAAAATAATCATAAATGTAATCAATTTTGAAAATAGTATAATGCATATATATTTTCTATGATTTGTTATCTAATACTAATATATCTATTACAATATAATTGTAAATAGCATTTTTAAAGAATCAAACTAAATAGTATTACTAACAAATACCATTATAGTTGAGACACTATAAATTTAATTAGTATATATAAATTAAATATATATAAAGAACCATTAATAGAATAAACTTCTAGTGGTCTTATAACATCACTATGAATAAGCTCTAAAGGATTTGATGAGTTCACATTATGATTTTTATAAAAGGGTTTAATGTTTTACTTACCACATAAGCAACCTTCACAAGCTTCATGATGAGAAGAAAAAATAATAAGATCAACCAAAATATCATGATGATAAATATCAAAGAAACTTATAAAATTTTAACATGACCTAACATTACAATTTGAGATTCATTCCTACTTTAAAATTAAAAACAACATGCAAAAGAAACAAGAAAAATGTATAAACCTTTTCATTGAATTCCTTTAGAAATTAGAGAGCTCGATTGATTTCTAATGGATAATTTATCATTAATTATAGTTAATATGAATTTATCATTTGTAATTTGATAATAGGATAACAAATATTTCTTAAGTTTAGGAACATATAAAACATCTTTTATAATTGCATTTACAAATTTAGCTCTTCCTTGCTTAGTAGCTTCCAAAAATGAATTATCACCTAAATAAATATTTTTCAGATATACATTTAGTGTCAGATAAAATATTTGATAAAAATTTTATATGATGTGATGCACCACTATCTAAAATCAATTTATTTTCTTTAGAAGCAAACAATTTAGTATATAAAGCAATAATGTTAGTATTTTAATCCTGATTGTTGTTTTGATTATGGTTTTGATTTTTTTGTTGATTTTTATTAGAACCTTTCTTACCTTTATTATTTATAAATATTTTTTTATTATTTTTTTGTAACAATATTACCTTTTATTCCCAAATTTACCACACATTACAATTTCTATTAAATTTGATTTTATGATTTTTATTACCAGATTTGTTATTCCCATTGGTAGAGTTAAGGTTAGATTTATGTTTTCTATTTTAATAACAATATTAAGTGTGAGAAGTGCATAAGTGTTATTCTCTTCAAATTCAAATTTTACATCACTTTTTATTCTTGAATAAGAAGAGACAAAAGGGTAGTGAGGTTAGGGATATCTTACTTTATTTGGTATTTAAAATTAAGAATAAAAATGAAATTATGAAAATTTTCATGAATATTTAATTGAATAATAAAATACAATAGCTTATCTTGAATAACATTAAAATTAAAACCATCTAACTGAGATATTTTTCAAGAAAATTACAACTTTTTTATCACTTTTCATGGAAGCAGTTAGCAAATCAAGAATAAGTTTTATTATTTTTTAGAGATGAGTGCCATCATGCATAAACTCAAAAAGTTTCTAAGAATTTTTGGGTGGCTTTTGATTACCAATATGGAGTATGAAATCATCATTTAAACTCCTCAAAATGATCAATATATTTTCTTGTGTTTTCTATTAAAATGCATTGGTAAGCTTAGTCATGGCATCTCCTTAACAGGGGGTTTTCAGTCCTGGTCATAATATTCCATAGTTTTTTATCCATAAAATTTAATTTAATGTGTATTTTACAAATGTTATATCTTGATCCATTTAATATTTGTGATTTTTCTAACACAAAATTAAGAGAATCCATTACTTCACTTTAAAGTTGACACTACAAATTTGAGTTTTATAGTAAAATGACACTATAAAGATATAGAAGCAAAAATTTTAATATGTTTTTATACTTTATTTTAATAAAAAATTTAACGTATAAATAGTATTTTTTAACTTATATATGAAACAATTGGAAATTTTTCAAAATATTGAAATTAAAGTGTCATAAAAAAAACTATGTAAACACTATTTTTAAAAATGTGTTACAAAAACTATATAAGGAATCTTTAGATAAAAACATGGACCATTATAATGTGTTTGAAATGTGAAAAACCCTAAATATGAACTGGTCACATGACCAATTTCAATGAAAGAAGTGAGTAGACATGGTGTTGAAAGTGTTAAAAGTGTCATAAGTGAACTAGTGTTAAATATGGGGAATTGCATGAAAATAAAAAATATTTTTAACTAATAATTTAGAAAAATAAATTAGTTTTGACTAGTAACCACTATTGACCAAAAAAATAATATTGGATGGGTTTCAACTCTAGACCTCAATTTTCAAGTTCTTTAAAAAATAATTATAACCAACTCCACTACACTAATTATTGAAATATTACATGCAATATATTATTTTTAAAGATTATTTAAGCTATTGTTTAATAACTAAATAAATTATTTGTGCCTCCCTAGGATTTTATTTTATATGGAAATTTTGTATTTAATAAAAAAATATTTATTAAATATAATTTTAAAACTTTACTAACCTTTAAATTCTCCAAGTAGAAATAATGGCATAAGCATGGAAGCAGGGTGCAATAGAGGGGCTTTAGGAGGCCAAACTAGGCCCCAAGAATTTTTGAGTCACCTTCCAAATGGATCCTCAATCATTCAAACTCAATAAAAATGAATTTTTATACCCAAAATAGAATTATTTTTATAATGGTTATTGTACCAAACCATATAATGGCACCCATGTGAGTGAAAATTTTCTATAACTCATTTAGATGTTTCACTAGCTCTTCAATAAGTTCAGGTAGGCCAAAATAATGAAAATTCAACCTTTAAAAGAGAGAAACAATATGTAGAATTATTAAACTTAAATTTTCTATTTTTTCACTCCACCTCAAGGCATAAAATTCCATACCATCACTCCCAAGCTAATTAACAAAATTATAAATTTGAATTTGACTCTTTAGGGGATTTATAAGAGTGTTTTCAAACCAAAAAATTATTATCTACAACTTTAAAACATATAGACAACTTGAAAATAAAAAAAATGTTTCTTTTTTTATTCTATAGGGTTGTACATGGGTTGTACTATGATGACCAAGAGGATTTTTTAATTGTAAATTTAGTTTTTGTGTTGTATAGTTGCTTAAATTTAATGATTGTTTGATCCAAAACTTCAATAGATAAAATAATGAAGATAATGTTTTAAAAAACAAGTTTATATGTCTCCCATGGCTATATAGGTGAGTTTTAAAATTAAATATGCTTGGAAAAATGTATCCAAGAACCCAAAACCAAATTCAATGACCTTTTCAATCAATAAAAAATTAAATATTACTCTAAAAAAATGATATAAAATATAAAATAATATATATTAATTATATATATATGATAAATTAATGGCATAAGTATACACAGTTTAAAATTGTTGACCAAATTTGACCCTGCAGGTCAAATTGGGACCCCTATAGGTAAAAATTTATCTTTAAAGGTTTATAAGGGGTTTAATATTATTTCATAAGGTGTATTATAGGTTATTTTATGTCATTATATATCATATTAGCCTTGGTCATTAGTCATTTTAACTTTTATGCCTTTTTGAGTCATTTTGGGGGTCAAAATAGAGCTTTAAATGAGTTGTATGGCCTACTTTGGAAGTGTTAAGATGTAAAAAGGGTTATGTCACATGTAATGTATCCTATTATGTATTAATCAATTTTTCATAACTAAAAAGTGGTAGGTTATTTAGAAGAAAGAAAAGTTTTCTTTAAAAAAGGGAAGAGTTTGGTACTTGTATGACCCATAAGGGAGTGTGACACATGGGATAAGGTCATGATATGACTATTCATATTCATTAGATCCATGTACATGCTTGAATTACTATTTAAGTGTTAAAATTGAGATAAAACTATTCTTCTCCTTCTTCACCCTTCCATGCACACAAAACTAATCAATAGGTTTGTACTTGGTATGGCCAGTAGGGGAAGTTTCAAGAAAAATGATCTTGGGGTGTCTTATAAAATTATACAAATTAAATTTGATGTTTATATATATAATAATGGTTAATTTTAATTTATAAACCATTCCTAATAAGTTGACCTATCCAATTTGCTTTTTAATTTGTGCACCCTATAGGTTTTGCCTTGGTTTGGACAAGTCCATACCATTCACTTATTGATGTTGTTTACAAATTATTTTGACTCCATAATAAAATCATCCCCATGCTCTGTTTCATGTTTTAAATTTTTTTTATGGGACAAGTATCTCAAGTTGCAAGATAAGACACTTTCTATGTTGTTAGAAATTTCCCACCACTTCCAATTCCTTCAAGTCTTGGTAATGGTTTAAAAGGATAATGATGGTTTGTGTAAATGTTTAAAGTTTTGTTTCCTTTCATTATAAATTCATTCCATAAATCATCTTCGTGGTTTGTATTCATATACCACACATATACACAGTTAGCTCCTAGCTCATCCTCAGTCTCAATCATGACTTGTGGAGGTTATGAGAGTATACACAAAATTATAAATAAGGTTTAAAATATTTTTAATATCTTATAAAAACATAATTTAGTGATTTTATATTACATATGGTGCAATTAATAAGGATTGTTGCAGTCATGTGCAACATTTACACACAAGCATCATGAACATGCACATACAAGTCCCTCAAAATGATGTCATGATGGAATGGGTGATTTGATAGGTGTTACAAATATTTTGGACTTGGAAGAGTGTTTTTTCACTTTTTTAAGTTATAGAGTGAATAAAAAATACATATGTCTTTCACACTACCTATAATTTCACATTTGCTACCTGTAATTTAAAAATGGCCACCTACAGGTGATACCACAGAGAGCTAAGATGTCATAAGATATTGCTAAAATAGTGGTGAGATTCCTTTTTGGGTTTAAGTATGTTTAAAATTTCATAAAATACCCATGATTTTTTTTGAGTTTGTGAGAAAGCTCTGAAGATCCTTTAAAAAGTAATGACTATAGATTCAGGGACATTATCCCTAAAACATGCAAAATAGAGCCCTATGTCATTTTGTTGATATATTATAATAAAGACAGCAATAGTTTTGAAGGATTTCAATGGTAAAATTTTTTATTCTCCATGAAGGAGAAGATTTTTTAAAAATATGGAGTCAAGATGATCAGTAGAAAGTGGACATTGAGAGATCTAAGTTGCCCATTCATGCATTAAACTTAGTCAATGACATCTATAAAATTTTGAGTCTTTCAGAAATCCTACATTCCAATTTGGTAGTAATAACCATGATTTCATGATAAAATGTTTATAATAAGTGAAATATAACATTCTTTATTTGAAAGGTCACTTAAGGAGGATGATGTATTGTGTTTAAGTTCCATACACACCTACAGGTGTGTCTAATCATAAATTGTTCACCTATAGCCAAGAGCCATCCTCCACATCATTAATAATGAGGAGTTTGAACATGGATTATAAAGTTTGGTTAATTAAAGTGACCCCCAAATATATCATAAGACTCAAAATGAGAATTTGTCACAACTTTCAAGAGATAATGTCTATCTACTGGTTTTTTACCTCAAATAGTCAACAGAATTGACTGTGTTTGATTGTATCATTTAGTGAGCTTGAAAAAATGGTTATAAGTTATAAATATGGCTTGGTTGATATAGGAATAAATTATTGTGGTTATAAACATATTTAAAATATATTAAAACATTATACCTAGACTTCAAACATGCAATTCCACCTACAAGTATGTTACCTTAGAGCAAACATAGTCAGGAGATGACACTCATCCTTGACTAAGCAGAGTGTATGGAGGGGTGACTAGAAGTTTAGAGTGATGAATGGACTATGAATACATAAATAATGCTTTTATATACTTCAATAGGCTCATATCATACTCAAATCATGCATAAAATGGGTTTAGAGGATGCATCACATAGTTCATTCCCTAAACCACTATAACAATCTGCCTTCTAATAGTCTACCTTGGAATTTGAAGAGGTTTTGGAGTTAAATAACCTGGTAAAGGAATAAAATTTAGTATATTTAATATTTAAGACTTTAATAATACTATCCAACATTCACCATTATTTTATAAAATAGGGGAATTCCATCTATTTTGTCTCAAACAGAGGGCACTCTTTTTGTGGATAAACCCTACAGGTTTTGGAAATTAGGAGTAAATGATGGACCAAAGGATTTAGAGACATTTAAATGAATTTTTTAAAGTTTAAACATACCTAAGTAAATATTAAAAACATCTCACATAAGTAGGTAACCAAATAGGATGGTATGGATGGCTAAGTTTGCAAGCAAGTTTGTTAGGCAGGTTTAGGCCTAGAATCCAAATGAGGGGCCAAATTACTTTCTAGCCTTTTTTAATATTTATAATCAGTTTTAACATGTTAATATGATTAATTTTTATATTTATGAGTTATTTTAATGTAGAGGAATCATAATTAAGTCATCTTTTGGCTCAAAGGCAACATTAGACCTGTGCAAAGCAAAGGAAGAGCTTGATAGAGCAACTTTGGAAGCTTACATCTCTTTGGAGGTTATGCATGGGGATATAAGGAGTTTGGGGAAGTTAATGAAGGTTTTTTACTATGCTATAGTGAATTTTTTTGGTAGTTACAATGTCAAATATGCATGAACAAAGCTTAAGAGCCTAAAAGCACTCAGAACCCTTACAAACCCTAGTCAAAGACCTGATGAAGGAAATGAGGATGGTGAGATACCCAAATAGCATAGTTTGAATATAATTATTATTGGAGGTTGTATAATACTTATTCAGGCTCCCTAACATCAAGATTAGTTGTATGAAATATATATAGATAGGGTACAAAATTGTTTTTTTGACTATTTTGTGCATTGTGCAAGTTCTAGGAGGTTTTAAGAGATGAAATAAACTTTGGAAGGAATATTGAGACTTAATATAACTAAACATGTACATTTCATGAATTTTAAAACCTCTTAAGTGTGCCTAATATAGCTCTCATCTTAGCTAATCAAAATTGGCATAGTGAACAAGATGATAAGTGTGAAAGCTTCAATTGGATGTCCTTTTAGGGTATACATGATGCCTCTAAGTACATAGAGGGTATTAATAGTTGTAATACACTCCCTTTTATGAATTTTAATTTAAAAATTATGCCTTTTTGGAATCCAAGTGTGCAAGTTGTGTGAAAGAGGAGTTTCTTTCACTGTAGATGGTGATAACTCACTTTTAGAGGAATCTAGATGATTAGAACTACAACCAATGCATGGAGAGCATGTATGTAACCCCTCCCTCTCATTAAAATCATAAGATATATCCATAATTATTTTTTTATGTTCAAATAGGCCTAATCATGAAGGCATTTTTCTAAGCCAACACAAGGAATTTCATGCCACTTTGTAAGAGTTTCATGCCTTGGACTAACAATTATGTTTCCTAACTTTGAATGATCAGTTTCACATTCTCTTCCCATTCACATGTAACTCCTTTTATCATCTTTAAAATCGTCCTTGTGACCTTTGTAATTATCTCTTCTCCTCTATCTCTCAAGTTCTATAAGAATTAGCCATTTTGGCCTTTGTAAATAATGCTCCACCTAAGTATAGTGAATACCTACTTATTTGCATACCATGGATCAATATATACTACTTATTTTTACCTCTTCCATGACTATTCATAGTGTTTTTTACTTGTATGATTGATATTGCTTAGTGATGAATCTTGTTTCCTTAGCATGTTGTCTCATTCTCTTACCTATTTGTAGCTTGAAATCTTCTTCTTGTCGATCATGTGAAGTGTTATATGAAGTTTTAATGGTTGAGTGATTTAGTCTATTCACTAGTGACATTCAAGGCCTCTTGTATATTCTTCCTAGCTTAAACATTGATCACAACCTCATAATGAAATATTGATGTAAAAAGATGTAGATTAGAGAAGTGTATGTTTGGTTAGTCCCTTCTTCTCACGTGTAACATGCAGCTAGGTGGTAGACATCAAAAAATTTGGTGAAACACCTCCATTAGGATAGTTTAATTTCATTTTTATATCCCTTTTCCCTCATAATCATATATTTAGTAGTGATATACAAGTGGTACAATAAGGGAGCTAGCCCTATCTAGAGATTCACCTCATTCTTCGGCTACCCACAACCTAGAGGTGTTTCAATTATGCCACTTAGATGAGGAGATATGAGACATCTCCTAAAAGAGTGCAAATCCAAGTGACAAAAAAACCATATGTAATGTGGAAAACCTCATGAGGAGGTCAAAAACCATAAATTATTATTCATTGATATGAGACAAATCATCCAATACAAATATTTCCTCTTCTCGCTTCTTTACATAATGCTCCTTCATATAACCATTAACTATTTCACTTTGAACTCTTAGGATAACATATATTTGTGTGATATGATTTTACAAATGTAAAACCTGTTTTTATAGTGTGAGGTGAACCATTGTTACCAATGATTCCATCCTCTCGCTAAGGCACAATGGTAAATTAATATATTTTTTTAATTTATTTATAGAGGGTTAACTCATGTTAAATAAAAATAAATTATATTTATATTTACCTAATGCAATTATTGTAAGGTTACATTAATAAAATCACTTAGCCATTAAATGTTCCAACAATAGTCATCAATTTTTCATTAGAAAAACATAATTGGCTCACATACCCACATAGGTGTATTCATTCCTTATTAATTTGATATATAATTTTATTGTATTTTCTTTCAAATTATCATCCTAAGTAAATATTTATTTATACATATTTCATTTCTTATTTTCATGAGGCACAGTTCAATGCATAACCTACATTCAAGACTATTCTTCATAGGTAATTTCATGTATAAACTCTTTTTCCTTTTACTCTAATACTTTCACTCTATTCATTACTAGAATAAAAGGGGAAAATGTAGACACAATAACTAACATTTATAGTTACAACAATGCACTTATCACCATCCCCTTATATACAATTAACTGATGCCTAATTCTTTGGTTCTAAGATATTATTCCTCTATTTCTATGCAAATGACCCTTACCCTTGAGCAAATCTAATACAAATTATTCATATTATTCACTCCAAATATATTAAACTAATTAATATATTGATCCAAACTTCCATTTTATCTACATTTTCTCTTCAGACAAGGCCCATCCTTTAGGACTATCCCACTCATTGATATTGTATGATTCTATCAGCTACATCCTCCCACCAAATAATAGTTATTTGCTCAAATTAAAATTTACCTGACATGGCCTTTGTCATATTTTATAAGTCCTATTCAAGGGATTCCAAAAAATATCACTAAAAATCTTCATTTTTAGCCATTTTTTCACTAAATTCTTACATGATTGAAAATCACTAGAACAACTAATTGCACATTAAGAGGAAGACATCTATTCTTCCCAATTCTGAGTCCACATAGCTTGTAGCTAATTCTAATTTCACGTAAAAGGTCATAGGTTATTCTTAAATCAATTAATCACACTAGGATTGCACTAGTATATATAATTACACCAATATTTTAAACACAACACCATACCATGGGAGAAATATATGGATTTTGATCCTCTTTAGAGTATTAGCATGTAGGCAGTGTTCAACACAAGGGGATTTAAATTCAATCAAAAATTTATCCACTAAACCCATTTTCTCAATTATTTTTGTATTCATCATGGTCTATTGAGATAGGCTTCAAAGTGAATCATAAGGAATGTAATATATTCTATAGTGAATTGCATAGATCTGATCACACACAAAAGGCTTACAGGTGAAGATGTATTGATCTAAATTTACAAAGAGAGTTAAAACCTAATAGATGCTAATGTGCCCTATAAACACCAATGTGTTAGAGGTATAATTACTAAGAGGGGTCAATCAATGAGCCCAAATAATCTAACTTCAAATCTAATATTTACAAACACTTAATCAGTTATCATAAACATTCATGAAGCATACCCATTATTTATATCAATGTTCAAGAAAGACAATGAAAGATCAATCACATAACACATGACATATGTGGGAAACCCCCTTGGTGAATAAAACCCACTGGAACCTGTAATTAGAATACTACCATATAATAGAAAGAACCAAATTATAGCATCTACAAATGATAAAGGAACTACCATTATTTATTTTAGTGAGAATGCAATCCCATAAAGAGCTACCACACCTATCTAGCTAAGTACCCATAACAAATAGACTTTTAGCAAGTTTCACCTTACAAGGAGGAAACAACCCCCTTAGATGTTGATAACCAAAAAAACACCTGTGAACACATCCACCTTTGGACTAATGTCTATAACACCTAATGATGGACCTCTACTTATCACTCTTCACCTTTGCTCACACTCAATCTGAAATAACACTATTCTACTAATAGAATTATGATCTACAAGTCATAAAAATAGTCCTCAATATGTTATAATTTTTAACTCATCCTTAGGTTAATATAACCCTCCTTTTCTCCCCAATTCACACACACAAGCCTCTCTCAAATATCTCCCAAGTCACTCGCACAAGGTCTAAAAATCACCATCCTTGATTTAACTATTTATATAGCATAATTGATAATCAACACCTTGGTCAGCCATTAGCCATGCCTTATCTCTTGAGGAATCTCTCACATGAATACATGGCTTAAAAAATATTCATAGGTTTACCATATCATATATGGGTCACCCTTAAATAACTACACCTTTTAATAAGGCCCGTATATCCCTTATAGGTCTCATGTGAACTCATTCACTCCCTTAGCACTTCATAGATAAAACCAAAAACACATGACCACATTTAAATACATGGGTCCACTCCTTATGTCCCCTTATACATCCTCAAATGATCATAGTCATCTTTTCTCACTTCTGCTTATTCTCAAACAACTCAAACACTGACTTGATCCATAGGAGCATTATGAACAAAAACACAATCAACTTCTTAAGCATTGTTCATACTCAAGATAAATTTATCAAACCTCTAAAAACCACATAGATCATCCTTATGGAGTCTAAAAAACTCCCCAATATCCAAGTCACCATGAGACATCAAAACAACATCAACACAAGCTCAAACATCCTTCTCGGGTCACTTATAGAATAAGAACGAACACATAATCAACTTGGAACATGAACATATTTGACTGTGCATACTTGCAAATATTTAAAATAAGTTCATTAGAGGTGATACAGAGTCTTATTCATCTTTTATTTTTATAGCAAGAGAAAATTATATCTATATCAGACACTTGTTTTCCCTTCACAAATTCAACTATTTAAATGCAAATGGTCATAGTTAAACTTTGAATACTATGCTCATATCTCATGTCCTCTCAGCTTTAGATCAATTACATACCATTGATATTATCCAAAATTTAATGCATATTCCACCAAATCCAAACATTAAATGTTTGATATTTAACCTCATCTCTTAAAATTTGGAAATTTTGACTCAATGCACTCCACTGATCTCTATGGATGTGTCAAGTATTTAACTAGAAATGCTCACCATCAATCTCTATGATCACCCACTCATCATTATATCCTTATCCTTTAAATTTTATCAGTGGTTAATCATCATTCACCTATCCTCATCTCATTATTTCCTAACTTCTTTGAAAAATGTGCACATTTGATCTTTCTCAAGCTTTAACTTGTGCAAAAATGACTAGGTATGGAAACCTTGCAATATGCTTGGAAGGCCAACTTTGCACAATCATAACTTTTGCCACTATAAATTCCATGTCCCACAAATTGCACCATGTATTCTCCTTTCAAAGATTAATCTAACCATGTATAAAACTACTCTTAAAACATTCATACATGTGAGATATAATTCCATCAAAATGCCTTCTTAAAATCTTCTGTCATAGAGCCAACTATGTCAAAACCTATCTGAAAGTCCAACTTTGAACATGCATAACTTTTGTCATGCTTCAGTGCATGATCTAAAATTTAGCACAAATAAACTAGGATAAAAAATGAATAAACCCATATGATCACTTTATCCTAAAATTTCCACATGTGTGAGATATGCCATCATCAAACTGCTTACTCGACTCTTTCTTACCTCATGCAAATTTGGCTAAGTATGGGAATATACTATCAATGCCTGGGAGCTCAAATTTTCACTTGCATATATTTTGATTCACTTAGTTACATGATCTAATAATTAGCTCATAAAAACTAGGTACAAAAATTAATAAACCCATATGATCATTTTGTCTTGACACTTCCACTTGTGTGAATACTGACCTCATCAACATTCTTACTCAGCTCTATTTGAGCCCTTTTGTAAATTTGGCTATGGGAACATAGTGAATTTTGTCTAAGTAGCCAAATTTGCATCCTCATATCTTTGATTGTGCTTTATTTCATGACTTGATATATGGCACATAACAACTAGGGACTACTATGATCACAACCATATGACTAACTTCCCTTGACTTATTTCTATATGGCAATGGTGATGTCATCAAACTACCTACTCAAAAAAAATTCCATTGGACCCAAAGTGTCTAGATGAGAACAATGAACAACTATATGAATCTCACATATGCATACAATCACTCAAATCATAAAACATTTCTTATGGGACCTATTTCACATTATTAATACTTTAGACTCATCCCTAAACATCTCAAAACAAGCAAACTTTGAAGATCAACGAAGCCTTCTTTAGGCATACTAAGACAAGCACATTGCACACTTTGTCATTATCACATAGACTATCAAGGCTCTTCATCCACTCACTAGGACACCTCCATGACATTACCATGACATCATTTAAAACTCTCCAACAATCTTCCCCTTTTTCATTGGTGTCAACAACCATCATATATATCAAAACATAACTCACTTTCTCTCTCTTCAAGCACTCCCACAATAGGAAATTTCTCCCCCTTTGACATAATGAAAAAGTGGGCACAAACTGATCTTAAAGACCTAAAAATACTATAAAAAGGAAAGGACCATCTTATAAATATGATACAAACTCCCCCTTACCTTGGGCCTACTTCTGTTTGCCTTGAAACATCCTCTTGTTCCATGCCAACACTCTCTTCAACTAAGCACTAAAAACAATGAAGAAATAACACACAAAACTACTAAAATATAATGAAACTCATCAATAAACATATAATAGGGAGTCCCCCTAATATTTTTAAGCCATTTCATATCTTGAGCATCTTCATATCTCCACACATCATGAAGAACCACCATACATGCTTACTAGCCTTCTCTCTCAAGCTACCATAAGGAACACCAACATAACTTCATGTCACTCAAAAAATATAAAACATTCTCAAAACCAACTTGAAAACTCTCCTTAAAACATACATACCTTGCTCTTTTGGATAAACTAAGCAAAAATCATTCTTCTTCAAACTAGGCATGTATAGCCTCCTTGAAGCCCTACCTAGAACTTGAAAATCCCATAATTTTTAGTAGAAACATATTAAATACCTAAAAATTCATATCTATATCATTCTCATATTCCCCCTCAATCACACCAATTTGAATCATCAATATCATCCTCTATAACATACTTCTTTCACAAACCTATTAGCCAATCAGCGCTCCATATTGACAAAAACATGGATAACTTGAGAACCACAAACCTTCAATTCTCTATAAAGATTTATTTGATAACCCATTTGACCCATTCAATCTATTAATAAGCCTCATATATTAACTCATAATTCAAACTACTTTTATAGCATAACCCAAAGCCCTAGAATTCAAAACAAACAGACCAACAAACCTCCTTTTGGTCAATGCACACCTCTAAAAATTATTGCACACCTAGAGACACCTATTACACATTATGGACCAAAAATTTATCCTTCACACCTTTGGAAGCCTTGACTTCCTATAACCCATTTTAGTCCTATTTTCCATTAAGCTAAAATTTGAGAAAATCAAGAGTAATAAAAAAAACTTTAATTTGTCACAAACATACCTTTAGACCAAAAAAGCACTCGAAGCACATCACAAAGAAGTGTATATACCTTTCTAAGCATCAACCTCTTCTTGGCATTTACATCAATCTCATTAAGCCACTTGAAACCACACATTTTAACTCTATACTATAACTCCTTTACAAACCTCTAAAATAGGCTCATGAACTTGTTGCTCCCCCTTAACCAAAGAAATTATTTAATTATAATTATCATATTTATCACACAAACATACTTATCCACTAAAAAGAGTCTCTTAAGAAGCATATATAGAGACCTCTTCTACACCACAATGCTCTACCATTGTGTGAAACTAGGAGTTACCCACAACTCTTCATATTCCTTCTCCTCTTTGGTCATCTAATACTTATAGTTCTTCTTATTCTTCTTCTTTGGATTAGGAGAAACAACTTAATCATCCACTACAACATTCTCCTTTTCTTCTATGATTGGATTGATAATATATAGAGACAACATAGATTCATTACACACCTTTTCATCTGAAGGATACACCTTATAGTTTGGAACCTCATTACCAGGCACAAAAAATTGATGTTATTTTTATGACACATGCTCTATAATATTAGGATGTTCACTTGAATCCATACATACCTCAGGACTAGCTTCAACTAACACCTTGGTCTTCTCTTTGAGCTTGATCTCTTCATTCTCAACATGAGCAGACAATGAGAGACCTTGGCACTCTTTAACTTATAAAGAATTCTCCACCATATAAAATAGATTACTTAGACCTATAGTCTCATCATGACTCACACTTATCACCTTTGGATTCCATGTGTTAACATGATTTCTTTCTTTCACTCTAGGAGCCTGATTGATCTCATTTTGACTTGATGGACTTTATTTGTGGAATCTAACAATGTGACCTCTCTATTCATAATTATAGCACACCATACTCCTTGATGAAAATAATTTTTTTCTTATCATGTTTGTACAAAAACTTTCCATATGTCCTTTGTCATGAAAAAAAACAACCTCCCCATTTTGAAGAGGACTCACCTTGTCTAATCTTATATGGATAATGGTTTACAAAGTGTCCCACATTAAGATAGTTGAAGCACTTAATTTTCCTCACTCCTTTTGACTAATTACCCTCATCATATTCCCATGTAAACTAATTTCTAATAGGTCTCTTGCATTATCTATCCCTATGACTAATTGATTACATGTATAATAGTAACCATTAAATCTTACATGCCTCATGGCATTTGGTTGTCTAATCTGATTTATCTTCATTCTAAAAGCACCTTTAGTCTTTGTCTGATGATTTATCTTCAAAGTATGATTTTCCTCATTCAAATTAGTCTTCATCTTTTATTGAGTAACATTTTTTATTCTTATTCATAGCCAAGACTAGTTTTATCACTAACATGCTTTTGACCCCTCAGAATGTTGTCTAAATCACATGAGCTCTTTTCAAATATCATAAATGAATTCACCTTACTATATGTCTTATATAACTCATATTTCAAAGACTCATTTTCATAAACATACCATCAACATTCTTATTCTTTGGATTTTAGGCTTGTAGATAGAATTTTCAGTTGACAACTAAGATGCTTGATCATATATTCATGTTCCTTGGTGTCTTCATTAAATCTTGACTCATACATAATGAATTGATACTAATATTCTTTGAGTTTATATTTCATATTCTTATTTATCTTCTTCTCAATCTTTAGTTCTTCAAGAGCATTCATCAAAATAGTCTCACAGTCCACCTCATCTTCATCATTATTTGAATCACTACAAGTAGACACCTTTTAATATGAGAAAATTCCTTACTCAACCATTAACAAAACTTCATATTCAATAAGAACATCATCTTCATGATCATATTCTGAGTCACTATCTTCACTCTCATCTGATGACCTACAATCTTCTTTAGTGTAGAGACTCTTCTTATTTTTGAAAGACTTCTTCTTGTTGTTAAACTTTTTGAATCCTTTCTTCTTTTATGTATTCTTATCATCATCTTGGCTTTCACTTTGCTCTTCATTATCTTTATTCTCAATCGTATGAGGGAACTTATGATAAAAATATCCTATCTCTCCATAATTGAAACATTTTAAGGGTAGTTTACCCTTATACTTCCCTGATCCTATGTTTATCTTCTTAGTAATCAAATCAATTAGTTCAACCTCATTAATGTCAAATATGTCATCCTATTTGAATTTATTACCTTAGGAATTCTTCTTAGGCTTTGTCTATATCTTCACTGTAACTTCCTTCTTTGGTGGTATATCATCATTTGATCTCATCTCATATGTAATAAGGGTGCCATGCAATTGATCCATATTCAACTGAGCAAGATCATGACTCTCTTCTATATCATATACTTTTAGACCAAACTTGAGAGATAGATACCTTAATACATTTTGGACTACATTATCCTCTTGAAGATTCTCTCCAAGACCTATGATGATATTCATAGTCTGATCAACTCTTTGTAGAAAGGATGCCATAGAATCTTCTTCCTTCATCTTGAAACTTTCAAATTTCCTTCTGTGAGTCTATAACCTAGCAAGCTTGACCTTTGAATCTTCTTCAAAAATTATCTTCATTTTCTCCCATATCTCTTTAGTAGATGGACAATGGATTACCTTGGTTTTTTTAATCTCTAAAAGACCACAAGTGATAGCATTCATTTCCTTGGAATTATTCTCAAACAAATTTTTATCTACAACACTAGATGGAGGAGTAATAGTAGCAACATAACCATCCAAAATGGATTTCCATACATCAAACCCTATGGACATAATGTATGTCCTCTTCCTTGCACTCCAAAAATCATAATTGGATCCATTAAACATTAGTGTTTGCTTAGTAGAGAAACCCCCTTGATGACTACCCATATTATACCTTCGATCACCTTAAAGTTGTTAAGACTTTACCAAAGGACCTAATATAATACCAATTGTTAGAGGTACAATCACTTGGGGGTAAATAAGTGAGCCCAAATAATCCACCTTCAATTTTGATCTTTACAAACACTTAATTAGCTACCATAAGCATTCATAAAACATGCACATTATTCATATCAATGAGCAAGAGATATAATGAAAGATCAATCACATAACAAATGACATACATGGGAAACCCTCTTGGGGAATAAAACCCATTTAAACCTAAAATTTGAATACTATACTATAATAAAAATAACTGATTTAGATCATCTACAAATGATCAAAGAACTAACATTCTTGATTTTAGTGAGACTGCAATCCCACAAGGAGCTACCACACCTATCTAACTGAGCACCCATCACAACTAGAATTTTAGCAAGTTTTACCATTCAAGGAAGAAATAACCCCCTTATATGTTGATCACCCATAAAAATACCTATGAACACATCCACCTTTGGACTGATATCTACAACCCCTGATGATGGACCTCTACTTATCACTCTTCATCTTCACTCACACTCAATATACAAAAGCACTATTCTATGAACAAAATTATGACCTATAGGTCATTCAAATAATACTCAATCTATTCTAATTTTTAAATCATATTCAAGTAACTCTAACCCTCCTTTTTTCCCTAATTCACACACATAAACCTCTCAAATATCTCACAAGTTTCTTGTATAAAGTCTAGAAATCACCATCCTTAATTTCACTATTTATAAAGCATACTTGATAATCAACACCTTGGATAGCCATCAGGCATGCCTTATCCCTTTAGGCATCTCTCACTCTAATACTTGACTCAAAAAAATATTCATAGGTTAGCCATAGAAAATATGGGTCACCCTTAAGGAACTACACCTTTTAATAAGGCACTTGTAGCCTTTATAGGTCTCATGTAAACCCATTCACTCTTTTATCAATTCATTAAAAAAACCAAGAAAATAAGACCACTTTAAAATGCATGGGTCTATTCCATATGTCCCCTTCAACATAATCAAATGATCACAACCATCTTTTCTCACATCTATGTATGTTCAAGTAACTCAAACTTTGACTTGGTGCATAAGAACATTATGAATGAAAACATAGTCAACTTCTTAAGCATTGTTAATACTTAAGATAGGTTGATCACACCTCAAAAAAATACATAGATAATACTTATGAATTATACAACACTCTCCTATAGCCAATTCACCATGAGACATTGAAACAACATTAACACAAGCTCAAACATCTTTCTCAGGTCACTTGTAGAACAAGCATGAACATACATTCAACTTGAAATATTAATATATTTGATTATATACACTTCTAGATCTTCAAACTTTATTCATTATATTCTCCATGGAGTCCTCTTCATCTTTACTTTTTACATCATGAGTAAATTCTATCTAGACTAAAAGTTATGGCCTAAAGACCAGACATTAGTTTTTCCTTCACAAATTCAAATATTCAAATGCAAACAGTCATAGTTAAACTTTGAATACTATGCTCACATCTCGTGTCCTCTTAGCCTTAGATCAATTAATCATCATTGATCTTTTCCTAGCTTTAATTCATAATCTACCAAATCCAAATGTTAAACATCTAATAATTGACCTCATCTTGTATAATCTAGAAACTTTGACTCAATGCACTCCATCAATCTCTATGGATCAGTCAGGTATTTAACTAGCAACACTCACCATTTGATCAATATATAATAACACCAACTCATCATTAGATCCTTATCTTTTACTTTTTCTTAGTTTTGAATCATCATGCACCTTTCCTCATCTTGCTAATTCTTGAATTCTTAAAGCAATGTGCACCATCGATCTTGCTTGAGCTTTAACTTGTGCATAAATGACTAAGTATGGGAACCTTGCAATATGCTCAAAAAGCCAACTTTGAATAATCATAAAATTTTCCTTGATTAATCTCATGTACTATAAATTGCAAAATATATTATCCTTTCAAAGAGGAATCCAACCATATATCAAACTACTCCTAAAACCTTTGTGCATGTGAGATGTAATGCCATTAAATGCCTTCTTAAAATATTCTATCACAGAGCCAACTATGTCAAAACCTGCCTAGAAGTCCAACTTTAAACATTCATAACTTTTTTTATACTTTAGGGCATTATCTAAAATTTAGTGCAAATAAACTAGGCTCAAAACTAAACAAACCCATATGTTCACATTCTCCTAAAATATCCACACATGTGAGATATTCCATCATCAAACTACTTAACTCTTTCTTGTCTCATGGAAATTTGGCCAAGTATTGGAAAATACTATCAAAATGTCTTGGATCCCAACTTTACACTTTCATATATTTTGACATGCTTAGTCACATGATTTGAGAATTATCACATAGAAATCAGGTATAAAAATAAACAAACCCATATGATCATTTTGTCCTGACACTTCCACTTGTGTGAATGTTGACCTCATCAACATGCTCACTTGGGTTTTCTTGATCCCTTTTGTAAATTTGGCTATGTATGGGAACATAGTGAATTATGTTTGAGTAGCCAACTATGTATCCTCATATCTTTGATTGTGCTTCATTGCATGACTTGAGATATGACACATAACAACTAGGGACTACTGTGATCAAAACCATATGACCAACTCCCCTTAGCTAATTTTTATGTGGGAATGGTGATGTCATCAAATTGTCTACTCATAATTTTTGCCACTAGATCCAAAGTGTCTAGATGAGATCAATGAACAACCAGATGAATCCCACTTATGTACACAAGTACTTAAAGTATAGAACACTTTTTATGAGACATGTTTCACATGATCAATACTTCATACTCATCCCTAAACATCCCAAACCAATAAAAATTTGATTATCAACCAAGCCTTCTTCAAGCATATTAGGACAAGCACATTACACACTTTGTCATTGTCACATAGACTATCAAGGTTCTTCATCCACTCACCAGGACACCTCCATAACATTACCATGACATAATTGACAACTCTCCAACATAATGTAGATCAAAATCATCTATATGTATTGGTATTATCCTAAGTGGATGTAAATCCATGTTACCTACTTCACAGTGGCCTCATACAACCTTACAATTAGTTTCATAGTCATAATCACATTTTAGAATGTCTAATTTCAAATTATGTTATTCCTCTTGTGCACTCTACCTTTTTAGCATATTTATAAATATAGTAAGTTTCAATCAATTTGTGTAATTTATGACATATTTATTATAGTTTGATTTTAATTAGTAATTTTTCTAATTAATATTAAAACTCTCTTATTATAAAATTTGATAAAACTTAATGTTCAAAGTCATAGTAGATTAGAAATTACATCACTTCAGACAATTTTGTTGAATGACATTATACTTGTCCTGTTATTTTCAATATTATATATTATTAAAGGGCATGATAAGTAATCATTGATTATAAAAACTATTAAACATTGAGCATAAGCCCCAAAATATATATTTTACATATCCATTTGTATTTTTAACTTACCTCATAGGGTTTTGAATAAGGAGATCAGTTTATTAGATATCTAGTGGAAAATTTAGAAATACAAATGATATTTTTATATTCTGAACATACCTAATAAATATGGTCATAACATAAGTTCCAAACTATCTATGATCTTCTAAAAACATACCTAAAATTCTATAAATGTCCCTAAAATTTTGAAAATGGTCGTATGGTTCTAGGATCATTGTCTATTTAACTCAATGTTTAATGGTTACTTATTTTTTTTATTTGGACTTGTTTTACACATTCATCATGTGATAAGTATTTATATATTTTCACCAAAATTATATATTCATCTAAGATGTTCCCTTTTTAATGTCTATAGTAGAATTGAATTAGTAAATATGCCTTATTTTTTGTTACCATTTTTAGATTTAATTGAATGTTGTATGGGTAAATGTATTACATTTTGATTTAAAACTAATTTCTCATTTGTAATCACCTAAAATGGCACTTGAGTGATAAGAGTGCTAATTGAGACCACATATCCTTATCTTATCTATAGACCTATGATAGGGCCTATTTTCACACTTATCTAACCTTCATGTGGGTCATATGTGTCCCTAATCATCCCTAAATCAGTCAAAGACCCTCATTACTTCATACTAGCTCTTTGTGCATCAGGTTCTACCACCTGAACACTATTTCCATAATATGGATAGTAACACCACATGGTATTAGTGTCCTAATTTTGGCACTACTATACTTTCCCTACTTTTTACACAAAAAATATATTTTCAAATCTTAGACCACCTAGGGTTGGATTAGACCTATTGTAGCACTTACACAAGCATCAACATAATATATATACATGAATTTTATCCCTATAACCATTATATGGAAATGATATTAAAATTACACATATAAATTCATAATAAGTGGTGCACATTAAGGTTATCAATCCCTATTCTACCCTACTTCTACATATAACCATCTACAACATTCCTAGTCTTAGATTACTCAGATTTCCAGTCTCAATCACATTTAAAATGCTTAGGTCTACAATCATACCAGCTTCACTTGCATTTATACCAATACTTAGGTGGGGAGAACTACATCAGGATTGATCACTCTTTGAAGTATTGGTATGTAGGAAACTCTCATCACAACAAGGAGTTGAGGATGTCTAGCCTACCCCACTAACAACACACTTTACTACTTATTTCAACTAGATGCTCTAACAATATGAAATTTTAGGGTTTAATCATAAAATTAGTCAAAAAAATTCATCTATGGGATTTCATAACTTATGCATGCAGTAACATGCTTGACAGACCCAGATATAGGTGCACCTAGAATCTCAAAATAGTTCTACATAGAAGACACTACTACCAAAATAGGGACACTAAGAACACATGACACTAATGTCCAATTAGGTTGGTATTGTTTGGAATGGTTTTTGACGCTTGGATCATGTTTTTGACATTTAGATCAGCCTCTACCTCAATTTTTAGCCTCTAGATAATTTATCTTAGTTATTTTCTAGCTAAGTTCTCATTTACATTATTTATTACTATTTTTAGAAGGGTTAAATTTTATCAAATCTATAACAAATTAGTGGTTGTATTTATTTCACATGTATACCTTGATTTATTATACTTAGTGATTTAACAACATAGGATTTACATTCATATAAGTCTTAAAAGGTTAAAACATTTGGTGAAACTAACTTACTTTGAATACCACAAAAAACCTAACCTTAGACAACCCTAGGGTTTATGTTTCCATCTTTCTAGGACCCTTATCTAGATTTATATTTCATATAATGATGATAATGATAGATAAAGTTAATTAATTTTTGATGAAATTTTTTATATCTTCTCTTGATACTTGTTTCCTTTCATTTGGAATGAATTCAAAAATGACATAAACACATATGTACATGATGATTTGGATTAGTTCACAGATATTTCATATTTCATAGCTTTTTATCTTTATCTCATGTGTAATTACATTAACATGAAAACCCTTACACACATATAGGATTTAGTACATAAGCTAACACCTATGTTTCAAGTTTTAATGTCATATATTATTCATGAGAAATAATCTCATTCTCTTCCTCATCTCCATGAAGATGATAGCTAATTTCCCTCTAATCAAGTCCATGATATCACTCCTCCATGAGATGAATTAACCTATACTATTGTTAATAATTCCCATAATTAGCCTATCCACACCTCTCCCATCTAGGGTGTGTGCCTACATGTTCAATTATAAACAATTAGGGTTTTTACTTATGAGAATCTAAGTGATAAAATTATTAGTAGAGTAATCTAATACTATAATTACAAAATCAAAACTAGTTATTGAGTGAAAAGGTCACATTATTAGAAAATTATATTACATGTAAACAATATTCAAAATATGCTAGTGTACAACATGTATATACATATACACCTAGCAAGTTGTGCCTAGTAATATTTCATATCCAAATCATAAATTATAACACAATTCATCTACTATAAGTGATTTAAAAATATTACAAAGGCCCTGATAATATTTCAAGTGAGTTACTAAGAGAAATGATTAAATATAATTTGATCAACCTACCTCCTCTACACCCAGTGAGGAGATCCAAATATTATTGTGAATATCATAGAATGCATGGGCACCACATCAATTCATGTTTAGCATTGAAAAGGAAAATATAATAGATAATGGATATAGATGAATCAATAAATGACACATCATCCAAATAACAAACAATAGCACATCTATAAATTTAAAAGGGTCAAATTTATAAATAGTACAAAAATAGTTACCAAAGCATAACTTAGAACAATAAAATATTCACAATGAAAAATTAGAGAAAGAAACATTACAACAAGCATATGTAAAAGATGAAAATCTACCTCTACAAAATGAGGCTCAACTTTAAAATCAATATGGGTTTAGTTAAAAATATATACAATAGTTTGATTATCACAATCAAGGTTTGGGATTTATTAAACATCCTAAGGAAAATAATTCATAGATACACTTTATCAAGTTAATTACATATATATATATATAGGAAATGTTATATAAATAATAATAACTTAAGTCACAAAGTCAAAATGATGTTAAGCCAACAAACATTCTGAAAAGAGGATTTCTAATAAAAGAGCCTCCATATCACCATATGCCTATAATTAGTATAGTTTATGTTGAGAATGTGTTATAAGGTATGAATTGAGTTGTCATTTATTTCATGAAAGTGTCATTTATGGAATTCTAAGTTGTCTTTATTGATCTTAAAATTGATTTCATGAGCCATGTACTTGAGAGACCTAGTGAGAAGGCATAGGCCTGGTAGCATGATGAGATGAGAAGTATTATACTTTTGTGAAGAAGGTTGGTAGTGTGTGAAAATTTTATGAGGTTTTATAACATTAATATTAGGTTTTTATAATATTACAATAGGTTTCAAGGTGTGATCAAGGTCTAAGTATGATTGGCAGTTCAAGGCCTAGTATGCAAAGAGACCTAGTGTGATCTAATGAGGGGTAAATTTTAGTTCCCAAGGTGAAATATCTCATAATATAATTATCATAAGTGTGAGAGGTAGTTTAAAGTTTGTTTACCAATTTTTAGGTTAAATCCTAGAGAAATAATGAAATTTGGAGTTCAGGTTTTTTGTGTACATAGAATGAGGTGTTACAAACTCGATAAGATTTTTATTATGCTCATTTCAATGTGAAACCTTTGCATAAGATATTTTTAAATTCATGTAAGTTGTGTAATGGTATTATATTTAATTTCATTTCATTATTTTTGGATTTTAGGGGCAATCCTTTATGAATGATTGCTAATAATAGAAAGCAATCGAAACCCTCTTAAAACCCTCATAATGACCTAATAGGAAAGATCTTATTGGAAATGGATTAGAATATATTTTATGACATATTTTGATGTTTTTATAATGTATAATACTCTCCCAATTTTCTCTAAGTGGAATTTTTCTATCATAAGAGTGAATGGAAGTTACATGAAACCCCTTATTTCTTAGATTTTTGATGTAACATGCAAGGTTGACCAAGTCAAAACATGAAATTTGTTGGAGGTTGAATATTTATACATATATATTATTAAAATGTTGGTTTTTATTAGTTTTTAGACCTTAAATATGCTAAAATAGTCATGGAAGTTGACCTTTCGCTAAATAGGTCTAATGACGAAGATAATGAGAAAACTAGGTAAAAGTGAGAATGAGATTACGTATGGATTGAAGTGGGTTAGGGATGGATCCAAATATATGGGGTCATATTTAAATACTTTTATCAAAAATTTCCTTTTAATATAAGTTCTGGTGATGCTCATATACAAGTAAAAATTTGTTCTCAAAGTGACATATCTAACATAGTGATGTCTGTGTAGGGTGAAGACATGAGATTGGTCTGTAAGAAAAATATTGATATTGAAAATTTTAATATATATATTTAAATATGTTATAATAATTAATACGTATAATATAAATCCATTTTAATTTCATAAAATTATTCCCACATTTTATTTGAGACTTAGTTTTCATGATTGTGTTTTTGGAGCTACAGGCAGTTTTATGTGTATGAGTGATAATGATGTTCCTAAGTATTTTTACATAGATTTGAAGAATATAATTAATATTAATTTGTTATATATGTCTCATAGGTTCATTTTAATTTATTTATATGTATTATAAACTCCTAATAATGTGTGAAAAGTCAAAGGTTCTTGACTGGGGTTTTGAATATGCATATGAAGATGATCAGCTTGAGGTATTCTATCCTTTATTGTGAAATATAATGGATTTTATGATGACAATAATTCCATTAATTTTATATCCATGTGATTTTTTTTTATATTATAATTCAAATTTGAGAGTATGTATCATATTTGCAAGACAGACTTTATGGTAGTGAAAAGGCATAATTATGAGTAGATGTGTGGTTTGAGTGAAATGAGTTGAATGGTGTTTGGGACCTAAGTTGAGATTATAAAGGGTATAATTTAAGTTTTTAAAAGTTTTTCATATATTTTTGGAGCCTCAAGGTATTCCAAGGAGGCCAAATTGAAACGTGTGCTTAGAGAAGGCCTAATTGCATTATGTCTATATTAGGCCTAATGGTGGTTTTGGCCCTTAAGGGTAATAACTGACCTATGTGGTGGTTTTTTCACTTGTGAAATATGTTTTTTGATCTATTATAATTTTTATCTAAGTATTCAAATGTTCTTATCTAATAAATGTTGTTAATATCAAGATTCAAGTATAAAAATAAGGTCTAATAGGCCTAATTGACTAGTTAGAATATTGAGGATATGAGTGAATGATAGAGTTTTGGAAACTAGGTAGAGGCATTGAATAAAATCAGGTAGGTGTGATTATTATTTAATTAATATATAACTATGTTACTATAGGTGATGATCAAGGTCGTATGACCTAATTCTACCAAATAAAGGGCTAGTTGAATGAGAAGGCCTAATAGGTTATTTGAGAGATAAAAGAGTGAGAAGAGAAAAATAATGTGGTCACCTTAATTTGAGTGATTAAAATGAGTCCAAATTTTATTATATGTTCAAGGTAATTGATTTGCTTCTGAGCTACCTAGGGGGTTAGTGCTTCCTTTCAAGTTAGTGCTTGCTAAAGGACTAGTTGAGTTGGTGCTTGACTAGTGAGGGGTTGGTACTCCTTGTGGGGTTGGTTCCTCACTAAAAGTTTGATTAATTACTTATATTAATATATTAAAAATATGTGTTAGTGTTTTTATCCCCCATGAGGGTTTCCTACATATATCTTGTGTTCATGTTTTATGTTCCTACTTCATGCTCATAAGAATGATTGATTATGCCTTGTTATATCTCTAGATTTGTTTGAATGACTAATGGATGGTATATGGAATTGAAATAAGAGTTTACACACTAATTCACCCCCTATTAGTGGTTGTGATTCCAAAAATTGGTATCATATCAAGGTTCTTATGTAGTCCTAACAGTGTAAGGGAGATCTTTGGAGCATATGTATCGATTTTGATAATGAAATTGTCTTTTATGATTGCAATGAGGATCTATCCATAGTCATTGAAATAACATGTGAATTTTATTCAAAATAGAATAATCATATGGAATAATGGACCCAACTTATAATGAAAGTAAATAATTTTAATTCATAAGATGATCAAGATACAATCAAGATAAGGACATATCATAAATTTGAGGAGAGTATTGGAAAGCTTAACAACATTTTAGATAATCAAAGTTCCATTTATGACATGACAGGTATTGGCTTAAAATAAGAATAAAAGGAGTTCAAGGAGATTCAATTTCCAAAAATCATTAATTAGTTAAGGAGTGATAAACCTAGTGAAATCAAGACCTATGCAAAAGTGGTCAAGTTTGAAGTCAATCATCAAAAATCCAAGAAGGGTTTTTCTCCATCAAAGGATATCAAAGGAAGTTGTTGTATCATCCTATGATCATTAAAATATAAATAATGTTAAACAACCATAATAGGTGTATTTTTTAATTATTTATTGTTTCTCGTATGGTATATTTGGAAATATAGTTGTTGAATGTAGATGGAGAAGTAGAATCATGTGTTATAACTACAACCAAAGAGGACAAATTGCAACGCAGTTTGAGATAAGATCTATAAGGAAAAATAGTCATGTTAAGAAGACATGTAGTCATGATATTAAATAATGGATCAAGAAATTAGCCCCTATAGATAAGATGAAAGAGAATCAAGAATATAGAGAAGAATCTAAGATAGCCCAAACTACTTTTTATACTCATAATGAAGAATTGAATTGGTACATAAATAGTGGATGTTAAAGTCACATGACAAGATATAAGAGAAAATTCATCACCTTGAACAAGAATTCCATAGGTTTAGTAAGGTTTTGAGATCACACATCTATTAATATAGTTGGCAAAGGTGCTTTGAGTTTGGATAATGGGAAAACAAAGACATAAAATGTATTATATGTAGATGGCTTGGATCAAAACTTGTTGAATGTAAGTCAAATGTGCACCCAATAACATACCCTAACTTTTCATGACAAAGGATGTGAGATAGTAGAGAAAAATTATGAAGGTTGATTGCCAAAGCCAAGAGAACTAAGAATAATCTATATGTACTGAATGAAATCACAAAAGAGAAATGATTTATGAGTAAGGTAGATGAAATTTGGCTATGGCATAAGAGGTTAGGTCATATGAAATTTTAAAATATAGTTAAGATTATCTCCAAGGGGTTCATGAGGAAAATGCCAAAATTTCTAAACCTGTAGATGCTCTTTGTAAGGCATGTCAATATGGTAAGTATACTATAAGGAAATTCAAGTCTAAAGAATAATCTACTACTAGAAATTCAAAACTAATTCATATTGATATATATGGTCCTATATGGATTCAAAGTATTCAAGGTGATATTTACTTCATGTTGCTTATAGATGAATCCACAAGAAGAACTTGGATAACATTATTGAAGGAGAAGTTAGAAGGTCTAGGTAAGTTCCAAACTTTCAAGTCTTTGGTTAAAAATGAGATGAATGGTAAGATAATGTGTCTTAGGTATGACAAAGGAGGAGAGTTTTGGTCAAATCAGTTTGATGAATTTTGTGAGGTGAATGGAATAAGAAGATAGTTCTCATCTGCCAAAACACCTCAACAAAATGGGATGGTTGAAAGAAAGAACATAACAGTTCAAGAAATGACAAGGACCATTTTAAATGAGTCAATGTTTCCTAATGGCTATTGGAGAGAAGTTATGATTACTGCACTTTACAATTTGAATAGAGGACATATTAGGATTAATGGTGACAAGACTCCATATGAATTATGGAATAGAAGACCTATTAGTTTTGAATATTTTAAGGTATTTGGGAGTAAATTTTATATCAAAAGAGATGATGAGGACTTAAAAAAGTTTGAATCAAGGTTTAATGAAATTATTTTCTTGGGATATTCATCAATAAGTGTTGCCTATAGATGTTACAACAAAAGGTTGCAAAAGATAATAGAGATCATAAATGTGAAGGTTAATGAGACTAAGAAATCATATTCTCAATCAAATAATGATGAAGGAGCAATAGATATAGATGAATATGAAGAATAAATTGAGAAGACAAAGGGATCAAAAGGTCTTTCTATGTAGATTCAAAAGGATTATCCTAAATCTTAGATCATTAGAAACAAGAGTGCAAGTATACAAACAAGGAGAAGAATGGTGAGTGATATTAATAAAGAGAATATTACCGTATTGTCCAAAATTGAACCTAAAATATATGTAAAAGTGAGTGAAGATAAGTTTTGGATAGATGCCATGAATGAGGAGTTAAATCAAATTGAGAAGAATGAGACTTGGGAGTTAATACTTATTGATGTAGTTTTTATGCACACCATAGTCAACAAGGTAGCCTATAATGGTTTATGATCTTAATGGAGGTAAACTCCACTCTAGTGCACAAGATTTAGGTATGTGGTTTGAACAACGTATTTATGGAATAGTGGGTAGGGAATGCAAGTTGTTGACAAGGTTTTTAGATAGAGGTGTGATCTCTAAAGGGTAGTGAATTCCTATGTAAGTTGGATGGGTTGCTAGCTTCTAATATAAAGTGGGTAGAACTCAAAAAAAATCAAAAATGAGGGAAGGGTAAGGAAAAAAAAGACTATATGGTTTTTTAGGAATCACCTCTAGCTAGTTCCTAAATGGACAAGTGATTTCAAAACCTATGCCTATTGCAAGAAGATATTACACACATACATTCAGACATAGTTTAAAAGTCCAAGGGGATATTGACATAGGAAACTCACAAGCCTTAGTCAAAGGTTACCACTTTTAGAGTAGTTTTTTCACACCCTTATTCAGGAGATTATGGATCAAGATAATGAGGTTATTGAGGCATATTTTACACACACATTAAAAACTATATCAAAAGAAATCACTCATACACATTAAAAATTATGAATCAATCAACTTAATTTCTAATAATCAATGTAATTTCCTAATCTTTCAATAGTTTTTTCACATCTACAACTAGCATATCAATCAAGAGAAGAAATAATTCATTTCAACTATTACACACTAAGAATTATTGAATCATACAACCAAAAATATAAGCCTAATTACATAAAAATTGGGGAGAGAATAAACAAACACATTTCCTGACAATTAAAATTGATTTTGCTCTTGTATATTGAATTTTTTTCTCCCATGCCCTCTAACTAGTGGATTATAATTGTTTAAATAGGCTTGGGTAAGGGGTCTCTTCATCCTCTAAGTCCATGAAAAGTCATTACATGTGATATTCATAACTTGATTTCCAGTTGTGGTCAGAACCTTATAAGAGTCTTCTTACAATCATTAGTTTAAGTTAGCCTTTGAAAATCTATGCACACATTTGCATGTGTAGAAAGAAGGGGATTTTTACAATTAAAGCTTGAACTACATGAAAATTGCATTTATAGATCAATATTTCTTTTATAATTTGTGAGAAAAACCTATCAAATACTTTAAGTTAGCCATTTCTAATGGAACTTAGACATGCCTCAATACCAAAATCATTACTTAACTAGGACTAAATTCCTGTTACTATGTATTACATGTTGCCCCTACCTTTATAGAATACAAAATTATTTCAAAAGGATTTTTAGGGATTTTATCTTAAAATAATATGTTGTGTCAAATTAATATTTTAGATGCTTGAGTAACTATAGTCTTTTCTTGTTCTACTACTAGATCTTCCTTTTTATATTTGCTAACTAGATTAAGTCTAAGACTTATGTGTTCTTCACTAGTTCATAATCCAGCATATCACGTCCATATAACAATGTCCATGTTGAGATATTTATTTAATTAAAACATGACCATTATTTTATTTGGATACATGTACCTACTTTTTACTTTCTTGAAACAAGATCAAAGTCAATTATTACCTATAAGCTCAAGATATCATAACAAGTGTCAATTTTATACTAGGTCTAGATCCTTTGAAAATTCCCATTGATCTCGCACCATTGGATCTATTTGTATGAATCAACACAATTTGTTTGTCTTGAGATTTTTTGAATCCAAATGGATATCTACCATGGCTTAAAATTGATGTTTGTGTGTATGTCATTTGACTTCTATGTGATTGTTATTGACATCCACATAATCATCAATCTTTAAACCCTAATAAATAAGTGCCAAGATTTATTTTGATGTTTATATGATTTTTAATGATTTGTACATGATCATCAATGACATCCACATATATATCACTCTTTTAACACAAAATGGTTAACTTCTAAGTTTAATTTTGATGTCTATGTGCCCATCATTTGACATCTACATGAACGTCTTTGACCTCCGCATGACCATAAATATTTGAACACTAATGGATAATTATTGATATTTATTTTGACATCCATGTGACCATAAATGATGTATATACAATCATTAATGACATCCACATGATCATCACACTTTGAATACCTCCTCAAGACTCTTTGCTCCACATGGCAGCTCCACAGGGCTTTGGTCTTATTGACTTTGTTGACTCTGGGGAAGGGACCACAGATTGTTGATCTACCACCCAAGCTCCTAAGATGTTTTTACTTGTAATTCTCATGGGTATATTATAAATTTTGACCTTTAAACTTTGATATCATGTCATTAGATAATCTGTGAGTGAGCCAATGCATACCATTGAATTTTTCTCTACTAGGTTGATTGTGATGGTTTCCTGTGGACAAGATAATTAAGTTAGAGCTTGAGAAAAATTTAAGCTAAGGTCTTAGACTAAGGTTTAAGACATAATAAAAGGGACCCTATCATTAATAAAATTAACTTAGCTTAAAATTCTTGGGAAACATAAAGGACTTAGGATAAAGTCTTAGTTTAATATAATAAAGTGCTCTCTAATAATTTTGACCTTGATTAAATTTTGAATCTTATTTCAAAAAAAAAGACCTAGGATAACATAATTAGACTAAGTATTTTTAACATGAGTTAAAAATAGATCCAATTAGACAATTAAAGACAAATGGTTACTCAAAATAAAGAGTTAATTTAATCATTAAAGTATAAAGCCCTTATGCAGTGTTCTCATAAATGAGACCCCATTAAACCTACGACATGGAAACATAAGAATCAAACATTAGATGACATCAAATAAATATTATGTGATAATAGAATATATCATCACAATATATTTAATGGTGGTTCTTAATCAAATTTAATGTTCAATTTATAGCATAAATTTGCAAAATTTGAACAATGGTCCTCATTTCTAGAAATAGGGGTGTATTGGGTACAACAAATGATGACTCATAGGGAAGAATACTCCTTAATATTCAAGAACCCAAAAATTTAGTTAGAAATCCTTAAATCAATCATGAATTATGTCATATAATAATACTTAAATTAGAAACATGAAAGACACTCCTAAGTTGATTCGCATAACATACTTGCTTTCCAATTTTTTGGATCTATGTGTGTCAAACATATAATTAATTTAACCCTTGCTATGATGAGTTTTTCAAATGTTTTATGGAGATGTAGGTTTCATTCTAGTATCTTTTAAGAATCATCAAATAAAGTGAAGCTTAGGCATTGCTTTATTGCTAGCCAAGCATCCATAGCCCTGACAAAGATACCTTAGGCTCCTTTTCTTCTCATTTCATTATTTTCTCTTAATCATGATGCATGGTACATTGACCTTATTTCATCATGTTAGCATTTTGATTTTCTTTTGCTCTTTTAAACCCATCAATTCTTTTCTTCTTTTGTTTTTATTTTATTCTTGAATGGAAAGAGAAGAGATGGAAACCCAATGAGATAGTATAATTATAAAACAAATCATTGTTAGAACATCCCTACTAGCTACACCTATACCCAAAATTTTCATTTTAAATAGGTATTTAATGTGATAATTGAATTTGATCTAGTAAAACAAGAAAAATAAATAAATTTGTATGAAGTACTCTGAGAGCAACTTCCATATACCTGGTAAAAGTATTCAATTATGACAATATCTAAAGTTCATAATTATATACCTTCATCCTAAAAACTCAAAACATATAAATATGCCCAATTTGTAAACGAGTCTTAAATCACCAAATTTTTATTTTTACCCTTTTCTACTACAAGTATATTATAGAATAATCTTAGTTGATTTAGATTTTTAGCTTAGTTACAGTTAGAGCAAACATAGTTTAGATTGCCAAGGAAAGCATTAAAAACAACTAATCTAGAAAGTATGAAATCTAATAGACTAATCTAAGAAAGTAGGAAATTTAATCCAAGAAAGCAAGAAACTAAACTAATAAAATATTAAATTTAATCTAAGAAAGTATAAAACTACTATAAGAAAGAAGGAAATCTACTCTAAGAAAATAAGAAATCTAATATAATCCTAAAGCTACACTTGTATGTCCCTCATCAATTAGTAATGTATATAGACAACACAACCCTAAAGTAGTACTTCAATAACTATCTATTGACTAGATATGTAATCTCATTACCTTAAAGGTCCTTCAGATGAAATGTGCTATTTCTCATGATCTCTAAAATCTGGTAGGGTCCAATTCATAGTGGGGAAAACTTATCATGTTATCTTTTCTTCTCATGGGATTTATCCCAAAGGAGCACTAAATCTAAATCCTAAATGCTTTAACCTTCTCTCTCTTATAAAAACACCTCTTGATGACATCTTGGTGTTTATTAAATGTTTGTAGGGCCTCAGTACTTGAATCTTCCATTTATATGATGTCTAATAATCTTGACTCTATTTCATCACATGGATCCATATAATCCTACATGAACTGATAAGTGGGTAGCTTTAGCATAATTAGGAATATAGGCCTGAATCCATACAAAAATAAATAGGGTGAAGCTTTAAGGGCTTATTTTTATATTGTTTAATCTTCCCAAAGAAAATAATTCAACAAGTTGTGCCAGTCTCTAGGCTTATCCCCTATTGATTTCTTAATTGAATTTATCATATTCTTATTCATTGATTCTGCCAATCCATTTCCCTGTGGGTAATGGCTAAAAGTTGACTTGATAATAATATAGTTGTCATGTGCCCACTCATTAAATTCTACTAATATGAAAATTGGTCCATTGTTATCAACTAAATAAATAGTCATGGCAAATCTAGTTGTTATGTGTTCCTCCAAGAAATGGATCATGTCTTGTGCTCTATAATTATTTATGGCTATGGCTTCAGTATATATAGTATAGTAGTCTATAGTAGTAACCACAAACTTATGCTCTGTCAAGGAATTTAGGTTGATAATGCCAATGAAATCTAAACCCCATTGGCCAAATGACCTTGTTTCAATAACTGGTTATAAATACATTTTTGTGTGTACTTCCCTTTTGGCTAAAGATTGGCATTCAAGGCATGTCATCACATGAGTGTGAGCATCCTTGAAATTTTTTGGCTAATAGTATCCCATTCTTAATATTTTATGGGTTGTGGTATTCCTAAAAGGATGGCCACTACCTATTTTTTGAAGCAATTTTTCTAAAATTTCTTTAGCTTTCTATGTAGATACACACCTAATACCTTCATAGTTTCTTCTATATATAACTCCCTTTTTAACAATGTAATGAGCATATTTAAGTCTCAAATCTCTCCTTAGTTCTCTATTAAGCCTTGAAGAACAAGTACCTGTAATTAAATATTGTATGATATCAGTATACCATTCCCCTTTGGAAACTTGAGCCTCACATATCTCTTCAATAGTGATGTGTGGATTAGGTTTAATTATGAGATGAATGATGCCTTGACCTTAGACAATTTTTGTAATATTGATTTCTATATCGAATTCTTTCATCTTTGTCATCCACTTACCCTGATGTTATCCTAATTCATTATGTTATAGGGTGAGCTTGATAGTGGGATTAGGCATGATGGAAATGACTTTATTACTCAAAATATAATGTTGAAATTTCTTTACTTCTTTGACCATGGTGAAAATCTATTTGTTAATCATAGAATATATGAGCTCTATATCTTTCATATTTGTTCTCATGAATGCAATTAGATGCTCAATTATGTTCTTCTTCTATGTTATAATAGTAACAATTGCATGTTCTGAAGTGAATGAATACATGTATAAATCTTTATTGAAATTTGGATTGATTAGTTATAGATCCTGTGATATTATACCCTTAATGTCTTGAAAGTATTTTTGGGCTTCATCTATCCATTATATTTTAGCATCCTATTCAAGCATGGCATTTAGAGGCCTAATTTTTTTTTCAAATCTTGAGATGAACTTATTTATGAAGTTAATATTTTTGAAGAATGATTTGATATCCTTGTTGTTTGGTGGTGCAATCCTTGAAATTCCTTAAATTCTATCTAGATCAATGGTGATCCCAGCTTTGGTGATGATGTGTCCCAAGATTTTGCCTTTAGTGACTCCAAATATGTTTTTTTTAGGTTTAATCAAACACCAAACCTTATGCATATCTTGAATATGGACTAGAGGTGGCCTATATGATCATCCTTATTTTTTTAGAACATCATAAGATCATCCATGTAAATGATTATGCATTTTCCTATCAGTCCTTTGAATGCATGATCCATAGCACATTGAAAGGTTGTTCCTACATTTATTAGGCCAAATGACATCCTTTTATATGCATAAGTTCCCCATTTCATGGTAAACATTGTCTTAATTCTATATTTAAATTGCACCAATACCTAATTATAGCTTGAAAATCCATCTAAGTACATCATTTTAGAACCACTTACTATTTGTATCACCTCATCTAAATAAGGGAGGGGATAATTATCCTTTTTATAATCCTTATCCAGGTTCCTAAAATCCACACATAGTCTAATCTCGCCATTCTTTTTTATTATTGGGACCAAATTGGCCACCCAAGTAGAATGTCTCACTAAAAAGTTGATTTTTACATTTTACAACTTCTCTACTCTCTAGATGAGAGGCTCTAGAATAAGATTAACTGGTCTCTGCCTCTATCTAAAAGGATTATGATTTAGATTCAAGGGAATCATATGATTAATGGCCTATGAGTCATATACTTTCAATTCTTCATATGTCCAAGCAATGGCATCTTTGTAGTGGATGATTAAATCCTTTATTCACTGTCCTCATTTGGGGTACAGATGAGACCACTATTAACATAGTGTAGGCTTTGTTCATCTCCTAGATTTTCTCTTTTGAAATATGATTCATTGACCTTGGGTTTCTTAAGCTATTGAGATTAAGGGTCTATGTCAAATGACCTTTTCAAAGAGACCAACCTAGATGGGATACAATTTTCTTTAAGTTGGAGAATACCTTTCTTATCTAATTCTTCCTGACAAAGGTGATTAATATCCTTATCATCTATTATTTGGGACTCAAATTCCCTTGAATTGGTTAGAAACTAAATAATTTGTTGGTCATCATTAAAAATTTGAATTTTTTTAATGTTATCAGGAATAGAGGGATAAGACACTAATTCAATAAAGAACCTCTTTACCTTAGATTCTTAGAGGGGCTCTAGATCAGCAACAATAGTACCTAGAGAATTGATAGCTTGATTTTGCTCTATGAGAAGGGATACTATGTTAAAAGCTTTAAATATTTCAATCAAGTCCTATGCTCTATGCTTGTACCATCTCAAATAAGACAACTTGCATTGGTATTTATTTTTGACTTCATTAAATAACAACTTTGAGTTGCCAAACACTAGTATTTTCTTTACATTGTTCTTAAGTACAAATTTTATTCCCAAAATTAAGGCCTCATACTCAACTCTATTGTTTGTGCATGGAAATTACAATCTATATGTTGATAATAACCTTTTACCTTGTGGATCAATAATCTTGATTCCCACATAGATAAATAATCTTGATTATCATGCCTAATCCTTGCTTGGATCTAACACCATCAAAGTATAAAGTCCATAGCTATTTATAACCCCCAAGTTTTGGCTTTTATACTTAATTTGGATAGTAAAAATGTAAACTCCAAGGCCAGGAAACACATAATTTACCTCTTCATTCTTGACATTATATTTCATGATGGGATACTTCATTCTCAACTCTATATAAATTTTTATTTGATTTGTAACTCCTCTCCATAGTAGCCATATATGACAAAAGTCTATAGAGAGATACCTATTGATTGTTTTGGACTAGTCTTTACTTAGTAGCAGTCTATAGCCTTTAGGTATGTCTACCACGAAGATATCAATGGTCATTTGAACACATAGTTTAGAGGCTACTTGGATATGCACATCCCTTAGTTCAAAAACTATAGGAACTATTATCTTGGCTAATTATGAAACTATCTTCTTTGAAGGGTTTGGCATTAAACCAAGCTTTTGACATATGGAAGTAGGCATGACATTTATAGAATCTCTAGAATCAACTAAATAATTATGAATATTCTTATCGAATGCCCTGATAGTCAGCAAGAAGGGTATAACTTCTAGCTTGCTCTTATATATAAAATTGGTGTTAGATGTTTTTTATTTATTTTTTAGATACTTTCACTTTCTCCATAGGTGTCCTCCTAGTAATAAACATATATAACATCTCCTTTTGTTTGGTAATATGACCTAACTCATGAAGATTTATATTTTCTTTGATGTTCTTCATGCATTTGACAATGTTATATCCTCCCTTATTAGGTTCCTCCTTAGTCTAGAGATAATCACTACCTCTCAGATGAGGTGGATTATTTTCATCTTTACGATTAGGGAGAATTGTAGTAGTATTTGGAAGAGTTGACATTGTGAGTGGTTGCTTATTATTTAGATTACAACCCCCTTTCTAAAATTGCTAGAAGGCATGAAGTTCATTTGTGTTGTCCTCCATTTAATTATCATATTCACCTAAAAAGGGAAACTTATGAGTTTCAAAGAACACGGCAGTGCTTGAAGAGCCATGATCCAAATGAAGTTTAGTTTGGGTGGATTATGAATCTGGTCTTGTCTAACCACCTCTCTTTGAAACATTTCAAATACTACACAAAATTTAATGTAGTTGAGCTCACCATGCTCAGAAGTATTATGAATTTTGCTCCAATTGAGAAGATCCATTTCTACAATGTTGATCTCTAAAAACTTGTTAGGATGTTCTATATTTCTCATAGGCCTATTGAATGGTTAATTGTATCTATGAAATCTAGCATTATGATTACCAATTGGGCCATTGGCATTGCCCATCCTCCTTTAGATACTTAAAAAAGCATTGCTCAAATTTTGAACCATATTTTGAATAGAATCTAGTTCTACCTTTGTAGAGTCAATACCTTGTAAAATAGTAGCAGAAGGCAAAGATGATTGTTGATCTTATTGGTAACCGTTGCCTAATGTATGATGATTCAAAAAGCCAAAATTTGGTTATGTTTTATACATTAATGGAGGAAGTATATAGTGTTGGTTTTAATTGAATGTTGGGAAATTCTACTTTGTGTATGGTACTAGATCAAATATTGGGAAGCCATTTTTGACATTAGGTATGCCAAGCATCTGAGAATTGAGATGTATGTCTATATTGATGGCCTTTTCATATGATAATTCTAAATTATTAACCATGGTTTCTCTTATAAAAAACATGATATTGATTAGGTCTAAAGCATTCTTATATATTTCAAATGCTAATGCATCTTTTGGTTTATACCTTGTGGTCAACTAGTTATACATCTTTTGAAACCTTGCATTGAAAGCATAGATAGGTTTATTAGGATCTCTCTTCATACTTGTGAAGTGATGGTATACCAAAATATGATTGGTAACCTATCAAAATTATGCAATAAAATCATCTTGAGACTCATCCCAAGAAGTGATGGCATTCTCTGTTAGATTGAAATATAAATCACAAGCCATATTTATTAATGTAAAAGGGAATAATTTACATGTAACATCTTCACTGATAACATTCATTAATCTTAAAGTGGATTTAAAATATTTGATATGTTCCTCTATTTTCCTTGCTCCTAAAGGAGAAAAGGATTATAGGTTCTTTTTAAGATTCTTAGGTAAATCATGCACATCCCCGAGGATGGTAATAGAAGATCCAACTAACTAGGGCTGAGCCGTTAAATGATTAATTGGTAAAGGGTTCCTTATGGGTAAAGGATTCCTTATTAGAGGAGGTGGATTTTTATGAACTAAGTTTATTGGCACAATTCTAGGTCTCTTATGATTTGATAAGGGTGAGACTAAATAACCAACTTAGGAATTAGATCTAGTCACTCTCATGGGTGACTCCAGTGCAACTCTATGTGAAGGATACTACTATTATCAGTTGTTTAGGGCCTCCTTTTAATGCCATTAAAATGATTGATGTTGTTTTTATGCACATCATAGTAAATGAGGTATCCTCTAATGTTTTAGGATCTTAATGGAGGTAAAATCCACTCTAGGGCATGAGTTGTAGGTATGTGATTTGAATAACCTATTGATGCAATAGATGGTAGGGCATGAAAGTTATTGACAAGTTTTTTGGAAGGAGGTGTGATATATAAAGGGTAGTAAATTCCCACATGATTTAGATGAGTGGTTGGTTGATAATCTAAAGTGGGTAGATCTCAAAAAATAAGGGAAGGGTAAGGCATAAAAGAAGACTATGGTTTTTAGGAATCACCTCTCTGGCTAGTATTTAAATTGACAAGTGCTTTCAAAACCTATGCCTGTTGTAAGTAGTTATTGCACACATACAGTCAGACATAGTTTACAAGTCTAAGGGGATATTAATATAGGAAACTCACAAGCCTTAGTCAAAGGCTGCCACTTTTAAAGCATCTATTTCACACCCTTATTTAGGAGATTATGACTCAAGCTAATGAGGTATCTAAGGTAGCTTTTGCACACACACAGAAAACTATATCAAAATAAATCACTCATACACATTCAAAATTATGAATCAATCATCTTAATTTCCAATAATCATTATAATTTACTAATCCTTCGATAAATTTTGCACATCTAAGATAAGCATATCAATCAAGACAAGAAAGAATTCATTGAAGTTGTTTCACACTAAAAGTTATTAAATCATACAACCAAAAAGATAACCCTAATTACATAGAAATTGGAGAGAGAATACACAAACATATTTGGTGATAATCAAAATTTCTTTTTCTCCTATATATTGAATTTTTTTTATCCCACACCCTCTAACTAGTGGATTATAATTATTTAAATAGGCTGGGGGAAGGGGTTACCTCATCCTCCAAGTCCATGTGAAGTCATTACATGTGATAGTCATAAATTGAGTTCTAACTATGGTTAAAACCATATGAGAGTCTTATTATAATCATTAGTTTAAGTTAGCCTTTGTAAAATCTATGTAACATGTGCATGTGTAGAAAGAAGGGTAATTTTTACCATTAAAGCCTGAACTACATGAAAAATGCATTTATAGATCAATAATTTATTTTATATGTTGTCAGAATAACCTATCAAATAATTTAAGTTAGCCATTTATAATGGAACTTAGACATGCCTCAACACTAAAATCATTACTTGACTAGGACTAACTTCCCATTATTATGGGTTACATGTTTCCCCTACCCTTACAAAATAGAAAATTACTTTAAAAGGATTTGTAGTGTCTTTATCTCAAAAGAAAATCTTGTGTAAACTTAATCTTTCAGATGCTTGAGTAACTATAGTCTTCTCTTGTTCTACTGCTAGATCTTACTTTTTATATTCACTAACTAGATTAAGTCTAAGACTCATGTATTCTTTACTAGTTCATAATCCAACATGTTGTTTCCATGTAGTAATTTCCATGTTGAGATTTCCATTTAATTAAAATAATGACCGCTAATACCTTTGGAAAGCAACTTTCTTGAAATGAGATCAAAGTCAGTTATTACCTCTGAGCTCATGAGATCATGACAAATGTCAATTTTATACTAACTCTAGATCCTTTTAAAAGTCCCATTGATCTCACATCATTGGATTTTTTTGCATGAATAAACATGGTTCATTGATCTTGAGATTATTTGAATCCAAATGGATATCTAATGTGGCTTAAAATTAAATTTTGCATGCCTATCATTTGACATTTGAGTGATTGTTATTGATGTCTATGTGTCCATCAATATTTGAACCCCAATGGATAATTTTCAAGATTTATTTTGATGTACATGTGATTATCATTGACATATACATGACCATTAATGGCATCCATGTGACCCTCATACTTTGAATACCAAATGGTTAATTGCTACAATTGATTTTAACATATGCACACCCATCATTGTATTTCTGCATGAACATCTTCAACATCTGTGTGACCATAAATATTTGAACCCCAATGGCTAATTGCTAAGATTTATTTTTCCATCCACATGATATTCAATGACATATAAATGATCATCAATTATGTCCACATGACCATCACACTTTGAACACCTCATCAAGACTCTTTACTCCACTTGGTAGCTTCGTAGGTCATCGATCTTATTAAATTTGTTGACTCTGGGTAAGGGCCCATAGACCATTGATCTACCACCCAAGTTCTTGAGATTTTGCCACTTGGAATTATCTTAGATCTATTGGAACATTTGACCTTTCAACTTTGATCTTGCATCATTAATCATCCATGATTGAGCCAATGTATACCATTGGATTTCACTCCACTAGGTTAAATGTGAATGGTTCCTATGGACAAAGATAATTAAGTCAAAGCTCAAATAAAATTTAATCTAAGGTCTTAGACTAAGGTTTAAGACATAATAAAAGGGACCCTATGATTAATAAAATCAACTTAGCCTAAAGTTCCCAAGAAACATAAAGGACTTAGGATAAAGTCTTAGGTTTATATAATAAAGTGCTCCCTAAAATTTTTAACCCTACATAAATTTTGAATCTAATTTCAAAAAATGACCTAAACTAACATACTTAGACTAAGGATTTTTAACATTATTTAAACATAGATCCAATTAGATGATTAAATACCAAGGGTTACTCAAACTAAAGATTCAATTTAATCATTAAAGTACAAAGTCCCTAGGTAGTATTCTCATAAATGAGACCCCATCAAACCTGTAACATGGAAATATAAGAATCAAACATTAGATGAATTAGAATAAAGATTATGTGCTAATAGACTAGATCATCACAAGATATTTAATACTAGTTCCTGACCAAGTTGAACGTTTAATTTATAGCACAATTTTGCATAATTTAAATAAGGGTCCTCATTTCTATAAATTGGGGTGTGTTGGGTACAACAGTACCTAGGCTTAAATACAAACATATCATTGGTATAAAATGGGTGTTCAAAAACAAGTTGAATGAGAATGGAGAAGTCACCAAAAATAAGGCTAGACTAGTATGCAAAGGATATGCTCAAGTAGAAGGAGTGGACTTTGATAAAAATTTTGATCTTGTGGCAAGGTTAGAGGCTATTAGGATGTTAATTGCCTCTATAGGCTTCAAAGGCTTTAAGATATACCAAATGGATGTCAAGTCATCTTTCATAAATGGTAACTTGGAGTAAGAAGTATACATTAAGTAACCTGAGTGTTTATTATTGATTGATAACAAAGACTATGTCTACAGGTTGAAGAAGGCACTCTGTGGTCTAAAATAAGCTCCTAAAGCTTGGTATACTAGACTAGACAAGTATCTTTTAGACCAAGGTCTCAAGAGAGGATTTTTAGATAGTAACCTATGTATCAAGACTAAAAATGACCATCAGTTGATAGTGTAGGTCTATGTGTATGATATCATCTTTGGTGGAACTAATGAGAACATGACCAAGGCCTTTGCAGAGGTGATGAAGTTAGAATTTGAAATGTTTATGCTTGGATAACTATTCTTATTTATTGGACTTCAAATCAGTCAATATGAAAAAGGTATGTTCATTTCACAAGTTAAATATATAAAAGATATGTTAAAGAAGTTTGAGAATGAAGATTTCAAATCTATAAGTACACCTATGGTTACAGGATGTAAGTTAAGCAAGGAGGATAAATATTTAAGAGTCAATCAAATAAATTATAAATTAATGGTTGGGAGTTTGTTATATACTAATGCCTCTAGACCTACATAATTCAAGTAGTATGTCTTGTTGGAATATTTCAAGTAGATCCTAAGGAATTTAATATACAAGAAATCAAGAAGATACTTAGGTATCTCAAATGAACTATGGAGTATGGATTATGGTACCCAAGTAGAAAGAAGTTTGACCTAGTAGCCTATACAGATGCAGATTGGGTTGGGAGTATAGATGATATAAAAATCACTAGTGGAGGAACCTTATTACTAGGTAAGTATGAAGTCTCATGGATAAGAAAGAAATAACCATCAGTGACTTTATCTACTTGTGAGGCTGAGCACATTACATGAGCTTCATGTTATACACTAGTGCTATAAATGAGACAAACCTTAAGAGACTACAAGGTGGAGGTCCTAGTATTATTTTTTGTGATAATAATAGAGCTATAAGTGTTTCAAATAATCATATCATGCATTTAAGGACCAAGAACATTCCTATCAAGTATAATTTTTTAAGAGAATAGGTAAGCAAACAAAGTATCAAGGTTGAATTTATGTCTACCAAGGATCAAATTATAGATATTTTGACTAAGCCTCTTCCAAAGGACACTTTTGAACATATAATATAGTAATTTAGTGTGATTCATATTCCTAACAAACATTAAGCAAGTAAAAATTCTTAGTGGGAGCTAATAAGGAGGTTCTTTAGCTCCAAGAGTAGGAAAGAAGTGCACAAGTTGTGAGGTCAAATGGGAAATCATATTAGTTTGTCAAGAAATATATGTCTGAGGTATGAAATAAGATATGGGGATCTTATTTATATAATATTTCATTTCTATTTATTTATTTTTGTTGAATATTGTGCTTTTTCATTAATTTCAAAGGGGGAGATTGATCTATGTGAAGGAGATGTTTCCTAGTAAGAGAAGCTTCTTTGAATGATTGCCTTCAATGGAAAAGGGGGAGATTATCGAGAATGTGTTATAAAGCATGAATTAAGTTTCCATTGATTTCATTAAAATTTCATCGATGGAATTTTTATTTTTATTTTTTTCTCTTAAAATTGAGTTCATGATCCATGTACTTGAGATACCTAGTCAAAAGGCATAGGCCTAATAGCATGATGAGATGAATAGTATGAGACTTGTGTGAAGAAATTTGGTAGTGTGTGATAATGGTATGAGGTTTTATAATATTAGTATGATTTTTTTATAATAGTATAAGAGGTTTCAAGGTGTGATCAAGGTTTAAGTATGATTGGTAGTTCAAGGCCTAGTGTACAAAGAGACCTAGTGTGACCTAATGAGCGGTCAAGTTCAGTTCTCAAGGTATTAGAGATCATAATAGAATTTTTATAAGTGTGATAGGTTATTTAAAGTTTTTTGACCAAGTTTTATGTCAAATTCTAAAGGAGAAAGAATGAAATTTGGTCTTGAGGTTTTCTGTGTGCACATAATGAGATATTGTAGACTTGATAAGGTTTTTCTTATGCTCATTAGCATGTGAAACATTTTGAATGAGATCCTAAGTAGTTAATGGAATTTTTGGAAGGGTCTTATCTTGAATTTACCAGCATTATTTTTATATTTTAGGGGAAATCCCTTATGAATGATTGCTAAGAATAGAAAATAGTCAAAATCCTCCTAAAACCTTCATAGTGACCTGATAGGAAAGATCTTGTAGTAAATGGATTAGATGACCTATTTTTATGATTGGATCATGTAAAGGACTCTCCAAGGTGTATCCAAGTGGAATTGTTCTATCATAAGAGTGAATGTAAGCTATAGGAAACCCCTTGTTTCTTGGATTTTTGATATAACAAGCAGGGTTGACCAGGTCAAAGCATGAAAGTTATTGGAGGTTAAATATTAATACCTATATCTTATGACCATGGAGTTTTATGAGTAGGTTTCATACCTTAAGTATGATAAATTGGTCATGGAAGTTTACCTATCACTAAATAGGTCTAATGAAGAAGACAATGGTAAAACTAGGTAGAAGTGAGAATGAGATTAGGGATGGGTTATAGTGGATTAGGGATGGATCCAAATGCATGGGATAATGTTTAAAGACATATATCACCTTTCCCCTTGAATATAAGTTTTTTTGATGATCATATATAATCAAAAATTTGTTCTCAAAGTAACTTTTTTAACACAGTGAGGTCTATATAGGGTGAAGACATGAGATTGGTCTATAAGACCAATATTGATATTTAACCATGTAATATATATATATATATATATATATATATATATATATATATTTCAAGATGTTATAATAATGTTGAAGGACAATCTCAACTTATTTGAAGTTCATAAAAATATTCCCATAGGTGTTATAAGACTTAGTGATTTGACCTGTCAAGGCTAAATTACTACCCTCATCATATGAAACATTCCAAGAAGTAGTCATAAGCCCTTTGCATCTGGTCAATCAAGGGATGATAGCCTAAAAGCACTAATTTTGGTTTAAAACATCAAAAATGGTTTCAACATTCATTAAATTATCTCAAAATAGATTTCAAGATGTTCAAAAACATGAATTTATCCTATTTCCAAAGTTTTAAGTTATGAAAAAGTCATTTCATGTGATAATAAGCTAAAAAGGGTCCTTTTTCACCCAAAACGTGTCAATTTTCATGTTTAAAATAGAAAAAGGTTTGAAAATTCTATGTATTCTTGATATAACACGTTATAGTTCTCAAATCTTCCTTTTCAAGCGGTGGGAAGCTTGAATTCTTTTTGGAAGGGCAGAAATAACTTTTTTTAACCCATTTTACAAGAGGAGTATAGAATCCATTTCATACAATAAAATTTAGGAGAGATATTCATAAATAAATTACCAAGATTCATAAAATAATTCATGTAAATTCATGGCCATAGAGGCCCTGAACTAGCCTTTTTTTGGTACTTTGCTTATTGGCATAAAGAGACCTACTTACATGTTTTGGAGTGGTACAGACTCTAAGGAAGGGTACAACTCTCAAATTTGGGGTGAAGAAACTATAATTATATTTATTTATAATGGTACAAGTGGATTCTCAATTTTATTATTAAGGCTCATGAAATATTTAGTTAAAGATAGGTCAATTTTTGCTACCTTGCAACCAGGAAGGCAACCAACTTTCTTCATTTTCTCCTCACCTAGGAAAATTTTCAAGGAAAATTAGACTATTAAAAAATATTGAGGAATTGTTATACTTTTCCATGGTCTCTTTCAAGTGTTATTCATCAAATTTAATGTCAAATAAAGGTTACAAAGTTAGCCAGTCTAAATCTGTAGGTAGCAAGCTTGCAAGGGAGAGTTATACAAAGCATGAAGAGGAAGGTAGACTCAAATTTTCAAGAAATTTATGTTTCATAGGGTTTACATCAATTTTTCATGATTTATAAACATTATTATCATAGGTTATATTATTTCATGTCCAAGAATGCCCATCTCCATGCTCTAAAGGTGTTTCAATGGAGCCAATTTAGCATAAATTAAGGATTTTTTTCAAAGTTTAAAGTTTTTGAAGAAAACCATACTTTAAATTCACCTCCTTTCAGTCTTTAAATGGTGGGATACTTCATTCTCAACTCTATAAAATTTTATTTGATTTGTAACTCCTCTCCATAGTAGCCATATATGACAAAAGTCTATAGAGAGATACCTATTGATTGTTTTGGACTAGTCTCTACTTAGTAGCAGTCTATAGCCTTCAGGTATGTCTACCACAAAGATATCAGTGGTCATCTAAACACATAGTTTAAAGTATACTTGGATATGCACATCCCTTAGTTCACCAACTATAGGAACTATTGTCTTGTCCAATTATGAAACTATCTTCTTTGAAGGGTTTGGCATTAAACCAAGCTTTTGACATATGGAAGTAGGCATGACATTTATAGAATCTCTAGAATCAACTAAATAATTATGAATATTCTTATCGAATGCCATAATAGTCAATAATAAGGGTATAACTTCTAGCTTTCTCTTATAGATAAAATTGGTGTTAAATGTTTTTGATTTATTTTTTAGATACTTTCACTTTCTCCATAGGTGTCCTCCTAGTAATAGACATATACAACATCTCCTTTTATTTGGTAATATGAGATAACTCATGAAGAGTTATATTTTCTTTGATGTTCTTCATGCATTTGACAATGTTATATCCTCCCTTATTAAGTTCCTCCTTAGTCTGGAGATGATCACTACCTCTCAAACGAGGTGGATTATTTTCATCTTTAGGATTAGGGAGAATTGTAGTAGTATTTGGAAGAGTTGAAATTGTGATTGGTTGCTTATTATTTATGTTATATCCCCCTTTCTAAAATTTCTAGAAGGCATGAATTTCATTTGTGTTGTCGTTCGTTTCATTATCATATTCACCTAGAAACGGAAACTTATGAGTTTCAAAGAACATGGCAGTGCTTGAAGAGCCATGATCCAAATGAAGTTTAGTTTGCGTGGATTATGCATCTGGTCTTGTCTAACCACCTCTCTTTGAAATATTTCAAATACTACACAAAATTTAATTTAGTTGAACTCAACATGCTTATAAGTATTATGAATTTTGCACCAATTGAGAAGATCCATTTCTACTATGTTGATCTCTAAAAACTTGTTAGGATGTTCTATCTTTTTCATAGGCCTATTGAATGGTCAGTTGTATCTATGAAATCTATCATTCTGATTACCAATTAGGCCATTGGCATTGCCCATCCTCCTTTAGATACTTAAAAAATCATTATTCAAATTTTGAACCATATTTTGAATAGAATCTAGTTCTACCTTTGTAGAGTCACTACATTGTAAAATAGTATTAAAAAGCATAGATGATTGTTGATTCTATTGGTAACCATTGCCTAATGTATGATGATTTAAGAAGCTAAAATTTGTTTATGTTTTATACATTAATGGAGGAAGTATGTATTGTTGGTTCTAATTGAATGTTGGAAAATTCTACTTCATGTGTGGTATTAAATTAAATACTGGGAAGCCATTTTTGACATTAGGTATGCCAGGGATCTGAGATTTGAGATGTATGTCTATGTTGATGGCCTTTTCATATGATAATTCCAAATTATTAACCATGGTTTCTCTTATCAAAAACATTATATTTATTAGGTCCAAAGCATTCTTATATATTTCAAATGCTAATGCATCTTTTGGTTTATACCTTGTGGTCAACTAGTTATACATCTTTTGAAACCTTGCATTGAAAGCATAGAGAGGTTTATTAGGATCTCTCTTCATACTCATGAAGTGCTGATATACCAAAATAGGATTGGTAACCTATCCAAATTATACAATAAAAGCATCTTGAGACTCATCCCAAGAAGTGATGGCATTCTCTGTTAGATTGAAATACAAATCTTAAGCCATATTTATTAATGTAAAAGGTAATAATTTACATGTAACATATTCATTGATAACATTATCTAATCTTAAAGTGGATTTAAAAGATTTGATATTTTCCTCTATTTTCATTCTCCTAAAGGAGAAAAGGATGATAGGTTCTTTTTAAGATTCTTAGGTAAATCATGCTCATCCTCGAGGATGGCAATAGAAGATCCAACTAGCTACGGTTGAGCCATTAAATGATTAATTGGTAAAGGGTTCCTTATGGGTAAAGGATTCCTTATTAAAGGAGGTGGATTGTTATGAACTGACGTTATTATCACAATTCTAGGTCTCTTATGATTTTATATGGGTGAGACTAAAAAACCAACCTAGGAATTAAATCTGGTCACTCTCATGGGTGACTCCAGTGCAACACTATGTGAAGGATACTACTATTATCACTTGTTCAAGGTATCCTTTTAATTCCATTAAAATGATTTATGTGGTTTTTATGCACACCATAGTAAATGAGGTAGCCTCTAATGTTTTAGGATCTTAATGGAGGTAATATCCACTCTAGGGCATGAGTTGTAGGTATGTGACTTGAACAACCTGTTGATGGAATAGATGGTAGGGCATGAAGGTTATTGACAAGTTTTTTGGAAGGATGTGTGATATATAAAGGGTAGTGAATTACCACATGATTTGGATGGGTGGTTGGTTGCTAATCTAAAGTGGGTAGATCTCAAAAAATAAGGGAAGGGTAAGGCATAAGTGAAGAATATGGTTTTTAGGAATTACCTCTCTAGCTGGTTTTTAAATGGACAAATGCTTTCAAAACCTATGCCTATTTCATGTAGTTATTAGACACACACAGTCAAACATATTTTATAAGTCTAAGGTGATATTAATATAGGAAACTCACAAGCCTCAATCAAAGGTTGCCACTTTTAAATCATCCATTTCACACCCTTATTTAGAAGATTATGACTTAGGCTAATGAGGTATCTGAGGTAGCTTTTGCACACACATAGAAAACTATATCAAAAGAAAGTACTCATACACATTCAAAATTATGAATCAATCAGCTTAATTGCCAATAATCATTATAATTCACTAATCCTTCGATAAATTTTACACATCTAAGACAAGCATATCAATCAAGACAAGAAAGAATTCATTGAAGTTGTTTCACACTAAAAGTTATTAAATCATACAACCAAAAAGATAAGTCTAATTACATATAAATTGGAGAGATAATACACAAACACATTTGTTGATAATCAAAATTTATTCTGATCTTATATATTGAATTTTTTTATCCCACACCCTCTAACTAGTGGACTATAATTGTTTAATAAGGCTTGGGGAAGGGGTTACCTCATCCTCCAAGTCCATGTGAAGTCATTACATGAGATAGTCAAAAATTGAGTTATAACTATGGTTAGAACCATATGAGAGTCTTATTATGTGTGTGTGTGTGTGTGTGTGTGTGTGTGTGTCTATATATATATATATATATATATATATATATATATATATATATATATATATATATATATATATATATATATATATACATATATATATATATATACATACATACATATATGTATGTATATATATATGTATATATATGTATATATATCTATATGTATATATATACATCCATACATACATACATACTTAAACTAATGACTATAATAAGACTCTCGTATGGTTCTAACCATAGTTATAACTCTCTCTCTCTCTCTCTCTCTCTCTATATATATATATATATAGAAGACATGAGATTGGTCTGTAAGACCAATATTGATATTTATCCATGTAATATATATATATATATATATATATATATATATATATATATATATATATATATTACATGGTTAAATATCAATATTGATCTTACAGACCAATCTCATGTCTTCACCCTACATAGACCTCACTGTGTTAAAAAAGTTACTTTGAGAACAAATTTTTGATTGTATATGAGCATAAAAAAAACTCATAATCAATGGGGAAAGGTGATATAGGTCTTTAAACATTAACCCATGCATTTGGATCCATCCCTAATCCATTATAACTCATCCCTAATCTCATTCTCACTTCTACCTAGTTTTATCATTGTCTTCTTCATTAGACCTATTTAGTGATAGGTAAACTTCCATGACCAATTTATCATACTTAAGTTATGAAACCTACTCATAAAACACCATGGTAATAATATATAGGTATCAATATTCAACCTCCAATAACTTTCATGCTTTGACCTGGTCAACCATGCTTGTTATATCAAAAATCCAAGAAACAAGGGGTTTATTATAGCTTCGTTTCACTCTTATGATAGACCAATTCGACTTGGATAAACCTGGGAGAGTCCTATACATGATCCAATCATAAAAATAGTTCATATAATCCATTCTAATCCATTTCCTACAAGATATTTCCTATCAGGTCACTATGAAGGTTTTAGGAGGATTTTGACTATTTTATAGTCTTAGCAATCATTCATAAGGGATTTCCAATAAAATATAAAAATAATTATATTAAATTCAAAATAGGACCCTTCCCAAAATTCCATTAACTACTTATGATCTCATGCAAATGTTTCACATGCTAATGAGCATAAGAAAAACCTTCTCGAGTCTACAATACCTCATTATGTGCACAGAGAAAACCTCAACACCAAATTTCATTCTTTCTCCTTTAGGATTTGACCTAAAACTTAGTAAAAAAAATTAAATAACCTATCACACTTATAAAAATTCAATTATGATCTCTAATACCTTGGGAACTAAACTTGACCCCTCATTAGGTCACACTTGGTCTCTTTGCACACTAGGCCTTGAACTATCAATCATACTTAAACCTTGATCACACCTTGAAACCTATTATAATATTATAAAAAAATCATACTAATATTATTAAACCTCATACCATTATCACACACTACCAAATTTCTTCACACAAGCCTCATACTACTCATCTCATCATGCTACTAGGCCTATGCCTTCTGACTAGGTATCTCAAGTACATGGATCATGAACTCAATTTTAAGAGCAAAAAAGAAAACTCAAAATGCCATAAATGACATTTTAATAACATAAATTTAAACTTCATGCATGCTTTATAGTCATTAGTTTAAGTTATTACATCAATTTTATGCAAAACATCTTCAAATATATATATCCTATGCCAAAATTTGAATATCATGCTAATTTTTAGAGTTTGGAGATTTTGATGAATTATTTTATATTGTTAAAGGATTAGGTTTTTAGTTAACTAACCAAGACTAATCCTTATATAAAATCAATGACACTTTTTATTTAGGTTAGTTTTAAACATATATATTGGTTTTTTAAGCCATTATTAATCAATTTCTTGAAGGTAGAAAATAAATTGTAATTGACACCATTTTATTAAATAAAATATGATATTTTTGTATATGATTTTGGATCAGAATAGAGTGTAATTTGATTTTTTACCAAAATAAAATTGTCAACTAATTACCCTTTTACAATTCCTTTCCACACCTACTATGAAAATATCATCCTCTACAGGTCACTGGAAGATCTAGGATTTGAATTTGATTTGCAAACTTCTTTCAGGCCTTCTTTTGAAACACTGATGTTCAAGATTGAATGAAAAGTTTTCTTTTAGATTCATATGTGTGTCTTACTCATTTTCAAAATGCTTTCAGATAATACCAATCATTTAGGTGCATCACCCCATTAGATAGGATTTCCCATTTTAGTTTCCTTCTCCTCTTTCATCCCAAAAAAATCAAAAGTAGATTAGTTTTAATGATAGATATTAAGGGAGCCAACCCTCTCTAGAGGTTCTTCTCAATTCAAAGTCACCCACACTCTAAGAAGATCCAATTGCATTAGCTGGAGATAAGTTTTAACTTTCACATCTTCAAACAAGGTGCACTCTAGATTGATAACAGTTTTTGCCACACCTGATGGGACTTTCATTCTACACACTAGCCTTTAGAGGCATCCATAAGATCAGTGCAACTTTTAGCCATTCAAATATGATTATGAACATCATGTACTTTTTAAAATATTGAATAATCTCATGACTTTGTTTACTAATGGCCTTTAATGGCTTGTTTTAGTACAGATCCATAGTATCCTCACTATGATTAGTATGACCAGCCACACTATGATCCTCACCAAGAGTTTGAGGATCTATATCAAGCATATGTTTAGGAGTAATTCCCAGATCGTCATATGAATATCCAATGTATCCTAAGCCATCCTACCCATCTAAACAACTTAATCATGGCCATTTTGCATCTACCCAATCCATTTCAAGTTTTAATAAAGCTCTATTTGGCTATGAGAAAGAGATCATAAGTATAGACACTAAAAAAAAGCTACAAAGAGGATATTTACATGTTCAAAATTTAGAGTATGAGAGAAAATTTGCATCAAGATAAAGAGGTATGTGTAACTTTTATAAGGCAAGGTCACTCAAAGTCTAGCTCTGATATTTTTGACATTGGAGGTCTAATAGTAAACATTGAAGAGAGATTGGTGGTTTATGAAAAACCCAGGGTTATCATAGTCAATAGTATGTTCCCATAGAACTACCCTTTTCCATTAATGATTAGAAAACTAATGTTTATCATAGCCCTCATGAATCATACCAAAATTTTCATAGTTTTCCTACTTGTAAGTCTATCCAATAGAGGTCTCCAAATGTTGAAAAGGTTTATTATAAGAAGTCTAATTTATAGATTGCAGATATCATATAGGTTCCTACATCTTCAAGTTTGTAGGAAGAAATCCCCATTGATTTAATCCATAATTTTAAATATAATTTAACCAATCAATTTGAGCTTGAAAATCAACATCTCTAATATTCAGTGGTAGTTTCAAAGTCAACACCACAGTAAATTCCTTCTTTCACATCCATGAATACCATAAGTCTAGTTCAAGAAGTTCATAAACCCAAGTTCATAATTTTGAATCAGGTACAATAGTCCATGGAGAAATAAAAACATTACAGTATGCTTCAAGACACTGAGTTTAAGAAAAAATTAGAGATCATTCATCCTCTACTCATCTCTCCTCAGAATCCAAAGTCCTTTCCTTCATGGAAATCCATTCAAGAGAAAGTATAGAGATATGAGGTGAAGGTGATCCAAGAAGAGCAGCCTCATGAGTAAAATCATGTATCTATGGCTACTTATGTAGACCTTTTGCATCTTATTGAATACTTTCAGGGATCTACCATGCCACTTTTAGAGAAAGAACCTCTCCTTTGTGAGGTAAGTGAAGAAGATGTAGCCAAAGAGATAAAAAGAAAGGTGACTTGAGTGATAAAAAAGAAGAAATCATTAATGGGACACCACTTGGCAAGGACAAACATGACTCAGTTTTCTATGATGCCAAAGATAATGTGTTGTAGGAACTGGTGCAAGCTAGAGGTGAGATCCAACATGAAGAATACCATTGGTAGCAACTATACCATGATTTCATGAGTGAAATTGGTGAACTTAATATGGTAGAATTAAATGGTGAGATAGTGAAGAAAGTTGAATTCCATCTAAGGTTTCATTAATGTCTTAGAGATTTAGGAAGATAGTGCTACTTCAGGGATGCCCAAGTAAAATGATAAGGTTATTTTTGATGATAAATTGGTTAAAATAGAGGACATGGATGAGGCTGAGATATCTCTTGTTCAAAATAATCAAGTGCTTGAGAAGGTAGACAACGAGTTTACCATGGAAGAAAATGACCAAGGTTGGGCATAATATGTAGAGATCCTTGATGAGCCTGAAGAACTTGCAGCCAAGAAGAAGCTCAATCTTACTAAGGACACCATGGAAATCAAAAAGGTATGTTTTATAGGACCAAAATTGGAAGTTGTAGTCAAGGAACCATCTAAAGAAATTAGTATTATCTTTTGACTTATTTTGAGTTCCTTGGTTCTCACTAATCATCATGCAAATGAAATTGGAAAATACAATAAAGAAGAAGGAAGCATCAAGACCAAGGGTCAATAATTTTCAAGACTTATTTAATATCTCATCTCATGAGGCAAGAGAATTGTCAAACTTTCCTTTTGATTAAGGAGGACCAGCAAGGTGGATGTTAGTTTGTACATAATAAACTTTCTTATGTTGTTTCCTCTAAGTACACATCCACACATGATTTTAGTAGTTATTTTTTCCCTTTCTAGTTGTTTTTGTCCATTCCTCTAAGTGCACACATGCATGTTTTATTATTGTTTGTGTTAGTTTTTCTTGTTTGTGTCTTTATCTACAAAAATCCTTCTAAATTCAATGTTTATCTGATTTGTCATAACTAGAGTTTTTGAGTTATTTGACAAGTAGGCTGGTCAACCCCAAAAAGTTATAAAAATTATTAGTGATTTAACCTGTTAAGGCCAAATTACTACCCCCATCATATGAAACTTTTAAAGAAGTATTCATTGGCCCTTTATAGCTAGTTAATCAGGGGATGATAGCCTAAAATCACTATTTTTTGTCAAAAACCATCAAAAATGGCTTCAAAGTTCATTAAATTATCTCAAAAGAGATTTGAATATGTTCAAAATCATGAATTTATCCTATGTCTAAAGTTTCGAGTTATGAAAAGGTCATTTCATGTGCTAATAAGCCAAAAGGCTCCTTTTTCACCCCACACATGCTAATTTTCATGTTTAAAATAGAAAAAAGGGTTAATAAGTCTATTTATGTATGATATAACACTTTATAATTCTCAAATATTACTTTTCAAGTAGTGGGAAGCTTGAATTCCTTTTAAAAGGGTAGAAATAGTTTTTTACCCATTTTGCAAGAGGAGTATGAAATCCATATAGATTATATACAATCTAGGGTAGGAGAGATATTTATTAGGCCATAACAATATTTAAAAACATTTTCATGGAAATTCATGGCCATACAAGCCCTGAACTAGCCTTCTTTTGGTACTTTGCTTGTTGGCACAAAGAGACCTACTTGCAACTTTGGGAGTGGTATGGACTTTTGAGGAAGGGTACCTCTCTCCAATTTGGGATGAAGAAACTAGAGTTAGAGGTATTATTGATGGTATAAGTTTATTATCAATTGGATTCTTTAGGATAATAAACCATTCAATTGAAGATAGGTCATTTTTGCTACCTTGCAACTAGGAAGGCAACTAATTTTATTGATTTTCTCCTTACCTGGCTAGAGTTTCAAGGGAAAAAAAATTCCATAATATTGAGTACTTTTTATACCTTTCCATGGTATCCTTAAATTTTTATTCATATAATTCCATTTCAAATAAATACCATAAAATCATTTAGTCTAAATATGTAGTTAACAAGCTTGCAAGAGAGAGTTGTACAAAGCATGAAAAGGAAGGCAACCTCAAAATTTCAAGAAATTTCTATTTCATGAGGTGTAAATCAAGTTTTCATTATTTAAATTCATTATTCTTAGAGTTTCTCTTATTTAATGGCTGAGAATGCCCATGTCCATGATCTAAAGGTGTCTCAATAGAGCTAATTTAACATAAATTAAGGATTTTTTGCAAATTTTAAGGTTTTTGAAGAAAACCATGTTTTAAATTCACCTTGCACTCAGTAAATAGTCTAAAATTTGTGATGGCATGATGATCATGTGTACATATTTACATTCATTCCTTATTTTGGTCTTGTCATGCTCATTCTTCCTCCTTTTTCACTTCCATCTCACCCACCCCATCTTACTATTATACACATCTATTTTCCATTATTTTCTAGATTCTTGTTCATCCCATCATTTCTCTATTCATAATGTTTCCATTATCCATTCATCCCTACCATCCTCACCCCACTTCCATTCTAAGTTCCATTGTCAAGGAGTAAATGTTTATCAACAAGCACCATCAAGCATGATCAAGAGGTATATAGGCAAGCAAAGCATCAAAGTACAGTGAAAAGGAGCACTCACAGTAGGGTACATAATCAAGTGCAGCCATAAATGTTCAAGGGAGTTTTGAAGAGAGAGAGAGAGAGAGAGAGAGCTTCCTCAAGGTATAGTGAAAGAAAATAATCCATGGTGTGAGAAGGAAGCCACCATAGAGCTAAGAAAGGTAGATTGGGCCTTAAATTATAACACTATAGCACCAATGATGATGACATACAATAATATATAGTCAAGTGTTGTAAAGGGCATCAATCAAGGTCATAGTTTGAGATACCTTCATATAAGGCCTAGTGCATGACCTTATCTAGCTCAACATAGATATTTTCAAAGGTTATAAATCTGCCCTAAGCCATCCTCAAGATCACATATAGGTTTTTGTCTATACAATGTACCATCATAAAGAGGATCTATAGCCTATTGAGGGCATTCTATAGGACAAATGATCACAAAGCCTATATGGCATAAGGATAAGTAAAGATAGTCCATGTTCATGGATTAAAAATATTTTCTTATTTGTGATTGGAAATGCTAATTTCAATATTTAACATGTTCTAAAGCTACTCAAAAGACTCAATGATGACCTATAATGCTTGGAAAGATCTTACAGGTCTATACAATGAGCTTTAATAGTTAGACTTTTCCTATATGCTTTCAAGAATTGTAAGGTTTGGTTACTTATATGCATAAATTAACATAGTGGTTATTAATCTTCACACAAAGTCAGAGTGAAAATTTCAAGCCTTAGAGAGAGAACTAAATAACATGAAATGAATCTTTATAGGTCTATACGGACAGTGACATTTAGTTATGGTGAAAGGATGAGTCAATTACAAAGCATTCTAAAGGGAGAGGTTGAGTTTGTTTAAGTGTTTCAAGAGGAGGAGAAATTTCTAGTTACTTTTGAGTCTTGTTGGGGCAAGACAAAGCTAAAACCTATTTGACAGTCTGTATACTCACCTACAATGCCAATTGAAACCGTACAGGCCTATAACATAGTAAAGGGAGGGCCTAGTCCCTAAGAGCCTTAGACTTTCAATGGATAGTTGATCATCAATGGATATATAGACTTTTAAATATTGGTAATGTTATAAAGTTTCAAATTTTATAGGACACTTTCAATCTAGAAAAGCTAAGGGTTTTCAAAATTGACCTACATCCCCAAATGTTGTCCTATAGTCATCTAAAAATTACTTTGCAAGGAATACTATAGTATAGGGGTCATAATATTTATAGTGATTTGAAGTTCATTTGTTCAACAAGGTGTTGATAAAATTTTATCATCAAGCTTGAAAGGAATCCTATAGTTCATAGAAGGCTTGATGGAGCTAATGAGACATTTTATAACCCTACAAAGTTGTATGGACATATCCATAGTGGCAAGTGTTTTGATCATCAAATAAGCCTTCAAAGGAATGTAAGAATGCCTCAATCTAGGGTTGTGAAAGCTATAAAATGTGGCATTTGATGCATCAAATCACCTATAGAAAAGAATCAATAAGTATGCCAAGTTCCAAGGAGATCATCTATAGCCATACAAATGAAACCTTTAGGCTTGTAGCATAGTCAAAAGGGCCCGGTTACTAGGAAAAATGGACTCTTGAAATTATAAACACTATTTAGTCATCAAAGGAAAGGATACATTAAGAGTAATAATCTCCTAAAGTTGCATGACATTTTCAAGATATAGAAGGACCTAGTGTGGGAGTATAAGCACCTATAGTCAACTTACTAAGAGGAGCCATAGTCAAGTGGCTAAGAGGTGTTGATGTCCCATTGAGGGTTTTTTATCTTTAAGAAGAGGATATTGTTTTCAAAACATATTTGTCATGCTTAGGACTTAGGTGGACTTATTACCATGATCACACTCTCTAAACCCTAAAGAGACCCTATTCTCAATTCATACAGGAGCCATCAAATATGAAGAATCATAATCAAATGCTAATGGAGGGTTTTGAAGGTTTGAAACTATAAAATCATGAAAAAGGAGAGAGGTTGTGGGTTATGATGAATTCATGCATAAGGGTAATGTATCAAGGATTGATACTGATACCCAGTCAAAACAAACTGGTTATGATCACCTATAACTAACAATTTAGGTGTTTAA